>OX104067.1:42054167-42173721 GCA_944474145.2 Dicrocoelium dendriticum | reverse complement strand
TGGTTGTTTTATCTGCCGACGGATCCACGGCATCCATCGTTAACGGGGCTTACGTGTATGACCTTGTAGCGCGGAGCAGTTGTGACCGTTCTATGCACTCTTTGCAGTGATGCGTTGAACTGTAATGCGATTGACCTATTGCCTACATCCCATTCGTCGCAATTATCATCCCAGTTTGTTTTAAGTGCTATACTAATCCTCAACTGGTTCACTCGGCCTGAGATAGCTTTTTTGTCAAAAGCGAAATGTTGCCCACAAACTATATCAGCTGGTTGTTTTCACACCTTCCTAAAATCATGAGTTTTCGATCGGTTCTATGTATTTTCCAAGAGGTTGTGTGTCTTTACGAACCTCGTGTTTGAAATCTTGAAAGTGAAGTCGTTCGATTGGCTGGCCTTGAAGCTAATTGAGAGAATCATCGCGTTTTCAAAATCATTTGTTTCAAAAACAAAATCACTTCCTAGAACCTTGCAGTCAAACCACCCGTCAACTGTTATACTTTTTGAAACAACTGATTTATCTGACGACTCAACACATGGGTGAAATCCGCCTCCAAGCAAATCGATTGAGCTCGGAGTTGCAGACCATGGTAACACAGGCAATCTATGACAGTATTTGCAACAAAGCTTCGGAAGTTAAGTCAACGCAAGGAAGGACCACAAAAGAATGACAAATCCGGAAGTTCCATAACTTGATGTCCTTAGATAGCAAAGCCTCCGGTCCAACAAGTAAGCCTGTATCTAGCAACAGATATTGTAACCTAGTTACTAATTCAGATAGCGTGTTAAGTGAGACAGAGCGTAGACTACTGGAGAAGAGTTTGACGTTTGTTTTCAATAAATCCAAGATAAGGGCTGAAGAAGTTATTCCTAGTGTGGAGACTGCCTTAACAAATTTACCCGCTTCAACGGCTGAACATATTCGTGCAGAGCTCGTAAACATTAAAAAAATTTAGCAGCCGGGGCAGCCGAATTTTGCACCAGAGGAATGTGTTTCATTAACTACTCATAAAAGAAGATCCGAACATTGTTATCATAAAAGCCCGATAAAGGCGAAATCACTGTGATAATGAACAAGTCAGACTATATGGAAAAATTGGAGGCGCACCCAGTGACGGGACCATATAAAGTTATCCACGAAACGTCCGTCGTGTCAGTGATAAATAAGAATAAGACAGGGGTTGGTAATGACTAAACGAACGTGCATCTAGGACCGGAAAATGGTGTAACGTATACCAGAAATCCTCTCTTCTACTGAGGGTATGCCTTACCGAAGATACGTAAGCCCCATGTACCTGTTCGAACTATTGTAGATGGCATAGGTTCCCCGAAGCATGAACTAGCTAGATATCTGGCTAGCATATTGCAACCCGAATACGTTTATAAAGAACTCTTATGATTTTGTGAGAAAGGTGCCGGGTTTTGAAGTTGGGTCGGACGAAATGATGGTCAGTTTCGACGTTATCCCGCTTTTTACCAACTTGCTAATATGAGACGCTTTGGAGATAGCGAAACATCGTCTAACTGAAGACAGTAATCTAGGAGAAAGTACAAATTTTACGGTAGATCCAATAACGGAAAGAATGAGATTGGCTTAGCATGTCTTATTTCACGTTCTAATCTAGCTTAAACACTCAGAAACTAGGACTTGCAATGGAATCTCCAATATTCTCCGTATTGGCAAATTTATACCTGGAAGATTTTGAAACTAGGGCGCTGACTGACTCTTGTAGGTCGCCGAAAATTTGGTGGCGCTACATGGATGACACCTTTGTTATCATAAACTTGATAAGGAACACGAGTTTCTAAATCAATTAAACACTCTTGCGAATATGTTTCACCATGGAATTAGAATCTGTCTATGGAACATTGCCAATCCTTGACTGCTTAGTTCACAGGAATGTGGGTAGTCTTAAAACAACGGTATATCGTAAGCCGACGGACACAGAGGCTGTACTCGACTATAGTTCAGCTCACCCAAAGCATATGTATGCTAGAATCGTCTCCTCTCTATTTCACAGAGCCCAGACCCTGTGCTCAGAGGAAGAAGATAGGAAGGCCGCCTGGAAAAAAAGCAATGAACCAATTGCTTGGTAGTGAATACCATAGGCGGTTAGTGAAACGCCAGCTGCAGCGGGTCTTAAAGGCTCAACCAAGGCGTCCTACCGGTTGGATTGGGACGGTAGGTCTTCCTTACAAAGATAGAACTTCAGAGGCCATCCGGTGGGCTTTGAAAAAATCGTAAGAGGAATTTTCCAGAAAGGCCATACGCTCCGCTCTACACTAGTGCTCTAGAAAGACCCACTTCCGGCAGATAGGACAACCATTTGCGTATACAAAATTATTTGCAAAGACTGCGCACACGTGTACACAGGCCAAACAGCGAGAAAGATATTCACATGGATAGCAGAACACATGAGACGCATAACACGGTCAACGAGAAACGAGTTTGAATATGTGGAGTTCGGCAGTAGCGATGCACGCGATAGATACAGGGCATGAGATCCACAAGGATAACGTCAAAATCGTTAAAAAGAGGTTGCAATCAACTCCCCAGAGACTGAATGCTGAGGCAGTTGACATTTGCAATGTGAACAGCTGCGTGAACAGAATGGATGGGGCAGAGCTTTCTGGCGTGTGGCGAGCTGTTTTAACCCGACCAGTCTGAGGGCCGGCGGACAGATTCAGGGCAGAGAATGAACATCACACCGTTCCCGCACCCATCGTTAATAGGGCTTACGTGTGTGACCTTGTAACGCGGACACATGCACTCTGCAGTGATGCGTTGATCTGTAACGCAATTAAGTTATTGCCTTCATCTCATTCGTCGCGATTATCCTCACATTTCGTTTTAACTTCTATACCAGTCCTCGACTGATTCACTCGACGCGAGATAGCTTTTGTGTCAAAAGCGAAACGTTGCCCACAAACTATACCAACTGGTTTTTTTCAAATCTTACTGAACTCATGGGTTCTCGATCGTTTCCATGTATTTTCTAAGATGTTTATCGTTAAGCTGGTTCAAACAACTGTTTCTACACCTGTGTAATGATAATTGGGGGAGTAACTATGGTTAAGGTAGGAAAGGAGAGTGAATGTAACAACAGTAGGGGCAAATACATGACGTCCCAGCAACTCTAATCTTGTATCGATGGTTTATGTTGCCTACTCATTAAAGTAAGTTCATGCTTTAGTAACCTCCGCGACTATTGATTTACTCATTCTTTACGAATGTCCATAAAACCAAATGAACGCTTGCAATATCCTTGAATTTTGTTTTGTAGCTGAGACGAACATTGCAAAGACTCAACCAGGTTCTTTAATGCCATGTAGAATGTTTTAGCACCCAAAAAGCAATCCAATGCAGATTTTATCACCATATAATCAGAATGCAAATGGCCAAGTTGAACGGCTATATCGACGATCAAATCTCACCTTACGATGGGCACTTACTATACAAGGTAATTGTTGCTGCGTCTAGTTCCTAAATATTGCCCCATTTAGGGCATATCAAAAGTAGGCACTTCTTTCTGATATTTATGACACTTCTATTGCTCGAAACTGTAGGTCGAATTGCATTATTCTGTCCCCCTTTTCCTAAGGCAAGATGGAGCATGTTTGTAATTTCACAACACACTAACTGAGCAGTGCTAATGCTAGGCTGTTCAATGCTGTGAATGCTTCCAGTACTTAGGGTTTTTGGTAGGAATTCATCCCGATGCCATCATGTTTGCACAAATTACCACTATCTTCAGAGATTTTACTGCAGTCTGATTGTGCTGTCATCATACAGCGACTGATATTCTTAGTAAATATCAATTAGTTAATTGCGAACACTCATAATATGTACATCGCAACCTATTTTTGCTCGTGTAGTCGAAATGTCGTCCCATATTTGCAAAAGCTTTAAATAAAATAAAGTACGAGATTAGTGCCCTTTAGAGGCAATTGGGCCCAGTTACCAATTCCTACTGAATCTGTTACGTCCACATTGGGCAATACTACAAATTTGAAAATAAAGCTCTGAACATACATAAGTCAAACATCGTCCACATATATTCAAATACTAATGTTCCTATTGTGACAAATGTGTGTTATCTGATCCGCAAATAAGTGGGTTGCAATGGATATTTTGAAAGTTAGATAACAAAAGCACATCCTCCTTTTCTATTTGTTAATTTTACGGCTAGCAAGATGAAATGGAAATGATTCTGACAGCACACTACTATTGGGTTTTGTCCCACTGAAATATAGAGATAACTTATAATACCCACTGATTTGTAACACGTATGCTATAGTATCACTAAGCCAATTGAACTGTGACACCTGCCAGACCTTTGCAGTAGGAAGACGTTAAAATTAAGCGATTAGAATCGCCTCCAAATCTACTTTCTAACCTTACCCCTAACGCATCCAGGTACTGGATAATCAGTCGCTTCTTTCTGAAACAGCTGACACTGTAACCTGGTCTTTGCCAGACAAAAGCTTACATGAATTAGTCTCCTGGTTGTTCGTTTATAATTATACGCAACTATTATACTATTTTTTATCACGAGGCCTATGATTAGATCCCGCGCTTTACATAGCTTGACCCAGCATAGATATCGCTTCAAATTGTTGAGAGCAGGTCACATTATGCACAAGCAAATATATATATATATATATATATATATATATCAAATCTGACACAGTAAAACTCGATTGTCTGTATGCATCACAATACTTCTGCTTCCGGTTTGTTAATGGTCAGGTAAGGTTAGTAATTAATAACCGTCTGCGACACTCTGCTCCAAGTCAATTTTAACAGAATTTTTATATAGCTTTGTCGTATTACGCTATTTGACATTATTTATGAAATTCAGTAATGGTTCTATAACTCCTAATTATGAATCAGTGGTATAACCTCATAGCAGCGACTGCGCCTGGTTATACATAAACGGTGCAAGCATAAACCATCCAACATAACCATGGGAGTTACATAAAAACACGGCCACAATTGCATTGCTGTGATTCATTAACACTTGGGAATTCATCAGGCACTAAATACAGTATATAGCGAATTATCACTACAGATAATGCAGAAAGTGCAGGCCTATCATTGATACATTTACGCTTATACCGCAGTCTTGTTGGTTTCCATTATTGGTTGTCAGTTTTATGACATAAATATAGAATATTAAATGAGTATGATTGACAGCAAGCGGTATAAGGAACTTTATCTATGTCGGCTGAAATTATATGACACCGGACGATCCAGCTGGTAATTTCAAAAGCGAACGAAATTCTATTTCATTGATGTACCTGTATATCCCAACTTGTTATGGAGTACAGATTATCTATTCACATTAAAATTACCGTATCGAATTAATTTCTCACAGTCCTGGACATCTTTTTCATTATTTGCGCTCTCTATAGAAACCTTGTTAGTCCCTTTTTAATACTATAAATATATGTTCATACTGAATTTACATAGTTCCTTTGAAGATATTTCGCTGGATTTTAAGTTTTTTAACCGGAGGATCAAAGCCCATCACTTCCATTATTTTGCCATGAAACTGGCTTTGACGTTCCAACTGTCGGGGTCTGTTATTGACAAAAATGCAAATTTTCGAATTGCAATGTTTATACGGAAGCACCATATTGTCGCGAACAAAATGGATGCCACATAAAGCAGGTGTTTTCCTAACTGATTGGCATAAAATAGTTAATCGTAATGCCTCAAATACACGTGAAAAAATAATATTGTGCCCCAATAAACTTGATGTAAATCAAACGTCTTCTTTATACATCGCCATTTGAAAACAACCCGAATGGTTCGTTACCCTGATTTTTAAAACTGCTGACGTATTACTATGGGTTTGGACACTAAGTTTAAAATAAATGAGGAAAATATGCATGCGTTACATAGAGAAACGTTTATTCAAGGTTGATGCATTGCACTACGAAATATCATGCTAACGCACCACTCATTTATCCCACTGAAAATTCAGACTAGTCATTTCTTGTAGGCAACCACTCGTTAGTGACAAATTAATTTGCATATGGTCCTTTAATTTTTGAGGAGGAGCTTAAAGTAGGTTATTTCATAATTTGTTTAATGTTTTGATTTACCTGTGATCGACGCAATGTTTGCTTGTCTATCACAGATTATACCATGCGAAGATAAAAGGGTTATCGGTAAATAAAGGTGTACTTAGGTATTTATTTTCATACCTTGTTCCATGTACACAAACATAAACTGCGAACCAGTAGGAGTCACTCAGTATTTAACGCCGTTCTTTGTTTTCTTTGATCGAACATTAAACGGTTTGTTCTTGGAAATTATAATTTTAAGAGCATTTTGACCCAAATTTTATAAACATGCAGATTTTGTATTTCTGGCGTGCTAATTGTCTGATTAGCCCAATTTACCTGGTTTAGCGTGCATTTGAACATGAAGCATCTTTGAGAATTACTTTCTTGTTTGTATTTCAGAGCAGCACATTTATGCAGTTACTGGGGAAGAAGAAGAAACCGAATATAATGGCTAACTGTAATGAAATTTTATTTCATTTTATAATAAAGTTGTGTTTGGAATTTCTTCTACTTCTAAGACGTACTAACTGGACTGCATGTTATATACATGACATCCGCAGCTTCTCTTGTCCATTGTAACTACTAAGTAAACGGTAAGCCAAGTAGTAGACGGCAGAGATCCAAAGGGGTCAAAAAGCACAGTGCACAAGAACACGTTTCGATGCTGTGGTAAAGCATTTATGCGTATTATTGAGCGAAATGCATTAGTCCAAATAAAATTCGATGTATGCATTATAGATGTAATACTAAGGAAATTAATAACGCGTAGTCGACCTAATGCGAGGATTACCATATTTCCAGCCAAAAATACTGAATATTTAAGGTTCAGTCCCAGTCTTATTTTGAAATTCTATTTACAACTTTGGGTATTAATTCTCTGAACGCAACAAACTCAAATATTTTTAACATACCAAATTAGATGACACACTAGGCCACCAATGTTAAATACGCCAATGCTTGGAAATGCTTAGTGTGACAGTTCACACATTGATTTTACAACGTCTTTAAAATGATACAGTATCAGTATGCTGCAATCTGAATGGATGTGCTGCAGTTTTTAAAGCTACCGTTTAAATTCACTGCCATGGGAAAGCGGAATAACGGACTTTGATATCATTATTTGAAGGGAAAATTTTGCCGTGCAAACGTTGTTCCTATTGGCTACTGCAGTATTGATAATTAAACAAATGAATTAAGGAGGTGGAGTGCGTAATCTTTTTTAAGTTTTCTGTTCACAACTCTTCCATATCCGATTGGTACAGCGGGTCGTAATAGAATCTTAGGAATACAACACAATATATCTCCCTTCCGGTTGGATAATTATATCCCAATCACCTAGTAAGAGGACGATCTTAAAAAAGGTAGCAAAGAAAGCTCGGAAGAAAGAAGAAAAAGCCATACCGCAGAGAAGAAACCATAAGAGGGAGCGACAACGACAATGGAAACAAATATTACCGACATCGTAACTTGTACCCTGTTGCAATGACGACGCGGACCGCCCACAGAGAGCATACATGCTGCACCAAATTTTGTTTAGCAAGAACACTATCTACTGCCTACACTCTCACGTATATATCTGGTGAGTTTAAGACCTATCACGCCAAAATACGTGTACATGTTGTTCAAATCGCATTGTCTACGTTGTGTTTGAATTTCGTTTCGAGAATCTTAGTTACGACAGATTGAAGTGGCCACTAAATTCCTCATTTGCCTAGGGTCGGTATTGTCACAATTTGCAAGTTTTCTAAAGGAAGTTGTCAACTGTGTGTGCATTGTCTCGGTTACTTTCGATTATGCACAAAGAAGCAAATTGTCCGTTGGTATCGCATGCATGTCAGACAAACTTAACCTCACAAAGGTTGTGGTCCATTTGGTCGGTTAAGTTCGCATTTGGTCCATTAGTTGAATTTTTGAAACCTCGTATAATTCGCAAACTGAAAACGTTATTGGTTTTCAATCTACAATTCTACAGCATAGATAAATCACTACACCACTGGTTTGATATAGTTGTGAGGTAAACAGCTGATGCATTGAGGCCAATATACTTTCCTATGAGTCACTTCTGGTTAGGAGATTATCCTGAGGACTTCGGCCCTCGGGATAGACGGACAATTCAACTGAGCATTGGACGATTAGATGAAATCGTAGCCGGAATATCTCTGGAGAATTGCTGCTGACGGAATTATGCAGTCGAGTGACCGGATTCGTTTAGTCTGCCTAACAACGCTGTGGTCAACCGTCTGGCATAGCCGCAGGTTCTAACGTGATTTGTGTGTTGAGTCCCTGAATAATTATCACCTGTGACATGGACGCATGGTTCTGTTTGACTTGTGCTGTTCCACAGTTTTCTTTGTGATATGGGCCAAAAACAGGATGGTCAGTTGAATGTAAAATGAATTGAAAAATGTAGCGCCCTGCTCAAAATCTGATGCATTATAATTGTATACCACAAAAGCTACCAACCACCACCATCGTAACCGAAAGCAGACAAAAAATACTGTATGAATTGGAGCCCTACTTAGGTATTCCTGCAATTATCTCGAGCAGCACATGTTTTAAAACTAAAATATAATTTCACGAGACGGTTTGCAACTTACTAACTGGGCTGTAAAATTTTATAAACATTGATCTTAAGTGTAACCCCCATCATAAAGGCAAACATGTGAGTCCATTACTGCCTGCTGTTTGTTGACTATTACAAATCCGTTCACTTGTGATCGATTATTAATTGCATATATCTATAATTTATTTTCATTGTTTCAAAATGATATAAGAGAAATCAAGGCTAAACGGGAAAAACCTCAGGCACAAAATTTTAGTATGGCATTGGTAGGTTAGGCGAATCAAAAAGAGAAATTGCCTAAACTAACATACCTAAAACATTTGTAGTAAAAATGTTTATGTAAAGAGAAAGGAAAATGTACCTAAGTAGATTAAAGAGTTCATCACAGTAGCATCAAATCCAGGCATCCAAAAAAGGACCGGGCGGTGCGTAACACAAATACATCGAAAGAGATCTCTCTGTGTAGCTGCATGTTGGTGGACATTCTGGATAGTTCAAGTCGGTAAACTGATGTCCAAGAATTTCCTGAAAATCCACACCTGACCTACGTGCCGCGGCAAGTTGTTCCGCACATTCAGTACCCTCCGTTCTAAGCATAGTTGGAGAACGTCCAGCTTTAAACACGCTACTACAAACTTGAACCGATCTCACTTTTGCTGCTTGGTGTGCGCTTAGTGCACAAAGGACTCAACATTGGTAATCTCTTAATGCGGTATCATTACTCCATTTTAAGTGCGTGCACCCTTAAGAGATCAAAACGTCTCATCCTGTGAAGTAGCCCTCGTTGGTCTCAAAGATGATGAAAATTATAATTGCTTCGAAGCAACAAGGCTTTCGTCTGCACTGATCAAATACTATCAACTCATAGGCCTCACGGGTTAGGCCTGAAGTAGAATCAAACAGCATCTACGCACAGGTTGTATTGGCTATGACTGCTGATGGTCGCTTTCAAATAATCCTTTATTACATCTCGGTTTGTGTTTGGACCCTTCAAGCAAACTCACGATCTCTGGTCGATTCATTGGCGATGATCGGGAACTTCCAGCTACTTACACCTAAAGTTCAAGAACGACGAACAAGAATATCTTGCACGCAGCTCCCTATGCAGACGCATCAGTGCACATAGCTAGATTTAGAAAGGTAAACCAGCCGACAAGTATAGATGCGGACTATCGAAGTGTTTTAAAATACAGGTGACCACTTTCAAGACCTCCTTTCCTAATAACTATGTTTCCCTAACCTTGATTCTTTAAATGTATGTACCATCGATTGCACTTGACTTGAGGACTAAATTGGTCTCCGGACGAATGTTGCCAATGATGGGTTGGGACGAAATTATTTATATGATCATTACCTGCTTCTTCATCAGTCTGCGCCACTCCGAACACTGTGATACTTTTGGGGTACCCGCCGCGTAGATAAGAGCCTAAATATTGGCGCCTTTAAGCAAATGTTTTCCGCTACAAACTGGAGCCATAAGTAAGAGATTATCGTGGCCTCCTATACGTCGTTTATAGGCAAGTTAATTATCGGTCATGTTGATATTTCACACCTTCTTGCTTGTAGCCGAGGCCTCAGTTTGGGTAACGTGCAGCTTACCGATCCGTGTCAATGTGCCTAGTTTATGATCCATATTTTGCTCCGCCGTGTCTACGTTTATGGGCGGCTACCCAGATGACCGAGGGACATCGTCAGGCGAGTAGGTGCCGTCTTCGTGGATGGGGTCCTCGTGCTAGTCCAAACCAATGGTTAGAGACACTATCGGACGTGACGCATTGTCGGAGTCAGTGCTGCCCCTACATTCGTTCTCTTGCGTTTAACTGTTCATAATTTGATGTTATTAGCATCATGTACATCGTTCTTTCTACCATGCTGCTAATACCATATTTAAGTCTAACCGCATTTACTTATAATTGTTCTTTATTGCCAATATAACGACACATCTACAGCACTCTGGTGCCCGGATCAAGGTTTATCAACTGCACTGAACTGAACTGAAACAACGGGTAATCTTTAAGTATCGTAGGTTATTTAAAGGAGAGAAATCCCAGATAGAACTTGGCGCAATTAACAGGCAAGCGAGAAAACACTCCTCTACCAAGTCGTTATTATTCCCAATGTGAAAGGCCTAGAGGTAAGTGGTTTTATTTTTCCTGCAGTAGTTATTTGGAGGTTTGTTTTCAGTCTACCGACATGCCCTTCATAACTGTGTTTTAACCTTAACTTTGGTACAAATACGGGCACATTACAAAGTTAATGCTCAGGTGCGCGGCAGTTGTGCATCACGTGTACTTTCGTCCGACAAAGCGATGTTCAATTTTTACCACAAAAGACCCTGTAGCTAACGGTTACTTCAGTGCTACGGCTAAACATCGCTCAGTACAGAACCCACAGGCACCCAGTTTTCTACGAAATATTTGACCTCAAAAACAGACCAGGATGGTTCACATGTTGACAGTCGTCGCGGCGAAAAATACAGCGCCTTGGAATTTGTGGTAGACAGACGCCGCGATTATGTGCAGATGTGCATCGTGTAAGATCCGATTGGATACCAGGATTGCCTTTAGGATTACTCGGAGTTTTCTCAGGGCGCGCAATGTGCGGCAAGTTACGGTGCATCAATGAAAATCACTAGACATTTCCCGGAAGGGCTGTAGTTGAAAAGGACTAGGATCGTGATGTAGCCAGGTAATGCGTAGGGCCAACGAGTCAAGGTAGGACGAAACAGCTGAATGATGCCTTTCCAATTGCGTTGCAGGCAATTTGAATTGAAAGTTTCTATCAAAAGCAATTGATGCGCTGATGGTCGCACTGTTCTCAGTAACCGGATAGGGCCGCTTATATTTTGCGCAACTGATGGTTTATTCATCAGCATCCGTCAACTATTCACAGAAGTGATGCCATATGTCTCAGGCGAATGATTCGACATTGTCGATATGGGTAGCAATCGCATGCCTCATTTCCGTCTTCTTTTCAGCAGTACCTACGAAACGGTATTAGATTTCCGTTGCTTCACTCTAGGTGAGTAATAAATGGAGCTACGAAAATATTTGTACAACTTGGTCAGCACAAACTTGTAATCAGTGTCACACTTAACTCCACACGTATCATGCGCACTTCACGCATGTCACAGTGGCGTACGATGACACAGTCGAGCAGGTGAGCTTGACTGCTCCGTGGATGCGTCCAAGTAGTTATATCACTCGCAACCAGTGCAAACCATGTGTTTGCGATCGTCATTCCGTGAGTGGCACAAGGTGAAAGCATCTGGGCATGGTTTCCATTACCTGTATCCATACTATATGGATAGATCACGTCTGTCTAAACTGCGACATCACATCCAACGCGCGCATTTCAAGCAACCAGTGGGAATAGTTGTTTGCTCCTAGGCACAAACTGTTCCACCCTGGACAACTGGGCCTAAAACTGTTCCTTTGCTTATTACGAATACCCATAGTGGGGACCATCCGCGTTAGCACCGGTTGCAATTTGCATCTTGCAAGACGTAGGCGAAGTGTCATAAATATTGGGCTGATGCCGGTCGGCTCTCCTAAAAGCAGGTCATTTAGGGCCTCGGATATTACAACTCCGACCGCACAAGTTGCTGTTGTGGTGGCCTTCCCCATACAGTTGAACGTCTACACTACACCGGAGGCATGTAGTTTCCCTTGCTCAGCGGGCCCAGTCTCACCAAATTTGGCAACATCAAAGCCATAAGGCGCCAGTTGCACCTCGACCAATATAGTGGATCCATTAGGGCTTTTACTTGAGTTCCGGTCCAAGAGTGTGCGTACTTTCCAGCACCCGATGTTAGGTGCTTGCGAAAAAGCATTCGTCTGCGCTGAGTAATCGTGTGGTAAACTAAGTTAGACAAAGGGGCAGATTGTTAGTAATGGCAACCAAGAACTAATGTGCACGGGAAGAAGGAATCAAGGCGTCAGCAGTAGCATGTTTCCGCTGATTCACCATGCTGTATGTAGCAGATAAGGCGACAATTTTCCTAGTGTCGCTGCGTGACAGCTGTTGAAACATGATATTTGCAATACTGAAGTCTTTTATGGATTGTGGCTGACTTGACATATTGCCATGGCATCCACAGGTGAACATGATAAGGACTCAGTCCTCAGCAAATCCTCTGATAAAGTGTGCTCCCGAAAAGCAGCGGGAAATTCTCCATGAAGCGATCACCTCACACGGAATTGTGTAGGTGCAGCCTCCTAACTAGAATAAGAGTTTAACCAAATTCGAACCTAACGATTGCCACAAGAAGTCCTCTTGATCATGAGTCAAAGACATAGATTTTGAAGCAATAGTTCGGCAATCTGCCAGGATCTCAAAGCATCTGCGAGCCATGCAGTCTCCCGCCGCATAAATAAATTCATGGATGGCGGCATCCGGTTACGGATTTGCCTGTCACTGCGGCCTCCATAGGGTAGCCAAAGGACTCTTGCGTCTACAAAGGGAACAGGGCTGGCTCGCACTGCAGTACCCACAGCTCCAATCACAAATTGCCTATCTATGGCAAATCTGAAAGAATACTACTGGAAGGCATGTAGACGGGAGCCACGTATTTTCGACGAAGCTGGCCCACACTACTTCAACATGCACATCAGCAGCATTCCCGTCTAACTAATTTGGACATCGTGGCTACCAGACGTACACAGGGCGGTGGATAGGCCGTAGTCCGCTCAACACTGGATGGAATCACAAATTGTACGTAACACAGTCTTCCCGGCAACGGCTTAAAGGCTCCTGGATCCAGAAATGTGTTTGATGGTGTAAGACGAGTAGTCAATATGATAACATTCAAAGCAAGCGTATCCACACCAAGAATATCAAGCAGCCTGCACAGTATTTGGAACCCAAGTAAAACGCAAAGTTCACAAGGGATATGCAGCAGAATGACAGAACTGAGCAAATCAAACAATGTGAAAAACGTTTATCCATATCAGGAAGATCTCCTTTTGGTGAAACTGGGGTGAAGTAGTCTGGTGATTGCAACACCAACTTCAGCATGAAGCACCACGATGAATACGAAAGAATAGGAATGCAAGGAACCTTCACACTAGACAGTAAATATGCAGCAAAGTAACAGAACTGAACCAATCAAAAAGTGCATGAATTCAGATCTGTTATTAATATGATTTTGGGTAAGTTTAAGTGTAAATCAGGGGACATCAACTAAATAAAATCAAAATTGAAAGAAAACACGCGCAAATAAGCTGAGGAAGATTAAAAAACATACATAAATCAAATTATTAGGTTTAGACTTGTCACTCTTTTACACTTACCGAGCATGCTCACTCGTTTAACCAAATCATGCCCATGTAGGCTAACACCGCATTGTTGAAAATAAACCATATATAATATTTATCTATACCTACATATATATTAAATATCTTAGGAAAACTATTAGATGTTTCATTCATCACAGTTTTATTACCTGAAAATTATAGCAGATATTAGACTAACATATATGTGCAGTGTATTTATGACAGTTTCTTAACGCAGTTGGCTATCATCAGGGCCTTTGTAATACGGAATAACCTTGTGCAGACTCAGAATGTTCTTCATCTGCAATCTCTTTAATCTATTGCTGCCTACCTTCGGCAATATTTTTCCCACGAAAGACAGAGGTTACAGTATATAAGTATTTACCCGTCTTTCAGTAGGAGACTGTATATTGAATAATAAAACATATATTAACTGGGCATGGATTCCATTTCATTACGCAGATCCTGCAGTGAGTTGTGTTGAATTCCGCACAGTCTATCAAATTTTTATTGTTAAGGAAATACCTAAAATGTACGGTGAGTACACATAGAGATCACAATAACTTGCATTTGCCTGAAACATTTTTGCAAATTCAAAGATTTACATCAGCAACAACTAACTACCATCGTAAATGGTATTTTGATTTAACTGTATATTCGAAGCACTGCTTCTTTAATTTACAGCATAATTCATTTTTCCTATCCGTCCAGTTAATTCAGACACAACAACACGCATAGCATCTACCCGCTTGGGAAAGCACACAGAAGCTGAAGGCATTATTGAAGCAACAGCATGCATATAAATTACCACGGATTAGCTAATGTGCGCTTAATGGTATACCAGCATATTAACTATCAATTGCACAATAGGTCGGGGATAGTTGGAGAGCAGCGATTTAACTATTTACTATTGCAAAAGTGGGATTATATCGCGATAGCTAAGTTATTATCCAAATACAAATCACATAAGTTATTTAACTGTTTATCTGAAGGGGGTAATTGTTATTATTCAAACAAGATTACTCAATGGAAAGTTATAGGTTTGTGCGTAACTTATGATAAAAAGACAAAAAATGATTATCTTCAAAGTTATACTTCAGAGAGTGCTTAAGGGAACATGCCAGGTGTACACACGATAAACGTTTCATAATGAATTATTAGTTCTGCTATTACTAATAGCTTTACTGGATCGGCGGGTTTCTGCATCTCGGGGAGCTTTCCAATTATACTAAATTTAGGTCATTAAATTGGATACGATGATTCAAATTGCAAACTTATGCGCGATTTGAGGACATTGAAGTTATATCGAAAGCAGTTGTGTGCACTGCGAAACAGCAAGAATTCGACCACTCCCAACTGAATGTGATATTCACTAATTTTGATTGGCCAGTCTGTGATTAATCATGCGTTCATGCTGAGTCAAGCAGATAATAATCTGACCAAAAATAATAAATCATCTCTAGTGCTACTTTACAGCATTTTATTACCAGCGAATTCCACGAGGATATTTGAGGTATTGTTATAATGTCGAA
This sequence comes from Dicrocoelium dendriticum, assembly GCA_944474145.2. Taxonomy (NCBI): domain Eukaryota; kingdom Metazoa; phylum Platyhelminthes; class Trematoda; order Plagiorchiida; family Dicrocoeliidae; genus Dicrocoelium; species Dicrocoelium dendriticum. The sequence continues at coordinate 42,158,279 of OX104067.1, read as the reverse complement.
ATAAGCGAGGCTGGTGAATTCTATGGGTTAGATTGTATAGCTAATTGCCAAACAATTATCGGCTTGTATATTGCTTGCAATCTTTACAGCGTCAGCGAGCGAATTTCTTAATTTATGCAAAATTAAGCATGTGAACATATACTAAAATTATCTAAGTAAAATCGACTAATCCTATTTTAGCGCCTCACTTTACAATTATACGTTGAAAGGTTGCTTGACTTGGATGTTGTTGCGCATGGTAAACATAACATTCAAATAATTTCTGCATCACCTGTGACGGCTCTCTTTTGCATTGGCATTATCCCTGACGGTCAACCTGCATACGCATAAACATACATTGTAAGAACTAAGCCTGCATTTGACGCGATTTGGATTTTGAGCTTTTTACTTTAAATTCTCACTATTGCACTAGATATGTACGTAATAAAAATTGCTATATTAATTGTGTGAATAATAGCGTGATAACCAGGCACTAATACTGTGGCATAATAGATTCTAGTTGTCAAACAAACAGTATAAAAAGCGGAGTGCGGTCAGTTGTTTCAATGAACTGAAGATGCTTTAATATTTGACTTAAATGACCCAGGTAATCGGATACTGAAACCGGATGAAATTGACTCAGTCCTGATTTGGACACATGAAATGTCGTGTAGCATCCCCTTAAAACAAATCAAGGCTGGAGAGAAAGCTTACGATCGCCGTGCACTGCTGAGCAAGACAAGTCCATCCCCAATGTAACATAATGTAAGTATTTATTTCCAAACTCGTAAATTACAATGAGTCTGAGACCCTAACATCAGTCCATTTATTCTCAGTGAATTTTAGAAGAGAGCTTTTAAAGGGACATTACACCTTGAACCTATCTATAACATCAAAATCATGAATGAATAGAAATCCCCTGAAGAGGTGCTACAGAAAAATGGGTGCAGAGGACGAAGATATAATGAAAAATGGTGGTAATTTAGGAGTAGTAAATGCTACTCTAAGACGCTGTGCATAATCAAGCGCAAAAACCGGTAGGCAATAGAAGTCGGACACAGGGGGTATATACGCTGGGAAACAAAAGACGTGGACGTATGAAGCGAGACAGGAGCAACATAGCGCGACAAATACAGAGCAGCCTAGTCATGCGCCAGATGTAAGGAAGAAGAAACAAGCGAGGATAAACTACAACAAGTTAACAGTGAAATTCTAAACAGAAGAATCTATCTGTTGGGCACTACAGAGCTCCACCTGGAAGGCTGAATCTAAGAAGCCTTCGACAGCATAAATTATGAATGAGTCGAGGTTCGTAAGGGAAATCCTGCAGAGTAAGGCTGAGTGTAGGTTCGTGTCAAATAGGGGTTGGTCGGAAATCGGATTCCGCATTTCCGTTTGTTATTTCTTATTTATTGATTGCAGGGCATGGTGTAACCCGCTGCTGTCCAAGAAGCGATAATTTACCTTAACGTAAATCCGCCGTAAGGCATTTTGCAGTCTGTTAATTGTTAAATTGGCCACTGTGTAGGGGACAAAACGTCACGCTAAATTTTGCATATTAAAACGTTCATGCATATATGTAATGTATATTATCACTGGCCACGATTTTATATGACATCCGTTTAATTAAAGCTTTTGAAATCTCGCAAATGTTGCATTCATGAAGCATTCCAGTCTGAAGCCTATCAATACAGAGTACTACCACACAAACCTGCAAAAAGCAACATATATATCTGGAGGAAATTAGAAAGGTAGAAATTCCTCACATTTAGACTCACTCAGACAGCAGTCACACGCCCGGTACAGTACACGCATATCATCCATTCGGGAATCGTCAGCAGTACGCATTCCATCGGTCCCTGGTAACGTTCAAACCCCCAACTCGACTGCTGCCAGTCCGTGGTTGAGACCACTGAGCTACAGGGGACGGCAACAACCATCGTAAATAAGTTACTAGATGTGATATAGCACCGCTCACTATCCACCGACTTGCACGTTACTGCCGTTCCGAGGACAGGGTATTCCCCTAACCAAACGACGAGCTTACCAAAGGTAAGCCGCCAACTAACCTATGACAGTATAAGCAGTTTGGCCTGCGCAATGATTAAAATGATTAGAGTATCTTATGAATGTCTTGAAAGGAAAATGCTCTCAGCGATCCATTTACAAATTTTGATCGGACCAATTACATAATTCGTGTTTCACACTGTCGAGATTTAAACTTTTATTCTCTTATTAAGTTTTTTCTTTGCTATCCTAATGTAATGTGAAATATGTTTTCTTCTTTTTTAAGGATAACAATCCGGGAGGAGAAAGCAGTTCTCAGCGTCCGGCGAAATCAAATGCAGTATTTTTCAAACGCAAGCAAGTGATGGGTGAACACGAACATTTCTTCCAGAACCGCCTTAATTGTGGATAATTAAGTTATTCATCCATTAAATCTATCCTGATGCATCAGTTGGTAGAGAAATCTGTGGGTTATTCATCAATTTACTTATCTATATTATTTCAACATGTATTATAATTACCATACTTACTCTACTGTTCTATCATGTTTTATATTCCTCCTTACTACATTGTTGACCACGACTGGCAGGACTTCCGAGTTGACGGATTTAAGTTTGCAGGCTAATAAATGAACCCATGTAAGGCACAGTGCAATGGGTTCAATGGTGAGTAGTAACTTGCGTAACTCAAAATAGTTGAATGACGGTGCAGGATAGATGGCTTATGTGATAATATATGCCGAAATAAAACAGCTTTAAAATGAGGAAAATGGTTGGTAGTCCACCTGCTTCAAAGCCGTACCGCCACACGGTCAGCTGAAACATTGAAATTCTGGAGAAACCCTTCGAGGCACCACATTACTTGAAAGCATTTCTCTTGGAGACGGCTTTACGCTTGGCCTTGTTTACGTAAAGATATGGAATTTTCTGAAGTTTTTCTTATGACTAACCTCACAATATATTTGTAAGATTCAACCAAGAGAACAGCCATAAAAATATTTTGCAACTGCTCTGAAGAAGGCAAAGAGAAATATCATCCTCCCCAGCCGATTCCATTGTACCTAATGATCACAACAATCAGTTCGATGATTCCTCATTACTTCCAGAAATACGGTGTTTATCTATTTAATATTTATTTACTATCTGTGAAAATACAGTTCATTTAAACTTGACTGGTTTCCCGGCAATATTTTAATAATCACATAGCATAAGGTTTTAATTAGTAACGGATTAAGATCAACCCTTTGATGTGCGAAGCTTTTGGTTACCCACTTGAAAACGATACAAGCTACAACTTTATTTTAACATATTTGATCATTGTGAGTAAAGACAGTATGAATTCTACTCGAAATGGGACGTTTATGATGTCAGCAGAAACATACACACCTAAATCATCTATTTGTGGCAAGCATGTCACAATGGATAGTAACAAACTGAAATAGTCATTAAGAGGCACTGGTATAGGAGAATGGGTTACGATCCGCACTCCAAAATTTTGGAAACGATTCGCATTAAACTGCGCAGGTGGGCAGGTAACCGACTGGCTTGGACAGTCGCGGGCTACCAATGCTGTACTTCATCTGCTAAATTTGTTCTTCGGTGACAGAATTAATCCAATTTTATTTCAAATTAAAGCGCGATACAAAACGAGATAACTCACCGTAATGCTTTCACAGTTCGCTTTATTGATGGAAAATAGGATGTGATTCTCCCGTTTTGTTCTTAAAATTTGTTTAAACTGGGTTTCGATGGCCTTCTAAACCCATGCACTGGTGCCGGATTTAATATGCTCTCCCTCTTTTCAGTAGCTCATTCCACCTCAAGCACCGCAGTTTGCAAGCAATTTCGGTCGTTTTGTTTAACGCGCTTGCTCTAGTAACCTTGGAACGCAAATGGGTCGGCAAATCGTTTGCCATGTTCATAGATGTTATTAGATGAGCACCCAGGAAAAGTTGAAATATACTGGATAAAATGAGAGAGCACACTTCGTGGGCACAATACTGCGCTATTAACTAACTGGTTGCACTTCTTAAGTGTAAACAATCCCATCAAACCACTGTATACTTTAAATTTGATATTGTAAGGACGCTGATTAGAAAACTACGCTTGTTTTCCCGTTTCTATGTATCTTTGTTCCAGCAATAATTTTGATGTCACTGTGGACGGTATTCCATGCAGTACATGTACGGTAGCATTAGTTGTGCCATCTTGTTGACATTTGTATTTCAATTACTTTTGCATAAAATAATTGGCAGGAATAGACTGAATCCTATGCTGGCTATCCTGTGTCAGTGCTCACTATGTATGTAGTTTGGCGCTACGAAGCTTGAATAAAGTGTCAAGATTGGCACCCGCTAACCGTCAGCCAGGCAAGGAAGTTTACCTAAATATCCATCTTAACGTGTTCCAAGGATGGCTATATGTTTACCATATAAAAATCCCAAGCTAAATTTAAGGGATTGTTCCCCACCAATATTCAATAAGTGCTTGACAGTTTTGGCACTTTTACATGCTAGTTAATATAACAAGTCCACATATAAAGTTTGGACTTGCCCTCCTTTACGTGACCTTTCTACGCTCGCTTAGCTTTGGTTCCGCCTAGTTGAATATGTTGAATATGTTTATTCAAATATCCCATTCTTGTGCTGCCGCACATGTTTAACTGACTCGGCTGTTTTTATTCAATTGTCTACTGTGTCCCCGGATGTTACACAGGGGCAGTCAGATGCCGCCTGCTGTCAACAGCAGAGGCGATCGCAATTCGGCTCAATAACCCGGACCTGTGTGCACAGAAAACTCGTCCATACATTAACCTTGCCTTGGCCTCAGATCAGCGCGATTAACAATGGCAGTCACGCCACATCACTTGACCTCGTCTAAATCAGACCAAACATGTAGATTTATCGATTAGTTACTCTGCTTCAGTGACCCAGTTTAAACCCATTGTGTCTATTCTAGCTTAATTTATTGTGGTTTTATTAGCCTGATGATGAGGCCCTGAAAACAACTTGTTCACTACATTCTGTTTCTGACGTCATCTCCGGAAATAGTTTCTCAATTGTCTATTTTGGCTAGGGAACCCAACTATTTCAAGATGCATAATCTTACATCTCCCAGACAATACATAGAAAGAAATCATTTATATACTCTTTATACTTTGAAATATTTTCATTTCTTCCCAACTTGATTAGATGCATGTAAGTACTCGAGGTAATTCCATGTAGCAGTGTTCTGACTGTTAATAAGTGAAAGATTTTCAAAACAGATGCGATAAGGTTTCCCCCATGGTGGCCGTCACCATCGTTATCCTCAACGCTTGCAAATCAGCAACGTAAGTTTCGCTCTCCCTTGCGTTGAAAATACTGGTATTTCTCGTGAGCGATAAGATATCCAGTTCGTCAATTATTAAGTACCTTGCCTTAAAATCTCTGCATGTATACGGAATTAATATAAATATCATTAGTTCAAAGAATTTTGGTAGTAGTGGTTAAGTGACTATGTTAAGCAGCGATTTGCTTGCGACACAAAACTTCATTAGTCCAGATGAACCGGTCCGCATGTGGAGTAAAGATTTATAGCGATCAGGGACCATAATCGTGATAGCAGTCATGACCTAACATTAGGAGTTCACTTCAAGATATTTAGTCACGCCGGGAATAATCCGCTTCGTGACCATTTGTGTCATGGCATCGACGGACAAGCACATAATTCTGATCATGAGGAGGGAATCGCACATTCCGTTCTGATCCGAACACCGACGCCGCGAACACTGGCCAGATCAAAATGGTGCGGAACGAACTGGAGGGTTCTACCCTTTATATTCCACTCGCACAGTTTTCATATCTTGCAATTTCCGGCGTCTTAGCAATCAAAAACTGTGGCAGGGCTTTAAATCGGCTGTTACCTATTTCGCCGAACATACTTGTTACAATATATACGGCATGTATCTCAGCATTTCAAGGTTACACCGACAGGTGTCTTGTAAAATCAACAACAAAGGTCATTGAGGCACAATGCTTTATCCAAATTTAAACATACACGCGACATATCGCGCACAATCCCTGATTTATTGTCTCCGGTTAAAATGCTACTTGCATTGAAACAAATGTAGAGAAAACATTTTTATGAACCCTTTTCTAATTTCAATGGATACAAATCCCAAAATTTCAGTCCAGCTGTTTGGGATCGTTGCTTGATTGAGACGTTAGAGTGCATCCGCATATTTCTATCCATTTTACACTGCATTTTGATGGTAACCCACTTGTAAATTTACAGTTGCTAATGGTAAATGCTGAAAATGAACTCTTTTGTGTACATAAAGCTTTTACTAACTTCACTTGACATGACGCGGATCACCTCTCCCTCATAAAGATATCCACATTACCTAAGCCTAAGTGGTTGCGGCATCTGTCCAGTGTGTCAGTCCAACGCCAAACCAGTCATCAAATAGGGTGTTCCTATTGGTTCTATCCACTAGAGTTAGTGTGTCATTTAGCGTTAGCTAACCATTGATTGGACTGTCAGAACTAAAATGAAGCGTATGTTTTGTGGCGACACAATACCTTCGGTGTATTGCTGGTACTGACTTGTTCTACTTTCGTGCGCTACGGGCCGAATACCGCGTTCTACTTAGTGCCGTGGTCCAATATGGGCCGAATTGTTACCCTGGTGACGCGTTTGGAATGCATCCACAGCCATATCTAAGTTTCTTAATAGTGTTTGGTAATCAAACTCGTTCATCAGAAATTGTGGAAGCAGCTTTTGTGCTTCTGAGATTCGTTTGTATAATACTTTCGTGGTTTGAACTTTGTATACATGTGCACAGTCTTAGACAAATTTTTCGGACGCTGTTTTTCGCCCGTTCTGTCAGGCAAAATTCGATCTGTGACTGTCGAAACGCCTTGGCACTCGTCCAATATCGCGTTTATGTTCCCCGATCGCTATAACCTGCCACTTCAAATGCAGACTGATATACTTAGCCGGAGAAAGCTGTTGGGTCAAAAGTGATACGTTGTCTAACAAACTAGTAAATTGCTCGTCACTAAACTTAGTTGAACGCACAATGTCTTGTATATTTATTTCGTAATCGATCATGGTTAAAACACTTTGAGATGATGCTTCACAAGGGCCGAAACTTAACATTTTTGCCTTGTGACTAAAGTTGATTACAGTACATCCCCTTTACTTTGTAAACCCATGCCTGCTTGTAATACTTTTCAATGGATGTATAGCCCAGCTAACATTTTTATTGGTCTGCGAAAATAATTCGCGTTGATTGGTTCAATACGCTCCTTAGCTGTTTCTTATTAATAATTATGCTACTTGCCCCTCAACTAATTTACAACTTTATTGACTTTATTTTGCTTTACTATACCAGCTGCATAGAGAAAAACAAACGTTGCATTATCGAGTGTCATCTGAATTAAGAGATCGAATTTATTTTGATATATGAGCTTTCTCACTTATGCAGTTTACCCACCTTGAAAACCAATCAAATTAGTCTTCAACAATATTCTGCCTTTACAAATTTAACTGAGTTACATGCAATCACACAAAAATTCGCTAACCCAATTACCGTGAAAACGTTGTGACACATTCCAGTAAACAGAATTAACCATTGTATTTACCTACTCGAGTCATACATTAAACCTGAAATTTCCATGATACATAGGTGATTATTCCAGCATCTTTACGCCGAGATCATTGTAAATGAGCAGTTAATTAAATACTATGGTTTGACTATTTTTCAAATGTATTTATGTCACTATGATGTATGACAAGATTTACGAAAAAGCTAAACAGAAATCTAAGAAATACAATTTGATTATTTTGCATTGCATGCGTATGCTATCTTAAATAGCCGAATATTTGAAAGAATTGCAGTTAAAACTGAAACAATTCCTTTCATCCCTGTCTTTTAGTAATGAGATAACCTGCAAATACTCTCTCATTTATAGGTGCAGGTACTTGTGTTAGTAAATACGGTAAACCAAATCAATAAGTCTTTAGTTTAGACACTACAACAGGTAAAATAGACTCAAAAGGAGAGAGATAACAGAGTAAAGCATTTTGCATTTTAGTATGGCTTTAATAAGTTGAAGATCGGGTTTGACACACTTTTTATGCTTTTTCGAATGCGTATATCTCATGTAGACTTCAGTCCAACAACTCATTTTGTAAATCATAGTGGCACCTAATAACAGTAGTTGGTTAACCAATTTTTATTTTTTCAGCCGAATCTGCTCTGATGAATTCACTCTTAGCAGTTTCACTGGATGTGAAAGTACAAGCCAGTTAATTGCTCAGATAATGTCTGCGGGTTTCATGCCACACGTTTCTTACGCCATTCTCCTGGATGTCAAGTGTCTGTTTTGCAACTCATAATTAATGATATATATATATAATGTTGTTTTGCTCGAAAGACACATTGTTGAGTCCTTGATACCAAGCCACTGGTAGATCGGAATAAGAATGCTATGCGCATAACCTGGTCCCTGTCACAACTGGTCATAACGACTTCAGTAAATTTTCTCTGTTTTGCTGATGCCTTGGTCATTCCTTCATATACTTCTTCACTTTTCCATCCATGCACCAGTATTTTACTTCATAAACACCGACAAGCTGGCTGTGAGAGTCAAACGGGAGTCATAGCATACAACTGAAATAATAATCGATTTGGTAACCGAGCAAGCGACATGATAATGAATCACATAGAGCACACCACTCAAAGTATGCGTCATGTGAAATCATAATTAATATGTCCGAGTAGAAGTACGGTCCAACTGCAGATTAATCACCAGCCACGTTGGTCCAATTTATCTTTGTGCAGTTGGTCCATACCCTTACCACTTTAGTCCTATATCGTGTGAAACCTTGGCCACTTCATATGCTGTGAAAATATGAAGCTTAATATGTGGCAATCAATAATATCTGCAAACGGCTTTCGTTTGCAAAGGCGTATGAGGATTAAGACCAGAACAGATTATTATGAAACCATTTCAACACCTAACTGACGCATGCGTTCTGTTGACTTATTCTCATTGATCTACTGAGGATTTATTCGGAATATTTGTACAGATTCAAATGGCTAAAATAAATAGCATCTGTGGTTCTGTGTCAGTATGTACAATCGCCTAATATATCTAAAAAAGACCTTCGACGCTTAGAGACGTCAGCGGGTCGTAAAATGTGATTAAATAGCTGACGGCAATTTTGCTCTAAATAGTAGTGTGTATAAGTATGAAAAGTTATCCACCCAGTACTAGGTTGTAACTATGTGTTATTGCGTTGTGGTTACATGATACCTGTATGTAACTCACGAAACAAGTCTTGATATATTGAGCTGCTATTTCGTCGCTGATGGCAACAAACCAACTTAGTTTGTCACCAAATTAGACAAGGAAGCTACAGTTTCGAAACACTTCCGTAATGAATCTTAATACACAAAAAAGATGAATATACAACAGAAGCAAGACATTTAACTTACCAGTAACGGATAAGCAACGTTGTGGAAAGTTACCAGATAGATACCTTTCAGCAAAGTAAAACGACAATGCAAAATCATATAAAGCGTTGAGGTCTTGATTAGAGGGATAGCGTGTGAAAACAAACTCACAGCAGGAACGCCACTGAGGTCGGCTCCTAGACATGTCAGCTAGTGTATCTAACCAACCTTGTAGCACGTCTTGCGGACCCCAACCAAGGAGCCGAGACACTACAAACGGAGTCAGCTACAAACTGAGGGCCTTCATTCCCCTCGACCAAGTCATCGCTTGGCCACCCCTAGTATTCTTCCATCCACACGCTGGCGAGCAAACAACGCACCTCGCAGGAGTCGGTGGGTTAGCATGCATAACATTCGTAACCAAACCACTGGAGCCGGCTGCGTGAACTAACAGTGCTGAGCAGTTCAGTTCCTTTTCCTGTGCCGAAACAAGGTGTCGAACACACACGTTGCTCATGCGGTGTTCCCATCAGATGTGAGCCAAACTGCAAAGGCACAGATGGTCAAACGTAATTAACCACTTTATGTCCGCTAATCTAAGGGGCCAGGTTTCGCAACCGTAAATTAGGGTAGAACGTACTGCTGCATTGTACACTGTACCGTACAGAGCGAGAGTGATGTCTCGCCGACGCCATGGGTGGCGAATACTAGCAAAAGCACTTCGGGCCTTTGTTATACCGTTCGTGATTCCATCTTCGATCCAAAGGGTGCTAATGCAACTTCGCAAGTAGTTGACTTTTTGAACGGCTTTTAGCTTATACCCACTAAGGGTCAGCGCAACAGCCGGTGCCTGTCAATCTTGAAGAAAAGCTTTGCACTTCCATGGTGCACAGCAAAGTTTGAGGCGGCTGACATCCAGTGCTAATCAGTCCATCTAAGTTTGGCACGTCTGTGAGCTGTCAAAGATTATGGCAATATCGTCAGCATATTCTAAGTCAAGGAGTCGTCCTCCTAGGAGCTGATCCACACATTTGGATTCGTGGTCTGTGTACGCGGTTTCCATGAATTTGTCAATAGGGAAGTTGAATAGAAATGGTGACAGCAAGTATCCATCTCACACCACTGGAGATAATGAAGGGCTACGGCACTTGGGCGTAAACTTTCACCCTGCTTGAGATACGCGCGCGTAATGCTCGGATAATAATTACATATTTCTCGAGCACACCATTCCTTAGCAAGCAGTCCCAAAGTGCACGTCTATCCCCCGAATCAAATGAACGTGTGACATCAAGGAACGTCACAACGGTGGGTCGCAAATATATATGACGGTGCTCCAACAGCTGACGCAAAGTAAAGATGTGGCCGATGCAGCCTAAACCACTACGAAACCCCGCTTGCTCTTCACGAATCTGTCTTTCACGAGTGCCAGTCAGTCTGTGAAGGATTAGGGTGACAAGCAATTTGGAGGCCAGGGTGATCAGCAGATTCATCCATGAATGCCGCAATCCGATCGTTGGTTTCCAGTGAAAATTGGGTCCAATCTGAAGCAGCTTCACTCAATTTAAACAGTTTCTTGCTCCCACAGTTTCATAGATATTCGTGTAAATCAGCAATAATAACAGGTCCTTCGAATGTGAAAAGGGCTGGATGAAGATCACCTGGTCCCGCGGTTTTGCTCAACTTTAACTGTCCGATCTCACATTTGAATGCTGAGAGAGAGGGCGGATCTAAAGAGACAGCCCGCGGTACAAGGCTATCAGTGGCCAGCGGGAAATCTGACAATTAGGACCGAATAAATAGTCGTGTAAAGTGCTCCAAAATTTTGAGGAATTGGAGATAGGTTGTCACACTCTTCACGTATAGTTTCCTTAACACCAGGTCACTTGCTGTCAGTCCCGGATCAGACGGAATAACTTCCACAGTTACCATGGACAGGGACATTTCCATCTCTGAAGCATGACGGGACCGCCAGCATTCGCGGTCTCTCTTCAGGTTACCGCGGTATTTTGCCCACAGCTCTTTGCGAGTTTCATTGTGTTCGCTTCTAGCCGAAATATGTGGGCGAGCATCGAGAAGTTCCAGAGTCCGCAAGAGACGCAATGTCCATTTTGGCTATTGGACTTACCACATGAGGATTTGCATGCTGCTAGTAAGGTCTCGCGAACATGAGACCAGTGACCTTCAATTGTCTCCAGTGAGCGATTACTCAACTTGCATTTCAGCGTTATTTGATAAGCACTCAGAACAGCCAGCTTCGTCAGTTGGCTGGTCTCAATGCTCTCACAGCGTCCATGTAGGCGTCCGCAAAATCGCGTCCGCAGGTTAGTAATTACAAGTGCATGGTCAGTGCCCACACATGTGCTCCAAAACGAGCGACAGTTCTAGACGCAGCATCTCCAGCCGTAACTGATCGCAATGTGATCGATTTGCGTCCACAGCTGGTTCGAGGCTGGTGGGAGCCAAGTCACCCACCGGCTAGTGCTGGGTAGGAAATTAGTGTGCGCAAGAAATAAGCGAGCATCTTCACACTAATGTAATAACTGCTCACCGTTATCATTATTGGAGTCTACGCACTGTCGGTCGACCAGACGCATTTCATCAGTGGACAGCTTTCCAACTTGAGCGTTTAGATCCCCAGCTAGCAGTAGAGTGTCCGAGCTTCCTCTGAAGCGGAGCTTGTGCAGTTAGTGGTTGAAGTCGTTTTTCACCGAACCATCGGTAGGTTTTGTGGACACGTAGATAGCGATGACGAATAGACACCTATTAGTCCCAAGTGAATTCGAAGATCGAACTATCCAGCTAATCGGATCGCACACATCCGGCTACTGACTAGGATCCAATCAACCAGAGCAGCTTCAGCCCGGGGACTCAGAACAATAAGAACACCTGCTTGGCCGGTGTTCGAAGCTGCATCGTCACCGGATAAGCACAATTATAAAGTGCTGCGGGTGTCACCTGAACGAGATCGCAGTGTGAGCACAGAGTTTGAGTCTCCCCGATATGCAGCAAATATCGATTGGGTGGGTCTCTAATGTTTGGGCAGGTGCTGCCTGTTGACCAATCTGCATCAATGTGCATAGATTGGATCATGCCAAACTGAAGGAGGATCGAGGGTTGAAAATTCCAGTCGATGAACTGGTCTTGATCGATTGCTTGGCCTTAGACTTTTCAAAGGATCAGGAATGCGGCCCCGTGTTCACATGTGAGTTGAACCACGAAGGAAAAAGACAATAAAAGCAAGGATAAGGGAGCCAAGATTTGGGGGTTAAAAACAGAGGAATAGTTGTGAAGCTGGAAAGAGACGATAATCTTGAAAAGGCGTCAGAGAGAGAATAACATGTTGGGAAGTTTTGAGCAGTAGCATCCAAAACCTTATCCATCCTGCTCGATACGGCAGATAGGACACCGTTGCTTATGCTCTGTGGTAGGCAGCGCATCAGAAATTTGTTTGACGAAAGATTTGTAGTATTGTCTGTGCCGGATATTATCAGATTGCCCATACCTAGACCGGAGAACGAGAAGAACGAGCAGGGTTCTCAACCAAAGTGTTTTTTAAAAACAGGACCGCGAGGCAGCGGGTATGGCATTGGGCTACAATGAGTCCGTTTTTAAGGACTAAGGAGCTGCCGTCATTCCAACCACCAACCTGGAGGACCAGGTGGCTGAGTTTTTCCGGCCTATAACCGTTGACCAATCTGATATGAGTGGCTCTGAAAATGCGAAAGCCCCACCCAGCCCAGTTCAATGGATCTCTGATGCACGCAAATTATTGCAAGACGGTAAGGTCCAGCCTCATTGCGGTGAAACTGTGTTTATGGCTGCAACAAGGCACCCATGACGACCTTACTGTGCTTCCTACGTCAATAGCTCAGCAGCTATTTCCTATATTTCACTTGCTCAGTAACTAATTCGGTCCATAGAAAAATGTTTTCTGTCAAGTAATAAACCTCAAGAAGATTCAACAGAGACAAAACAATAAGGACTCACAAGAATCGGGACTTTATCGGATCACTGTGCACTGTTTCGAATTAAAATCTATGACCTGTATCAGCCTATTTCATGTTTCTTGGTTAATGCACTTTGTTATGAGTGAGAATAGAGTACAAGAGAGACAATTCTAAAATTTTAGCAGAGCAAGCACAACGAACATTTCTGCGGAATATTCTGAATTCGATATATTTCGTGTATTCTCTTCAACCGCCTACCTAGACTGGATGCAACTTTCAAACGACTACGAATAATGGGTCAATACAAGAAATCAATGGTTAGGTGCGTTGGCTAGTCTGTCTTGCTTCACCAAAGCAAAGCAAGATTGACCACAAACTCAAGTTGTTTACATAGCTTAGACTTCAAACGCCGGATAGCGGAAGCCTCAGCAAAGAGTAACAACTTGGCCTTGCGCTGTCTGTTGAAGACCTTGAATGATTCGTGGGGATTCTGTCACATCCAGCCATCGAATAAGTGCCGGGAAGCGGAGATGGCAGGTAAAGTTGTGCCACGGAGAAAAAGGTTCGGTAGCACATGTTCTGAAATCCAAGTGGACTACCTCATCTCTGTGCGGCCAATGTGTATGCTACCGCAAGTACAGTTACACTGGTAAACACAGGAGGCGGTGACAGTAGAGTGAGACTTGTCCAGATTGGATCCGTTTAGTAGAATTTTAGTTATGTGTTGTAACATAAGGTCAGCTGTATAGTACCACAACTTTATGGCATGACTTAAGCGACTAAAGAACTGTCCGCCGTTTTCTTCCCCTTTGTAAGGCAGTGCAATGAATACGTTCGTTGAAGCTTCCGTTCACTCGATCAATCCGTCTATGAGCAAAATTCGCAGCTCGCGGGTCGTCAACTTTTCAACTATTTCGGTTTTATCACGGCCTATCAGTCTTTAATAAATCGACTTTCCTTCATGAGTATAGGTAATCCCTATAGGTAATCCCGTTTATTCATCATAATGACTCCGGAAACAGTCAGGTCTCAGTGTTAGTACATTATTGCGACGCAACTGCATCAAGAAATCAAAATGGTCTTTCCTAATTATTTGACACTTTTCGGCCTTTGCAACATAAAACTGATTGGCTATATCTACAGCTTTGGCCTTAAACCATCCAACGCCGCATCTGTCACCGGGTGTCAGACTGGAAAGCTGCTCGTACATATGTTAAAACGGTGCTTCAATTTCTATTCGATCACACTTAATGGGTGACATAGAAAAATGGAAGCCGAAGGCCGACTTCTAGTTGGTTTGGACTTACTGAGACTTCGAATAAGCTTAGTACGTAGTTCGCTTTGTTTCTTGGGTCACCTCAATGAGACACTAAGAATAAATGGAACTCAACATTTGTTACTCTGTTTGGATCCTTGTTTTAACTTGTAAGCTATGAAGAAAGTTGTAGAACTTCACAGAACAAACAGGATTTAGTCCACTCAAGGCGCGTTCCACCATTTTATCTTGGCTTTTATTTGAGTAAAAAGGCGAGTGGAGGCTTCGAATTCTGTGTAATTATACAGACCTGGATTTTTACTATAAGCTGTGCTGCAACAATCGGTACCTTGGTCACGGTCATGTTACTAATGTCCGCAAGCCAATGCACTTTGAAAATTTGTGAAGAATTTTTGTGTCCCCACAAATTCTAACGACGTTATTGCCGTGGCTGGTGTTGCAACAGCGATGACACATGGTTTAGATAGATAAATAGCCGATTGTACTAATCCCAAATCTTTAGTTGAAAATTGGAGCGGTCGGTCGGATATATTCTCGTCCGCAGCGCCGATGTGGATAAACTAAGTTGGATCGAACAACTTAATTATACTATTTCACTAAGTTCCAACAAGCAGCCCCGTGTAGAAAATACATATTCACAAGGAAAATACAATCGGCGTAAAAATTAAAACTAAATAATTGTCAGCACTAAGTCAGAACGGAAAGTTATTAGCTACGCTTCCGATTTCCAAAATTCTGTGGTGCTCCCAATGCCTCTTGCTTTCGGAGGAGGATCAGATCGTTGATATTTCTCGGTTCAATATGGAGCAGATTTGGGTACAATGCCACCTACATGTTCACATGATTTAAATGTGCTTCAGTGTTTGCTATCATGCAATTAGTCTTTGAGTAGGTGTAATCAAGCGAACTGTGCGTTTGCCACCGCTATGAACATTGTTTGCCTCTTAAACACTGCTGCATGGCTTCAGATTTATTTACCATATTTCTCAACCGAGTAAGAGATTTCTGGAATGAAACCATAAACTTAATTTGCTTCTGCGATATTTTCAGGCGGGATGGTCAAACAGCAGCGATACATTTTCAATTTGCTATTCCTGCTATTTGCGCTGACTTCGGATGAAGTGAAAAATTAAATAAACGAAATACACCAGTTCAATGACATAAAAACTAAAACCAAACATTTACTCAACGGCGCACCTAAATAAGTAAGTACATACTTCCTTCACAAAATATGCTTCCTCCGGCAAATATGCCTACCTACATTATAAGTTTAAGGCACCTTAATATCTGATATTAATGGATTAATCCTTTATCATAGTTGTGTCTTTGGTGAGAATAGAGAAAAAGTAATTTCATATCTTGACGTTCCTGCCTTAAACAAACATCTAACTGCGGATAGCGTCCTCCGGTCGGTTATTTTTGGCTGTGTTGACAAGATCACTTTGTGTTAACTTTCTGCGTTCATTGGAAGTATTTCGTGAAAATTGAGCTACAATTCAGTTTCATTTCCGATTCTGAAATTTCCGACCAGAAATACTTTTATTTCATCGTTTGGTTTCGGCGATCTTGCTATCGCCATTTTTTTCGTCAATTCGCCGCCATCTTGTTTTCGGATTATTCGCAATGCCGAAGCAGTCATCCTGTGGTACTTGCTCCAAACTAGTAGGATACCGTGCAAATGCCCTCAGGTGTGCATTTTGCCAAGTCAAATACCATATTTCATGTGTTGGATTATCAGTTGAGCATTTTCATCGCCTTCGCGAGATCCAACAAGATTTCGTCCAAACTATATGTGAAAATTGCCGAAATCAGATACAGCCAGAAAGAGTAAAACCGACGTGTAGTCCTCAGCGTTTCGTTGCGAACAGCTCCGTGTGTTTGGCCCAACAACCTAGCGCGAAGAGCCTTCAGGTTTCGGCTCAGTCGTCCTCCTCTACCCGTGCAAACTCACCGACACAAAGTCCAACCGTTGTGTGAAGCCCAGTTGCACCTGGCCTAAATTGTTTACCTTTGTTGTGTCCCTTGGACACTGATGTCCCAGCAGGTGAAAGTCTGAGTGCTGAAGACCAGTGGAAAGATCAGAGGACGAAATTACGAAGGAACGTTGGGCGTTTACGTTCTGTAAGTCAACAGTTAGCCAAACCACTTTAGGCTGGTAGTATACTTCGCCCTGCAAGGCCAACCTCGTCCTACCAGAGGCGTTATAATCTCGTGATATTTCACGCACCGGAGTCCAGTGATCCATCACCCCAAGTGCGCTACGATCACGATGTCGAGCTTTTACAGGGTCTAATTGATAGACTCTTCGACGCTGGTGAGGACTCGGTAAAAGTGAGGCAGATTACCCGTCTTGGAAAGCAAGGTGATAAACAAAATCGGCCTATGAGAATCACTTTTGTGGACGAAGCCAGTCCAAGACTTATCAAGTCTCGCCTAAGTAGGCTGAAAGGTTTGAAGATCCATGTTCGTCCCGACCTGGACCCAGTAGACAGGGAGCGGCTCAAGTCTGCCATCATTGAGTTGAAAAGACGCACTGGTGAGGGGGAAACAAATCTTCGTATCGAAAATTTTCGGGTGGTTTCCAACAATCCGCGAATCAGGATAAACAGGCTGCTCACACTTCAAGCACGCCCGGTGGCTCCTGCTGCGGCCTGCGAGTAGCCTTCACAAACGTTTGCAGTATTATGAATAAGCGCGATGAGCTTTGTTGTTTCGTTGCGTCTGAGCGGCCAGACGTAGTGGGACTCGCAGAGACATGGCTGCATGCAGAGTTATACACCCAGGAACTTGAACTCAAAGCGTACTCGTGTTTCCGACGCAATCAGACTAAAGAATGCCCACGGTGGTGTCTTACTTTACATCCGGTCTTCCCTGCGTGGGAGACTTGTGAGCACCTACCGAAGTGACGATGGCCTTTGTGAGCTACTGTGGTGCTCCATCCGCCTCAGGCGCGGAGAACTGCTTGTGGGCGCAGTTTATCGCAGTCCCCTGAGCCGTTGTTTGGATTGGCTGCCCCTTCTTCGAACCCACATGAGTCGTCTACACTTTCTGCTTATGGGCGATTTTAACTGTCCTCGAATACGATGGCCTGATGTGCATTTGATGCCTGGACATAGTGAGGTTGAAGCAAAGTTCGTGGATTCGATACTTGAAACTGGTGCATCGCAACACATATGCCAGCCAACATGCATATCAACACGTTCAACCTCGTCCTGTCTCGACCTGATGTTAACGAGCTACGAACAACGAGTGCGTGACGTTAGGATCCTGGAGCCCCTGGCTACGAGCGACCACTCAGTACTGATAGCTTATATGGAATTATCTTTGCCGTATTCACATCCGCTGCAACCAGCTCCCAACTACTGGAAAACCGACTTCGATGGTCTTGCTCGAGCCGCGAGCTAATTGGATTGGTCTCTGTCACAAACCGCATCTGTGGAAGATTGTTGGATATTTATAAAAGAGAGATTAACATCATTGTGTTCCAAATTTGTGCCATTGAAATGTCGAAAGGTTGGACCGATTAAGCCTCATTGGTTTGACAAGGAGTATAGAAAACTGGCTCGGAGGCGGCGCAGACTGTGGGACAAATTCCTTCTCTCTGGCTCTGCCAATGATTACGAAGGGTATAAATGTCAGCGGAATCTCTGCAGCAGTGCAAAAAAGAATAAACGCCGACACTTTGAAGAGCAGCTCGCATTAGCCGCGAAGACCACCCCCAAGAGAATCTTTGCATACGTGAAGCGACGCCTGAAGCCGGCGGGTGATGTGCCAGTGCTGGATGGCACGGATGGACAGCCCCTAACCTCCAGCTCTGAGCGTGCGTCCGCGTTGGCGGCGCACTTCGCTTCTGTATTTGCGAATAACCAGGTGTCTGTTCCGAGTTCGACCTGTACCGCTTTTACCGAACTCGATAGTCTGCATTGTGGCGTCGAAGAGGTAGCTCAACTACTCGCCAACCTTGACGGCACCAAACCTGCCGGACCTGATAAGCTTCACCCACTGGTTCTCAAGTCACTTTCAAACATCCTCTCTCCTGTCGTGACTGACCTTTTCAACAGGTCACTCTCCGAAGGTTTGTTGCCGGTTGACTGGAAATGTGCGGTGGTGAAGCCTATTCCGAAAGGCGGCGACCCTAGCAAAGTAGACAATTACAGGCCAATTTGTCAGACACCTATATTGGCAAAGGTTGCTGAGAAAATCGTGAAGAAGAGATTGCTGCAGTTGCTACAGTCAAACGAGGTCCTGACGCCCGCACAGCACGGTTTTATGCAAGGTCGCTCATGCATTACTAACCTGCTTGTGACGAGGCATGTGTGGTTGAAGGCAATAAACAAGGGGAAGTCCGTCGACATGATATTCATCGATTTCAGTAAAGCATTCGACAAGGTCAGTCATGAGGTTGTCCTTCACAAACTCAGCATGTGTGGCGTCGGTGGCTCACTGCACTGGTGGATCCGCGACTTTCTTGTTGGACGAAAGTGGAGGGTACAGGTCGACGACCATCTAACTGACTGGTACCCCTCTACAAGTGGCGCGCCTCAAGGCACTGTGCTGGGGCCCACTCTGTTCCTGATCAACATCAACGATCTACCGCAGCATCTCCGGTCGCCGTGTGCCTTGTTTGCGGACGACATGAAGATTTGGAGAGAAATCGACACTCCCGATGACTGTGGCCTACTTCAGCAAGATCTCAACCGCTTATCCACATGGTCTGCAGAAGTTCTTCCCCCGGTCAACCCAGCCAAGTCGGTATTTATGAGCCTGGGGAAGGGTGCAGACGGCCGAACCTACACCCTTGACGGCCAAACGCTATATCCCACACCCTCCGTGAAGGACCTAGGTGTACTCTCACGCTACGATTTGAAGTCTGTGGACAACACGAACAGGCTATATCGGAACGGACTGCGCATGCTTTGGGCGCTCAAACGTAGCTTCTGCACATGGTCTGAAGAGGTTGCCACTCGCCTGTTCTCTTCTATCATTAGACCAATGCTAGAGTACGGTTCGCCCGCCTACTTTCCGATTACCCGAGGCGAGGCACAAAAGATCGAACGGGTCCAACACGTTGCTACCAGGCTCATCCCGAGTTTACGTGGCTTTGGGTATAAAGACCGGTGCGCGAAACTAGGACTCTACACCTTGTCCTACCGTCGGGTGCGAGTCGACCTCATTATGACCTACTGAATTCTACATCTCGGTGAGTTCCCCATGTTAAGGCCAATGCTGCACTTACGAGGGCCATGCGGCACACGCGGACACAGATACAAACTTGTTGTGCCGGATATGAAACGTGTTCCCCACCCACTGTGCTTCGAACGGAGAGTGGTAAACATTTGGAATAGTTTGCCCGAACATGTGATTGAGGCAACATCTGTGCAACAGTTCAAAACGTTGTTAGATTTGCATTTTGCCTCTATTCGATTCAGAGAACGACTGCACACTTACGATGACATCACATTTGTGAATCCTGAAATATCGTAAGTCGAATATTTTAAATATTACTTGCGAACGACAGTGATATTCAAGGTTGACAACTTTTATAACGTTTTTCGCCATATCTCGAAAGAGTTGTACAGAATCCATTTCTACTTGATGTATAATACAGTATTCAGTATTCAGTATTCAGAAATTTAGCTACCAAAACAATGGAATATGATCTCACATTATATCCATGCCAAAGTTTCAGGGGTGAGACAGCCGGGCAGCTTAAGTTCAGTCCTTTTGATATTGTTCTTCATTTCCTCACCAGATGCAGTGACGGAGTTGCACGAAATCAGCCAAAACCATGTCGTTTGCTAACCAGTTGTGTATTGGTATAACGCAGCTGAATGCCAGCTTTTCTATTGCAGACATTATTGGTAACTCACGACCCTTGAAGCAGAAGTTTACATATTATTTACCAATACACTACAGCCTAAGGTAAATATGGTAGCTAAGTAAGAGCCTTCGGTTTCAGGGTATGTAGTAGTTGCACACCAGATACAGTCGACCAAGAGTTACAGAGAATCAGTGACGCCCAGAGAGAAAACGGTTACCCAGACAAAAGTACCTTGAAGTGACTGAGGGAAACTAAACGATGTATACCTCAGAGCACTGCGCTAAAGAAATAGTCTTTCATGCACTTAGCACTTTATGACGATTTCCTCAATGTCTTATCCCTAGAAACAAAAGAAATTGCTGAGAAATGTGCACCGCATTTCCTTTGAAAACTGTCTAACCTAACAAGGGCTGGAAACAACCCTTGAAACATAGACTGTCTTCCTTTACTCTTTCAATACACGTCTATCAGTACCCGTGCATTTATTATGTGCAGTACTTGGGCCGCATTACTGTGCTTTTCTTAAAGACATCGCGCACACATTCAAATGTGCTTCTACGAAGTTGTTCTGATTTTATGTTTCCTTGATTGTTGCCATGGACCGCATGAGAATGATTACATTCATATGCGCAACGTCTGAAACTTCACACAATGTTTCCGCAAGCAACTTCTGTGTGTTACCGGGGCTATACGCATTCCCATTTGAATCAGGAACTCTGCGTGTAAAAGCGGTTACGGCGGCTACTGTTACGATAGTGACCAGCAGACACTGCTACTTTACCGTTTAATTCTTGTTTGTATTTAGTTCAGATATTTTAGTGACCTCAGTTTACCATATGTAGTCTGTTTAAACGGCTTTGAAACCAATACTTGCGCCATTTGATGCCTGCAACGCCTTATTGCGCAATGTAAACGCGTGAGCCTCATGGCAGTTTGCAGGAAACAAATTTTTCAAACCAGGACATATTTACTGTCTTAGTGCTGTTTAAACATACCACAGTGGTCTAATAATTCATAGGATCTACAGGGTTAACCATGACAGGGAACACAACATGCGGCAGAGAGTGCTCCGGTCGTTACACTAGTGAAAAGCAGTATGCGTTGAGCAACAGTAAAATGCCTTTTCAGCAAGTGATAGGGTTTCGGCTGCGTTAGACCTCCATGTCGTGGGACCTCACCATGGCAACCGAAGCACGCTTGAGTAAAGCGATTACTGAATACGAAATCGGATGTCCATTCTGCGCAACAATCGACCGAATAGAGGAGGCGGTGTAATTCACTTCCGCTGCAGGGACCTACATATCGATCCCATCGACTACCTGGTGGTACAGCTTGTAAACACACTTTGTTGCCGTTTTCACTTAAGAGTTAGTGACATGTTTATTTGGCGACATATGCCGCCCTCCACATCCAATTCAGAGATGAAAAATCACCCAGCTTCCACCATGGAAACTAGACTCGTACAGACAATTAGCCATATTCTCCTGGTTGGTGACTTCATTCTTCACGCACTAGAAATCACCGCATGTCTCAATGCAGAATGAAAAATTGAACTGTACTAGTTAACTATTAGATTAACCCTCTACCAACAAGTTCCTACTCCCAAAGATTCAGGACGGGGACAATCCAAGTACCCACGATCTCCTTTTCACCAAGAAGGAGCATATGATCGAAATGGTCTCGATAGTCAATCATTTAGGCCGCAGCGATCATACAACACTTCTGCTCAACTACATCTGTTACACAGAGTGTTCCGCAGGAAACGCCGACGATTCTTAGCTTGGTATCGGTTACTCCGTATTGACCACACTGATAAATTGAACCACCTGGTTACTTCCAGCTTAAATATCCCCCGATGTACAAGGGTGAAATTTTGTTCATAAATTTAACAACTTAATACCCAATGCTTCATGGAACGGTCTCCTGCGCGCGGTGAGAGCACTACCATTTATGCACAACAGGAGGACGAATTGTATGGTCACACAAGATTCGCTCTGGCAGTGGAAGGTAGGTCGTGATATATCCCGGTTAATTTGCGCAGCCGACGTCCCCCGTGGTTCAGTGGCTTAAGCTGCTAGCTGGTTGGCATCTGCCTCTAACGATCATGGGTTCGATCCCTAGTAGGGGACCGAGGGCATGCGTACCACTGACAAGCCCCAATAGAGCGAAACGCGTCTGTTACTTTTCCGGACTAAGCTGCACTATGTAGCATGTGAGCAGCTGGGACGAAAACATTACAATTACAAATAAAATATTTTCCTACTCATTAGTAAAACCGCAAGCAGTCATCGGTTGCATAATCTTGGGAAGCGAAATGATTGTGTGAACTTGCTAGGTGAGGATAAAAATAAAGCATCAACAGGATTTAGCTGAGGAATCCTCCTCAAACCCAAAGCTCCTTTAAAGACATGCTGAAAACTCTGTTACATGCAGCGAGGGATCCTAGGCCTACACACGTCACGTGGAACAACACAAACTGCCACAGATGCAGCCAACGCCCTATGTCAGCAATTCCTCCAAATGTCCAGAGCAAGATTGCGTTTCCTGTTCTGTTTACTCAAGTAGTATCATCTCCAGGAATTACGTATATTTCTCGTTTATGACTGCAGATTTTGTAAAATAGGCATTTCTCCATGTCAACATACCTCACCTGTTGCTGATAATATCCGACGAACTGCGCTGACGTCAGCTGCAGTAAATTTGTCCTATATCATCTCTAGTTTCTTTAACCGATATCTCGACGAGATGTGGGTTCCAACATGGTAGAAGCATAAAATTGTCACCCACTTTCACAGGGGGAAAGCCGCTCAGATCCAGCCAACTGTCGCCCGATAATACTACTTCCGGTGCTATCCAGTTAATGCTGTCTATTTTTTTTCTAAAGCACGCGTATAACACTTGGAATGGTACAAAGCATAGCACCAGATAAATATGGATTCAGCCAAAGGCGGTCTTGCACCACTAACCTGCAACTTTCCCGCTCCTGTTGAACTGAAAACTTCGACAGATATGTGTGGAGTTGACGTAATTTACCAGGAATAATCAAAGGCGTTCAATCGTCTAAAACCATCCCATCCTCATTCATAAGCTTCAAAGTAGTGGGATGGTTGATCCACTTTCCGATTGAAAAAGCAGCTTTCTGCTTCAACGACATCTGAGTGTGGAAATTTGCAGCGCTATCTCGGACCCTATTTACGTTCAGTGCGAAGTGCCACAGTGCTCAATACTTGGTCCAAGCCAATTCCTGATTTATATAAGTGATCTCGCGAGGATAAATACTTCCAATTGCTTATTTGTCGGTGATGATCTCGAGATTTGGTTGGCCAACAAAACAACTGGTGAGATCATTGCGCTTCAAGATGAGCTTGACAGGGTATACAAACGGGCGACTCAGCATATATACATGATTTCGACGCCACCATGTGAAAGACATTGATCACACGCCATCAACCAGCTTTCGAGCACAGCCTGGGAGATCATGGTTTACAACGTGCTTGTACTGAATTTGACCTAGTGGTGATATTACAAGAGAATCTTATCTGTTCACCATAGACGGAGAAAGCGTCTAAAAAGGCCAACCAAAACCATGGCCTTTTGCGGAAGGCATTCAAGCGTTTTGACTCTCCAATCACCTCTCAGCTGCGCAACGTCTACATTAAGCCTATATGGAACACGCCATCCACGCCTGACACAAGCACTTGAAAGACCACAACGAAGGGCGACTAAACAATTAAACCGTCTGTTTCATCTCTCTTACTAAATGGGCTGACAACCCTTGCGTTCTATAGTGGACAATATAGACGCCTGCATATCGACTGATAACGACAAAGTTACTCTTGAGAAATCCCGACTATGCTTTTTGTTGCCATCAGAAAGGAATTCATAATACATCTATGAGAGGTCAATAGCTAACTTGTCCACACAATACAGCCTGTTAGCAAATCGTTGGAGTTTCTTTTCACTTACTATGCGTCAACCGTTAACGCCCTCCCTATGTACGTTGCCTCTTCTCCCTTTGACGGTATTCAAAATAAGTCTGTATAACTAATGCAGTTACCTTACGCTATATAACTCTTAGATCCAATCGTCAACCAATCAATACAAATAAACGTGTTCACCTTCACTTCCTGCAGTACACTTTTTAAACGCCGCTAATGTCGAGAATCATTAGGATGTATCAATACTGGGTTTACGTATAAATAAATCCAAGGAGGTGACACATGAATGAGGATTGTCATTTCTACTATTTTATCTTGTTCATGGATTACGTGAATAATATATATATATATATATATATATTTATTTTGTGGGCCCATATAGTAAGCAAGTAAACCCAATGCTATGCAGCAGCGCAGTTAAAAGGTTAGACAAATAAAATAAAGCTTCGCTAATAGTTTGATTCTTTTAGCCTTCACTCCAATCCTCCTACTAAATTCCTCAACCATCTGAGTTTGTACCAGTGAGACATGCATGTTTATTGTTCAAACGATCGAACATATTCTAAAGGTCAACAACAATATGCTTGAAGATTGGGCTACATTTATGGCGTGTAGTCAATTTTCAGTGACAAACTGCTATCCAATTAAGTAAGGTGTTTGTTGCTTTTCTTGCACTCAACTAAACCTAGCGGAAACGTGATTTTAGATCGGCAATAGAAAAGTTATTAGTTTAATAGATATTGTCCTAAACCATAAACACCTTTTTGTTAAAGTTAGAAAATATATTTGAATATTTTCTGTTTGAATGAAGGCTGCTTATTTTCTGCGAGGTTTTAAAGTGTTCCGACTGAGTATAGGAGACTCCATTTCTCCGATCCATTAGTTGCCCAACACCTGCAATTGGGTAGACATGTTTAGAAATTAAATTTGCGTTATCTTCAGAGTGTCTTAGTCCATGAAAATTAAAGCGATCAACTGCAATCGGTACACACAACAGGACATATATATACATATATAGATATATATCCTGGGTATTTGGCGTGGTATTTAAAGCTAATTTCAATCAGCAATATATTCTACTTAAAGGAAATTAGGTTTATGATAACTGGTTACAACGACGCAATGCAAATTGCGCTATTTCGCAGCGTGAGTTCTAGACTCAAATATGCAACTGCTTTTCATACTGAGCCTATGGTAATCTCTACGAAAAGCTTGCTGTTCTAATTATCCATGCAAACCACTACGTGCGCACTGCCAGGTTGAGATATTGATCAAGCTACATTTAGTGAATTATCAGCTCTGTATAGAGCAGCGGATGCTTATCGTATATTTAAGTACATGAATTAAGTGCCCATATCCATTAATATGTATAGGGCGCTTTCTCTCTGCACATACACAACTCTCCTCTCTTAGCATGACTGTAGTTCCCGTTGGCTTGCGTCCACATGAATATATTTCTCGCTTACTGTGGATGTTTGCTTCTACTGATGTGTGTCAAATTCTTTTAGCTACATCTCCCATCTACTGACAAAGTACTCGATTTAAATAATGTTTCCAGCCTGCCTTTGTTTGGTCCACCTGGTATATTATTATTTGATAAGAGTTACTTTGATGACCTACCATGTTACTGTCATCATGTGCACACTCATTTGTTTTCTGCACTCAAGCAGTGTCAGATGGGTCCACCTCCATATGCTTTCAACTGATAGGAATATTAGCCCAACGGTTCAACAATATATGCCGACAAACTGTACCGAACAAAGAGACCCCGCATTTTCAGTAAACTGTATGCAGGCAGATAAGGGTAGTAATTAGTTTGCACTCACTAAGGCATGCCATGCTACTGGCAAAATGAACGAAATCTTAATCGATATAGCATATTCACTTATAACACATTAACTGATCGAACGGTCATATGTGCGTAAAACTCATGTGCTTTTAAGTTTAGTCCCTGAGTAGAATAATATCTGACAAAGTGGGAGCAAGCACTCAGGATTGTCTATCATTAATCACGATAAAAATAAGCTACTAAACTTTTAAAAAGGCGAGGTTGCCGGACCTTGTAGTTTAAGGATTTGCCTAACTGATTCTTAGGTGCAAACTTGGAGGAGAGATATCAAACTTACACTAGGTAAATGAACTCAGGATACCTGTAGGTTGCAAAGTCCTTCTATCAAATTGGCTTCTGTCGGAAATGCGCATGTTTTCTAGGTATCACTGTCTACATAACAAGTGTTGGGTATTTCGTATGGCTTGCTTGATATTTCCACTATTTGAACCAACATGTTATTTATTCTCATACTGAATTATTCACTTCACTCCAAAATAAGCAACGCTAAAATTCAGAAAATGCTCATTGCAGAACGTCACCGATGAATGAGCCTTTGAATTAAGTAATATGAATTAGAGAGCAAAACATTTATATATTTTATGTATTTATATATACATATATTGTTTATTTATATTTGGTTCAACTTGTATAAATTGTTTAATAAACTGAATTATATAAGGGTGTTATGCAAGGAATATTAAGAGAATTACCTCCAACGGCCCATTACCTGCCGCTCCTTGCTGGAATTTTACAAAGCAAAATTGCTCAGCGTGCAAAGTATAGCCCATTCGATAGTTTACAGTTTTGTGAGCTGAGCTTTATTTGGCTAATAATGTGAAGCTTTAAGTACTGCAGACTTGGTCTTAGTTTTTTTTCACTTACAACAAATGACTAAAGCTGTTAAATTCACCAAAGCAATTTCGTGGACATAACGTCCACGCTTATCGGTCAAAGGCATGAGGTACGTGGACCACATCAACTCTAACTGGCTTTGGCAACTGTGCTTTCTCATATCTTCCATTAACGCATCGGTAGTTAATGCAGATTGGCAGACATAGCTTCAAGGAATTCGAAAAACATACACAAGCGCGTATAGGTTTCCACATTGCTATACCGTGCAAAACCTGTTGCAAGGAAGCGAAAACAAATCAGTCGATATCATCTGCTTCCGTGGTCTCAATTCGACCGGCAGACATTTCAGTGAGCATTGTGGTGACAAGTCCATTCACTCCTCCTCAGCCAAGCTACCAGTTAAGTGAATAATTATGTATAGCCTATTTTGCATGGAATTTGAGCATCAATTTGATTGATGACTACAACTTCATTCAGGCTAATTTTGGAACCGAAAACAACTACCCGGTTGCTTATGTTGTAGGAGTGTGTTGTTAGTAGTGACTGCAAGTTATTTACAGAAGATGCATGAATATTAATATGAATATATTCGGGGATGTTTCCATGTGTGTTAGATTCAACACCGCTTTTAACGATAGAGAGTATAGTTAGACCGCGCTCAAGACTTGTTATTAAATAGAGTCCAAATTTCCAATGTTACCGAAGCATTATCGAAGCGGGGAAACAGAAGGCTGATGGTCGCGCGCCTATAAACATGCAAAATGTCCTAATTGCTAAGTTGACTTAGCTTTGTATCTACTTTGTAGTCTTTCCACAAGTTCCAGGATTTTCAACAGATGTGATTGTGAAACCAAATGCGTATCATTCCAAACCGTGAAATAAGATGTCTGCAAGTGGTACACACATGAAAAAAGTTTAAATTAGTATTTTGAAAATGTTTTAAAAAACGTGTGGCCTAATATAGGAAAACAATCAACCGTAGGATACTCGCTAACCAGCGTTTACCCAATTTCCTTAAATATAAACATTAGCATATAGTTAATACTACGTGCCAACTAATTCTAACCCCTTCCAGCACAAAATGTTAATAAGATGCTTTCCTTGTAGCCAAGACTTAAAACTTCAAGAGCAACAAAGCCGTTTTACTACAAAGATAGAGCAGCATAGCAAAGATCCAGCCATAAGTATCCATTCCACTGATAAGTATCCAAAATTCATTGAGCTCCATCGAAATGAGGTTAGACCTGACCGTAGCGCGATGGTCTGTGTGCCTCAGTGAATCATTGAGCTATGTTGCGTGGTTCATTTTTGCGCCTTCAAAGACACTTATATCAGATTAGCCAATGGTTAGAGGCCGAACAAACACAACAATCTGGTCCTCAATGTTGGGGGTTGGAAAGAGGGCAGCTCCTTATTCCTTAAAACGGACTCGTTTTAGCCCAATGCCAAACCCGCTACATCGCGGTCCAGTTTTCCAACCAGAAGCGCTGAATTAGAACCCTGCTCGTTCTCCTGTCTAGGCCTGGGCAAACTGACAATATCCTGCTCACACAATACGATAAATCTTTCGTCAAACAAATTCCTGATCCGCTGGCTTCCAATGAGGATAAGCAGTGGTGCCCTATTGCTGTCTCTAGCAGGGTGGACAGAGGTTAGGATGCGAATGCTTAAGCCTTCCCAACTTCTTATTCCTCCTCTTACGCGTTTTCATGCTTATCGTCCCGTTTCAGCTTCACATATATCCTTCTGTTTTCAACCCGCCAAAACTTGGTCCTCACTCAACATGCTTTACCAGGCGTTTATCTCTAATTTCAAAACACATTCAAACGCGGAGCGTCACTCCGGCCCTGTCGACAAACAAAAGATCAACCAGCGGTTCACCCAAGTTCGTCGACTTCTATTTGAAACCCTCGATCCTCCTACAGATTGACATGGTTCAATCTACACACATTGCTACAGATAGGTCAACAAACAGCACTTGCCCGAAAATTAGAGACCCACCCAATCGATATTTGCTGCTTATCGGAGACCCGCCTGTGAGACTCAAACTCTGTGCTCACACTGCGATCTCGTTCAGGTGACACCCGCAGCACTTTATAATTGTGCTTATCCGGTGACGATGCAGCTTCGAACACCGGCAAAGCAGGTGTTCTTATTGTTCTGAGTCCCCGGGCTGAAGCTGCTCTGGTTGACTGGATCCTAGTCAGTGGCCGGATGTGTGCAGTCCGATTGGCTGGCTTGTTAAATCTTCGAATTCGCTTGGGACTAATAGGTGTCTATTCGTCATCGCTATCTACGTGTCCACAAAACCTACCGATGGTTCGGTGAAAAATGACTTCAACCACTAACTGCACAAGCTCCGCTTCAGAGGAAGCTCGGACACTCTACTGCTAGCTGGGGATCTAAACGCTCAAGTTGGAAAGCTGTCCACTGATGAAATGCGTCTGGTCGACCGACAGTGCGTAGACTCCAATAATGATAACGGTGAGCAGTTATTACATTAGTGTGAAGATGCTCGCTTATTTCTTGCGCACACTAATTTCCTACCCAGCACTAGCCGGTGGGTGACTTGGCTCCCACCAGCCTCGAACCAGCTGTGGACGCAAATCGATCACATTGCGATCAGTTACGGCTGGAGATGCTGCGTCTAGAACTGTCGCTCGTTTTGGAGCACATGTGTGGACACCGACCATGCACTTGTAATTGCTAAGCTGCGGACGCGATTTGGCGGACGCCCACATCGACACTGTGAGAGCATTGAGACCAGCCAACTGACGAAGCCAGCTGTTCTGAATACTTCTCAAATTACGCTGACATACAAGTTGAGTAAGCGCTCACTGGAGACAATTGAAGGTCACTGGTCGCAAGTTCACCAGATCTTTCTGGCAGCAGGCAAATCCTCATGTGGTAAGTCCAATAGCCAAAACGGACATTGCGTCTTTTGTAGAATCTGGAACTTCTCGATGCTCGCTCACATATTTCGGCTGGAAGCGAACACAATGAAACACGCAAAGAGCTGTGGGCACAACATCGCGGTAGCCTGAAAAGCGACCGCGAATGCTGGCGGTCCCGTCGTGCATCAGAGACAGAAATGGATGCTGCTCTTGGTAACCGCGGGAAGTTAATCCGTCTGATACGGAGACTGACAGCAAGTGACCTGGTGTTAAGGAAACTACACGCGAAGTGAGTGGACATTCTATGCATAATTTCTCAAAACGTTTGGAGCGTTGGGCTGAGCACTTTAAAAGACCATTTATTCGGTCCTAATTGTCAGATTTCTCGCTGGCCACTGATCGCTTTGTACCCCAGGCCGTCCTTCAGATCCGCCCTCTCTCAGCATTCAAATGTGAGATCGAACAGGTGAAGTTGAACAAAGCCGCGGGACCAGGTGATCTTCATCCAGCCCTCTTCAAGTTCGGGGGGAATTGCGAATTTTGCTGATTTACAAGAATTGCTATGAAACTGTGGGAGCAAGAAACTGTCTAGATTGAGTGAAGCTGCTTCGGATTGGACCCAATTTTTACGGGAGGCTCACGATCGGAACGCCGCAACTATGGATGAATCTGCTGATTACACTGGTCCCCCAATTGCTTTCCTCCATAACCATTCACAGATTGACTGGCACTCGTGTAAGACAGAATCGTGAAGAGCAAGCGGGTTTTCGTAATGGTTTAGGCTGCATCGACCACATCTTTACTTTGTGTCAGCTGTTGGAGCACCGTCATATACATTTGCGACCCACCGTTGTGACGTTCCTTGATGTCACACGTTCATTTGATTCGGGGGATAGACGTGCACTTTGGGACTGCTTGTTAAGGAATGGTGTGCGCGAGAAATATGCAAATATTTTCTGAGTGTTATACGCGCGTAGCTCCAAAGAGTGAGGGCTTACGCCCAGCTGTCCTTGCCCTTCAATGTCTCCAGTGGTGTGAGAAATGGATGTCCGCTGTCACCTTTTCTATTCAACTTCCCTATTGACAAATTCATGGAAACCGCGTACACAGACCACGAATCCAAATGTGTGGATCAGCTCCCAGTAGGACGACTTCTTGACTTAAAATATGTTGACGATATTGCAATAATCTATGACAGCTCACACAGGTGCCAAACTGCAATTTTACAAAAAAGCCCTGGCTGTCAGCCGCCTCAAACTTTGCTGTGCACCATGGAAGTGCAAAGCTTTTCTTCAAGATTGACAGGCACCGGCTGTTGCGCTGACCCTTAGTGGGTATAAGCTAAAAGCCGTTCAAAAAGTCAACTACTTGCGAAGTTGCATTAGCACCCTTTGGATCGAAGATGGAATCACGAACGGTATAACAAAGGCCCGAAGTGCTTTTGCTAGTATTCGCCACCCATGGCGTCGGCGAGACATCACTCTCGCTCTGTACGGTACAGTGTACAATGCAGCAGTACGTTCTACCCTAATTTACGGTTGCGAAACCTGGCCCCTTAGATTAGCGGACATAAAGTGGTTAATTACGTTTGACCATCTGTGCCTTTGCAGTTTGGCTCACATCTGATGGGAACACCGCATGAGCAACGTGTGTGTTCGACACCTTGTTTCGGCACAGGAAAAGGAACTGAACTGCTCAGCACTGTTAGTTCACGCAGCCGGCTCCAGTGGTTTGGTTACGAATGTTATGCATGCTAACCCACCGGCTCCTGCGAAGTGCGTTATTTGCGCGCCGGGTGTCTGGATTGAAGATGAGTAGAGTTGGTCAAGCGATGACTTGGTCAAGAGCAATGAAGGCCCTAACTTTGGAGCTGGCTGCGTTTGTATTGTCTGGGCTATTTGGTTGGGGTCCGTAAGATGAGGAACACGGTTGGCTAGATACACTTGCTGACATGTCTAGGAGCCGACCTCAGTGGCGTTCCTGCTGTGAGTTTCTTTGTCTCACCCATCTCATTTGGCCCCCTCCACCCAAGGTCTCAGTTTCGCCTTTCCACTGTCGTTTATGAAGTACACTGATTTTTGATCAATCACCGCGCACGCACCTTTCCAACGTTCCGTGAACTTGCTCGCATAGAGTCTCATGTGTTTTGCTCGATCGTTGATGAGTACTTTGACTTGTTCCCCTTTACTGAACGGTCGCCACTTTTGCGCTGCGCACTCGACATCATAGTTCCGCTTATTTCGTATGTGTACAAAGTTGGTTTCTCTTCTGGCAGATGCTTCCAATATCTTGTGATGCGCTCTCGGATGTTCCCACTCAAGGTCGTTAATTAAGCAAGTGTCGAGTGCAATTCTTGGTTCTCTAATGAACTGTAATTCGAATGCGGAAACCTTGATTCTCGATTGTATGCTGGTTCAATAAACGAGTATAATCTCCGGCAACGCTTCCCCCAACCCTGTTTTGTGCAGTTTATGCACGCCTTGATGGTTCTATTAAATCGCTCAGTCATTCCGTTGGTTTGCTTGTGGTACTATGACGTGCATGCTCTCTGGATACCCTATTTGCTCGACACCGATTGGAACGACTTCGATACAAAGCAAGATGCACTGCTCCGTAATAAGGCATTTTTGTATTAAATACCTTGTTTGCAAGTTGCATTTGAGTATCTCTGACACCGTTTCGCCTGTTTGATCCATGATCGGCACGGCTACTACCCATCACGTGAGGTGGCCGATCATCACTAAGATGTAATTATCTCCCGTGCGCCTCAACGATAGAGATGCAAAGAAGTCCAGTCCCAAATACTGCAACGGTTTGTTGACTACAATAGATTGCATAGTTGTTCATTGATTACATGGAACTCATTTGCTAAGAGGTCCTTTCTTCACTACGCTATAGCCCACATAATCTCCATACACCCCTCCTTGATTGTAGAATCATTTTGCTCTGTGCCCGTTAATAATCTACTGGCATATGCTATCACTCCAGCTGTTTGAAACAATACTGCACCGCTTGAAACGTCACTTGCATTGTCCGCCACAGGGAACGTTTCACTCGGATTGGGTATATGTGAACAGGCAGGATCCTATGTTACGCAAACTTTTAGGTGGTTAAAAGCCTGCTCCGTCTCGAAAGTCCAAACGAACGGTCCGTCCTTTTGAAGTAGCTTAAGTAACCAGCAGATCAGCTCTTTAAAATGTGGCACGCATTTCGAATCATATGACACCACCCACAGACATGAACGGAGCTGAAGTTTGGATTTAGGAACCACGAAATTCTTGATTGTCTCACGTTTCTCAGGACGTGATTGTACTTGGTTATTCTCCACAATGTTTTGAGGTACACAATCAAGTTCTGGACTAGCTGCTACATTTTGCGGCATATTTTTAACCGGCTTTTTGTAGTCGTAGTAGTACCGCTGCTAGTCTGGCGCCAGGTTCAACTTATGTCTCAAATTAAAGAATGATATCATCTCCAAAGACAACAACTCCTGAAAGGTCTTTCCAAATCATCAGTAGTAGACGTCGGAATGTAACAGGAGCATAGCACAATCCAAATGCTATCCTCAAAATTGCATACTGCTGGACGCTCACACTGAACACTGTCTTGTAGCGACTTCTGCAATGAGAAGTTGCCAGTATCCCGAGCAAAATCCATGAACGAAATCTGCCTTGCGTTGTGAAGAGTAGAAAAGCTATGTTCCCTCTGTAGCATCGGAATTGAGTCAAACACCGTCACTCTTCTTGGCTCTCTGAAACAAATGCAGAATCGGTAGGTTCTGTCTGCCTTCTTCGTCAGTAGGATCGGTGATGAATACGGGCTGTTCGTTCTTCTAATGATCTCTTTAATCTCTATCTCTGCCACGTGCTACTGTACCGACATGGTGTTCTGTCGTATTCTTCTGTAAACTGGCTTGCACAGTCCCCTCGAGATTAATGGTATCCGGTGTTCTATCCAGTTGCAGAACGCGTAATCTTCATTCACATCGGTAAACAAGTGCGCATAAAGTTTGGACACTTCCCCATCGTTCGACTTGGGAAATCAAGTATAGCTTTCACAATACCAATTCGGTTAGATTATCCACTGCTTATCTCAATTGTTTCGTCGCCCACAATTACCACATCCCTTCTCAAATAGACTCTGGCTTTGAGCCGCTTGAGGATATCATTACCGGCTATTGTTTCCGTAGCCATCTTCACGACGAACATCGAATGAGTACTAAGTGTTGCTCCTAGCCTAACTTTTAAACGCCGTACCCCAGTCACCTTCAAGCGATATCTTGTTATAATCTACATTATAATTAATGACTGTTAACGGAACTCCAGTGACTATTCGCGTAATGGAAATTCCTGCCCATGTGTCCACTATGACAAGGACAGATGCTCCTTTAATATTTATATCGAGGACCGGTACTCTCCACCTACTCGGTATGGACAGGGAGAAACAACGATAGACACTTCTGTTTGTACAAAATCGGGCAATATAACCCACCTAATTGTACCGAAAACAGCGACGAGCACTCCGGCGTTCATGTTCGTTGCTTTGTGTAACCAGTTTCATTGGATGCTTTGAAGTCAGCTTTGCCACCATCTGTGTCATCTCGTCCACCTTTCGTATCAGCTCCGAAAGGTTGGATTCGCCGTACCGTCGCTGGCTCCGAGAAACTTTGGGCCACCGTCATCAGCTCCTCCGCCCTGTTGAATCCAACATCGATGACAAGTTGACTATCCCGGAGTTCGCTGGGTAGATGTCGGATGAACTGCCCTCTTAACATTCGTTCTCTCGAAGCAACATCTAACTCGAGAAGCACAATGGCCAGGCGCCTGCTCACTCTCTGGATAGACACCCTCAGTTATTCTTGCTCTTCCAGTTTGCTGAGTGAAACTGATATAATGCCTGCTGCCGATCGATTTCCTTTCTAAATTCTGCACACTGCGCCGCATTCATCTCACTGAAAACGCATTCGGATTTGACATCCCTAGTCAATAAGCATAACGCCTTTGCTCTGCCGACTAACAGCGTGCTCAAGGTCGTCAAAAGTTGACATCGATTTTGACTGCATTGCACGCTGCGATCGCTTCAAATTCCTCGGGCCAAGCTTCCACATCTCCATCAGCAAACTGCATTGGCCCGGTCAACTTCATCCTGTAAGGTCATGGCACCACTGTAGCAAGAACAAAGCGGCGAGAAAACACAATCTTTATTGCACGCGATCACAGTATTTTTCACAAGCTGCGCGCGCACGCACTCGGTTGGCCTTCTTCATAGGCTTCTATGTGGGCAAGGAGGCCTTGAGATAAGTATGGTTGGTTCACGAGAAGATATAACTGGCGTAGAAGGAGTGAAAAGGAGGACACAATTTACCTTCTATCGTTTACTTCCATGTAGACAAAATCCTCGTGATCGGCGTCGCTAAGTAAGAAAAGAATATAACATTGGATGGATGAATGAGGAAAAGGACTCGGTTTAACGCCGCTCTTTAGTCGCCATATTGATATGGGGTCCTTGAGGTTGGTATGGCCGGATAAGGAGAGAAATTGATACATTTTGGAAGTATGGAACATGTGAATTCGCTCTGTTTTCTTTATTTTGGCTGTTCTGATAATAATGAAGCCTTTTAAGAAACGACCAGGATACAGGGGCATGCATCATATGCCCTTTGGTCTCTTGTGATAAATCTCTTCGCTATATTCAGCTTGTAAAGTTGCACAGCTTTTGGAACCGTGAGAAATTTATGTATCTGTGCACGAAACATGTGATAAAATGTGCAAGTCCAAATGTAGCGTAGGAGATGGTTTCGGATAAATACGAATCTAATGAGAAAATACTTGCAAATTTTTAAATGGATACCGGCGTTACTGGCATCAGATTTTAAATTGAATAAGCAAATTACGTCCACTTTTTGTAAAAGCGTCACTTTTTAATTAATATCTGGCTGTCTATTATTTAACTCCTCTAAATATGGTACTCTTACATTTCATTTCAACCGTCGTGACATTTCGCTTATTTTTAAATACCTCTCCTTTGGTCGTTAGAGACCAAAACATCCCTCACCCATATTCTGTAAAGCATCACGGTACTTTTGGTCCTATAATTTCTCCTCGTCGACACACTTTTGAAAAGTTTCCAAAACAGAATACGTTCATTTTACTCCCCTAGGCTAAAAATCCTCCCTCCCAACACGTGCTATAATTCAGAGGTTAGCAAATTACTGTACACTTCCCATTGTCTGCCTGTTCCCCGCTTTTAGGGCCGTGTACGGTTTGTCGATAAATATACACATTTATTTATGTATTCATGTGACGTGGTAAGTCAAGACCTAACCATGCGCCAAATAAGAACAAATATGTGCTATACGTTATTCGGTTATAAACAATAAAGTATCCTTTCTCGCATTCGTAGTGAATGGCATAAATATACTTTCTTAATTTCATAAACGGGAAACAGTAATTCCACCAGTGCCGTTGAACTCCAATATGAACCAATCATTAAGGAATAATTGTTGCCAGATATTATAAGTTAACATAACATAAGTTAACATAACATAACATTAACATAAACATAAAGCAACTAGCAATAAATGGCGGTGCAGTGAGACAGTAAATATAGCTAAAGCAGTAGTAGATTATGTAACACCGGATGGCCTTAGTAGAAAACCGAATTAGCGGTACTTGTAATCCAGCGGTGAAAGTAAAGGTATGGCAAACGATTGCCGTTCCTCTCACTTCATTTTCAACAACATGTATTAG
Source organism: Dicrocoelium dendriticum (assembly GCA_944474145.2). Classification (NCBI taxonomy): domain Eukaryota; kingdom Metazoa; phylum Platyhelminthes; class Trematoda; order Plagiorchiida; family Dicrocoeliidae; genus Dicrocoelium; species Dicrocoelium dendriticum. Next base: position 42,121,542 of record OX104067.1, on the reverse strand, counting down.
TTTATATTTCACGTTATTCATCCCTAGCTGCTTCTGTATATTTTCACACACCAGAAAATAACGAATGGCGTAAACGTTAGTCCCCTTTGATAGTAACATATACATAGCTAATTTAACTGGAGATCACTTGAAGCCAACAGCACAATATTGCCAGGTAGAATAATTTAGGTCTTCTTGCTCTTTCCAGTATTACCTGACCTGAATGATCCACGCAAACTGCCCTAATTCATTCAAACAATATATGTATCCTAACAATATGTTAATGTATTATAACATTTGCATTTTGTGGCATAACTCGTGTTCCCGTACAGACGTTTCGGCTGCTAAAGAGTGAAGCTGTACTTCTACTACTTTGCATTGTGTTATTAACACAACCATGTGGTTGAAGCAACTCCATAAGTCCAAGTAAGCCTTATTAACTAGTATATTTGTATTATTTTGGCACATGTTCTATTCACTGCCGATCTCATAGCACCAAGTTAGGCGTTGATAATCACTCAAGTCTTTGTGCACTTTTGCTCAGCAAACTACAGCTTGGATGCATACGTACACATATTGCGGACTGGTTTATTAGAGCAATGACCATTTCGCTTTGACATCAATCTGCACTCATCACAATAAGTTGAAAGCTTGACTAGTTGCGCTTTATGTGACGGGCAGTTCGGTTTTCCATTAATGAACAATGATATTTAACAGCTAAAAAGCGATCGCTTTACAAGTTCCATAGGATGGTTGAAATATAACTAAACATAAGTGCAAATCGTCAATTTAAGCGTCTAGCAATTCAGGTGCCCCTTATTCATAGAAACAGTTTAGAATGTGTACTGAATTGTTAATGTAGGGTAATATGGGAAGTAAGATGGGGAAGGTATGTCCTAAGAACAAAAGAAACGACAACGCTTACTCGTGCGCCGCTTTCTTGGACTGAGGTACTTGATGAAAGCAGTTGTAATATATCCGAAAATATTCCACAACTGCAGTGTGTAAATAGTGAAGCACAAAGGCTGAGAATGAACACCGTATTTTTTCGCGTTTGGTTGACGTAGACAACTCTGATTATATAGCATAATGTAAGTGGATAATTGATTCATCCAAACATCATTGAATGCCGTTAGCTTGTGGGAAGAAACAACGTATGTGGGAAGAGCGTTCCAGTGTTGACGCACACGAAGGGAAAAGACAATCCCGCGGCATTCCAACCGGCTGTATTTTGTGTCCAGCTTTAGATGGTGTCCTCTGAGTGTGGTATTGCTGTTCAGCTTTAGGTGACGACAAAAATGGTTTGGATTCCTCAGGATCATATAAGGCATTAGCAAGTTGCCACGCAGGCGTCGATACTGTCCACTGTAGACCCCGAGGGTTTTCGGCCTGAATCGGTAAGGGAGTTGAAACAGGCCCTTTACATTCTTGGTCGCCCTTCGTTGTGGCAGTTCAAGAGCTCTAAGGTCTTACTTTTGCGATGACTGCCAGGCGTGGATGGCTTACTCAGAATGAGGTCGAATGTAGGCTTTGAGCATCTGAGAAAAGATGGAAGGATCGAATCGCCCGAATGCCCACCGCAAAAGGCCAAGATATTGGTTAGCTTTTTTGGAAGCTTTCTAGGAGTTTTATGGAGGCTTTCTCGGATGCCGTCTGATCAAAATTCTGGAACAAGGGCAGATAATATTTTGTGCTTATGATATCGTTGAGGTCAATATTTAAATTGTTACTCAATCCTTTTTAAAACAGCGCCGTAGCTTATTTCTGGATATAAAGTCCGAATTGAACAAGAGGTTCTAAGGGTTCTTCAGATCAAAAGCTAACCAAATGTTTACTCGTTCTGTGAAAGAAAATTTGGTAAAATTTGTACTATGTACACAGAAGGTAGAGGGGGTTACATTTGTGTCTATGCAAATACCATGCTGAGTTCACAGAGCATCCCTCAATACTGCATAGTGCTTATGGCGTCAACCATGAGCCACTAGGCTCTGAGTTCCAGCCCAACTCAGGCTATCTCCAACTGATGAGTCCCAACAGGACGAAACCGCGGTCTTGGGGTGCCGGTGTTGGGATGAGCAACACTATAATTTTCATTTTACTTACGGTCTTTTTGACCGGAATGGCCGAGGTCCACATCGAGTGAACCGAGGTCTCAATTGAGGTTGCTTGTAGCAACCCAGCCACCAGCGGATTCTCCAAATTCAACTTTGCTCCCTCAATACTGTTGGCAGCCCTTTCTTTCAATAGGCAATTATAACCCAGACCATTCTCTGTCATACATGAATACACCATATTTGATACAGGTGTTGATATAAGAATAATAGGTAGAAATTCATCACATCTAGACTCACTTAGACAGCCGTCACACGCTTGGAGATGCACTGTACGCGTCTTTCGTTCTTTTGGGAATCATCAGCAGTGCGCATTCCATCGGACCCTGGTAGGGATCGAACCCGCAACTTGACTGTTGCCAGTCTGTGGTTGATACCACTTAGCTACGGGGGAGGCCAACGACCATGGTAAATAAGTTCCTAGATGTGATATAGCGCCGCTCACTATCCACTGACTTACATGTTGCTGTCGTGCAGAGGACAGTGTAGTCCCCTTCCCTAGAGACGAGCTTACCAAACTTAAGCTGCCAATTAACTTATGACATTATAAGCACTTTGGTCTGGGAATTTCTACCTATAACATTCAACTCCCCCTACTACTCCTATGTAATCAGTACGCAGACCAAACTGCTTATAATGCCATAAGTTAATTGGCAGCTTAAGTTTGGTAAGCTCGTCTCTAGGGGGGCCTCATAGTCCTCTGCACGACAGTAACTTGTAAGTCAGTGGATAGTGAGCGGCGCTATATCACATCTAGTAACTTATTTACCATGGTCGTTGGCGTCCCCCGTAGCTCAGTGGTATCAACCACTGACTGGCAACAGTTGAGTTGGGGGTTCGATTCCTATCAGGGTCCGATGGAATGCGCACTGCTGATGATTCTTGAAAGGATGAAACGCACGTACAGTGCTTTTCCTGGCGTGTGACGGCTGTCTGAGTGAGCCTAGATGTGATGAATTTCTACCTATAACATTCAACTCCCCGTACTACTCTTCTGTAATAAGAAGAATAGTTTAAAGCCATGATAATATATGTCTGCCTGAGGAATCCGTAATCTTTCGCCAGTATAAAAATAAAATCGGGAACTTAATAAACGAAACCCACAATGTCAAGCAAGAAATTACACTGTTCTCTCTAACAACTTAATATAACAAATTGTAATCAAGATTCTACAAAGGTAAGGGCGCCCTTGCTCTCGAAAATTCTATGCAGGCAAGTAAAAGCATACATGTTTGATGAACAGGACTTTTCCTTTTCCTTTCTAAAAACCCAGTATCGCAACTTGCAGTTTATTCGCATTTGGAAATTTGTTTGCTCAGTCATAGAATTGACACGATACAACCTGTATGTGGGGCATAATTCTGAGACCACGATAAGTAAGGCTACAATTTTAATGACTTTATAACTAAGCTTATGTCAAGCTTTAGAAACTACTTTTGAATAATAATTAATAGTCGCGTTTTTGATCCGGGTAATATTTCATGTATACTGTTTATGGCGTTAACTACATTAGAGCATTAAAATAATAATTAAACTGGGTAGGATTGTCTAAAAAAGAGGAAAAATCAAATAGCTAATTAAAATAATTGTATTTATTTTTATTTAGCCACAGAAATAATCATGTGATTTGTTGTCCCATTTGGCATAATAATTCTTGCAAGCTTCCCAACCGGGCAACGTACGTAAATCTCGCTATAAGATATGGTATCCTGGATTTCGACGCAACTCGTTGCTACAAACTAAATTAACCGGCAACGTAGTCAGTGCTCTCTGAACTGCTGTTTTGAAATTACGTCAACATGGTTAGCAACATGTTCTCCATAATTACCGGTCGGTGGCTAAAACTGTTTACGTTTTGTTACTCATGAAACTCACAGCTTACAAGCCTTAACCATTGCTCAATTGCATATTACCGATAAATTAAATACACCACCTAATTTGTACATTTGGGTCTTTTCGTAATCAATATAACCTAAATAATCAGGGTCTAAAATTGTCCGATTATCTGGCTAAGTATTTTGCCCTGATGACAGAAGTTTGCTCAGTTTTACCCAATTTGATAGACTTTTACATAGAGTGACCTATTGTTGACGCTTAAATTCCTGATGCGTGACACCAGTTTCTTTCGTTTCCTACACCACCTGCTTAGAAAACTTTGAGAGGTGTGGGCGATATCAGCCGGTTGGTTAAATGTTATTCACGACAAGAATGTTTTAGAACGGTAAAAGTCCACTGTTTCAGCCAAAACATGTGTTCAGATTACACCATGCAGCAAATCCCAAAATTACTTTCCTGTGTGTACGGCATGTTGTTATATTTCCCTTTTTGCAGATATTAATATTTCGAAATCGGTGTTTTTTACAACCTGTTCACTGTTCATACAGTCGACTACTAATAAACATTCTGCTGATGTAACAAACTTACAGAAGTTAACAAATTCTTCAGATTTTGCTGGCAGTGCTTGCAGGGAAGAGCCTAGTATCAACTATAGACGGACAGTTGAACTACCTTACAAGCAACATTGCAATATATGTTTTTGCTAATGACACACAAAGGTTGTTTGCAGTCAGTATGTTTACTCTGTCATAAATGTGAACCTTTTATAGAGACTGGAGCAAAAACGTACCCATGGAAATATCTGCAAATGTGCGCGGCTAATGAAACATAATCTGGGATTCTCGCTGATGATCATGACAAATAATTGGCTCCTCATTTTACCCTCAAACATTGCAAGCAAACTCCTGAAGGTAGGGCAAACAGTAGTTGCTGGCATACTTACCCGTGTTTTATTTACTGCAATATATCATTTTTTGCAGTTTGACGAGTTTGACAATTTTTGGGGAATCTTAGAATTATAGGACGTAATATATATTATATGATATATGTAGCTTTCTCTTAATACCACGTAACATACTTTGTACTGTCAAATTTAAATGTGCTTAAGGGTAAGTCAGATAAGAAAAGAACCATTAAGTTTGCCTTTACCAAACTTTAGAGAGAACCAACAAGTCACTTCGGCGGTTGCTACTACTATGTGGTGGACCGGATCGAACGTCTAACTGGTAAGAGTTCTGCTCTAACATTTATCCAGATATTTCTATATCCATCACACCCAGTACTATATAGCCCCGATCCCCACCTTCTTACCCCACCAAACAGAGATCAGCTATCTACAGGAATAAGCACAAAGTACTGTGGAGAGCATTACACTACAGACGCAAATAACAATTTTGCAATTGCAACTAAGGATAGAGAACTAAACTCTCTTGACCAAAAATACCTCCATGATATGATTAGTGTTAACGTTAAAAGCTGAGCTTCTTACATCTAGTCTCAAGGAGCGTAACTTTTCAGCTAAAAGTGTGCAAGTCACTGATCAGTTCATACACTAATACTTTCCAACTTCTTTACCAGGCGAGATGGGTTGTGCTATTGCGACAATGTTGCTGGTCTATTCAAGACTCTACGAATCATCTGTCACCGAAGTGTGGCGCCTGTTTATAGATTGTTTAGCTAACAGATTCAAGACTGTGATACTTCATAACAGGATGAATACCAGTCTCTCTCTATAGCTCAGTCTGTGAGTTTCAAAGGAATACATCAGTGGTAAGATGCTGAGGAGTATAAATTTATGACGACTATGGGTTGGTTGTTATTGGCGACCTTGGAGTGGCATCATTCTCTTTGAGACAAGCTTTCTTTGCCTCTTGGAACGACGAGACACAATAACACATTATCGTCGGTGAGATTGACCACCGCAAACGGAATTCTCAGTGGGGAATAACAAAGTCAAATTTGAGCCGCTGTAGTTAAACCCACATAAGTCCGATGTTGTTATTGCACAATAAGTACTGGCGTCAAAAACAATATGTCGGGGTTCTAGGCTAGGTGTCGGCAACTTTGATGTGCCTACAAGTTCTCTTTTCACAGCGGTCACAAGCAAGATGCAATATGGCTCTCCATGTTCGACCACAGATAAAGACGACGATATACTACGCCGATAAACGGAACAGGACAGAGAAAGCTGTTTGGAACAGTTACGTTGCAGTTACGTTGAGCAGTCACAAAGTTAACAATTAAGGGAAGCTAGTGACGAATCATATAAAGAACTTTGCCAACATAGATTATGGAGTGTCCCCAAAGTCCATATTAATGCTCCACAATCTAAATTCTAGGCGAAAGTGACAGCTTACTCAAAAGAGCAAACTTAGCCTTTTTGTCAATTTATAATAAGTCGTAAACTCTGTTATCAAGTGCGGTTTGACAAAATTCTTATGGGGATATTGCTAGGAAGTTTCGGAGAACGCTTTATAATATAACTACAACTCCTAACTATTTACTCGTTTTTATGTACTTTGTTGTTTTGTGCCTATGTTTAAGGATATGTTTGCTGACGACTGCAGCTTTTTCTACGAAAATCTGAACAAAATGCAATGCAAACATTTGTTTTCTGCGACTCCATAGATTCCAATATGTTGCCCCTTGGTTTTAATAGCAAAGTGCATGCTGGCTATAAGTGTTTGGGTTTATGTTACAAAATTAATTATTTGGTATATAACCCTTGGACCCCAGGAAACCTGCGGGTTTCTCAGTATTATTCAGCTTATTATACCATGAAACGCCAACACGGGAAACCTGTCAAATAAATCACCCTTATTTCTTTGGTTGCAAGAATTATGTCGCTTTTCTGCTCTCACAACTTTAGTTAATCTATAACGTGCCTACGGATCTCTAGTCATATGCCTTTCGTCTTGTTTCCTGCAAATCAGTTCCCGAACGCTTTATCTCATATAGTAACAGAACCCCAAAAACAACAGTTTCATACTAAGCACGCGTCACGTTTTGATTACACTACCGATTGAAGTGTGGTTATAGTTTTCTAGCTGTCGTGAAGTCGTGCCACTGAGGGCAACTCAGGTTTTAAAAAATTCATTACTCTGAATGGTTATTAGAAATGGCAAAATGAATGCTAGTAAGCTGTTGATATAAATGGTGATGAGCGTTGATTTCTCTTAAATGTTAGGAGCCTGAGACCAGGAAATTCATTCTCTGGTTTTCAAAGGAATCCTAGTTTAAAATTTCGCATAAATTTACAAAGGAATAATGAGTTGATATAATAAGTGGATGGTGCAATAAAGTAATATCAAAAGTTAGTACCAGAATATATATACTTTATATTGAGCACAGGCGCAATCTTAACTATAAGCTTTACCGGGATTCGAATTTATTGAGTATGAATGGGAGAGGCGAAATAATTAACTGCCGATTGGTTAGTCTACGATGACCGTAAACTACGAGATAAATGCTGCAGCCTGCAGAAACTTATTTAACTATGCATATATTTAAGGCCACAAAACTAGTAACAGCAATAATCAGCATTATACCATTGTAGCTAGAATATAAATGATTTAAACCTAACAGAAACTGAAGCCTAGAACTAGCACTTTTGTTGTACCTACCCCTCAAACATAAATATCTGAAGTCGCTACGCTCAGTGAATAAGAGCAAAATGAGAACACCAAGGAGAGCCTTAATTTTAAAAGAAGTCCTATCTGCCCGGCTAAACAATTTAGGCATATTCAGGCATAGGCAGCAGATTGTCCATTCAAGTGCCCCTAGTGCACGAAGGATCCTGACTTACACAACGATTGATGTACACCTAGCATAATTCATGCATTGAACCGAGATAAATACCGGAATGAAGGAACTGAATACTTAGGAAATAGGACGGATTCGATAAGTACATTTTGTCAGATCTGCCTGGGTTCATGTATTTTGCATTACTCCATTATTGTTCGCCCCTCTTCTCAGTGAAATAAGCAAAAAAAACATTGACTTGCAAAACCGAAGGGTCCAACATTTCCTCATGAACTCACCCTCAAACAATGCGATATATTTGTCTGCTGCCATATACAAACTCCAGTCAAAACCACACTTACTAACAGGGAAAGAACGGATTAGATGTATATTGCGTCCAAAGCATAGTTGACAACAGACGAATGTAACATTATCTACAAGTGTGGCTAAGCTTCCCACATTTTATGTGGCTTAATAAATCATTTAGGAAAATCGAGAAGAAGTGCAGTCCTAACATACTGCATCGGATCACCATCTATTTAATTATTTAATTTTGGACCTATCTCCAAATTTAATTAGTTTTTACCTGACATCAAATAAGAAGTTGATCAGGTTAGAAGGGGAGTTCTTGCGCCCCAAACCTAAAGGTCTAGCAGAATCAGATTATGCGGGATTCGATCAAATGCTTCGCAGATCAAAATATGATCGCAACAACTTTTCTTGATTTGTTTTCATTGATTTCATAAGCTAGATAAACAAGCAAGAATATGGTAAAAAACCTATCCTGCAAAAAGCCATACGAGTGATTTCCTGGCATATTTATATAACAATCATTCCTTGTTGCTTTATTTAACTTTACATTCCACGATTTCGGATACCACAGAAAAGCAGTGGTTATAATATTATGCAAATTTTTCTGTATTGGGCCATCCTTGAGACATGGAACTACTACAACACGTTTACATTTCAAATGAAAGAGTAAACTTAGCCTTAACGAATTTGGGAAGTCGGGTCCATCACGTTTGAATAAGCCTCGTGAAATATCGCCAGAACCAACGACGTACAATAACTTAAACATTGTCAGTTGATGTTACGAAATGCTAGGACTTACTTCTGCTGACAAACTGTCTTATTTTTTCAACAGCTTTGCAAGAGGATAAAGAGTATTCGTAAAGGATCGAACAGTAGCTCCAGTATATAGAAAATTGACTCAGCAGAATGAAGAACTAAGGCCTGGTCATTTGTTCTCCTAAGTTGCCAATGAGGTAGAAGCTTGGAAATTCCAACATCAGCGCTGCTGGTCCTCTGAATAGCATTCACTTCTGTGATGATCTTGCTCGGTGGCGAATAAGTTGGAATAAAACATTAACATGGCAAATGCAATATTTTTATAAGCTGCACTTTAATTTATTTCAAACGGTTGATGTTAATATGAAGTAACACTACGCACAACATAATTTCTAATCGTCTATTTCGCATTGGGAGGACTGCTTGAATGCATCGTTGGATTCAATCATAAAGCTCATAAAAGCTGGCTGCGGATTATGTGTGGGCAAGATGACTCCAGATATAATGATCTTATAAGACTTGAGTATACAGGAAAATTCTTGGCAATAGACGGAAAATATCACTGTGGTTTTCGATTGTAAGCCGTTTGAAATTTACATTTAACCACATTAGAAATTAGTGTCGCATACCACGGTGCCAACCTTATTAGAAAGTTGAAGCTCGGAACCACGAGAAAGTATCTTAAGCATCTTTTATAATGTAGCATAAGCGGATGGAGACGTGTAAACACAACCTACGAAAAGATATTTTGGACACGGTGATATTGTAACCTAAAGGGTGCTTCGAGGTGTATTAGTAAATAGATCATCTTGAAGTCTTCCAAATATATGTCCTTGACATTTTACCTACACCCTCCATATTCTCTAGAGAACTTGACATTACGAAAATTTATACAGACTGGTAAGCAGACCAACCTGCCCGCATAGTCGCAGTACACCAAGTTTCTGTTACCATACTCATATCATGTAACATCAAAAACTAGCGTGAGATTTTTATAATCAATTACGGAATTAATAAGCAGCAGGCTAATAGAGTCAGTTTAATCTGGAGTAATCATTTGCGTCTGGAGGAAGGGAACATGTCGATGGTAGGTGGAACAGATGAGTCAAAAGTGTGGCATGATGTACAGATACATTTTGTCATGAAATGTGTAACTTTTCGGGATACAAAAACAGGAAATTCGTAAATGATTATGTTAACTGAAATGTAGAAGCAACCTATATGAGTCAAGTCCGCTCATTTATGCCGCTTAAATTCCCAAGTTAGATTGTGCGGCTGAGCAAAGTATGATTTTTAGTCAGGACTATATGCCACATGATTTCACTCCCTGATCACATGGCGAGGTGCCATTGTTGGATGATAGTTTGTTAGTAAAAATATACCCCACAGCAAACTGTAACCTTCTTAAGCTTTCTAAGTGAAATAAATGGACTAGCGTCCTTGTTTTAAATATATATTTTTTATTATAAAAAATGCAGCTTTGTTGAACTATGTGCATGTTATCTTTGGCAAAATACCTACCGATCACATACTGTAAAACAAGATTTCGTAGAAACCTGGCTCTAGTAACGGCGGATAGAGAGGATGCAAATAAACCAACCCCGTACTTAATTCCATTTACTATACCCGCAAATTATCATTTAACAATGGAGCAGGTTGATTGCTTTTGCTACTGCGTCAAAAATGAAGACACACGCAAAATAACGTGAAGCTGTATTGATATACATGATTGGCTTATGAATTACCGGTAAATTATTGCCACAAAGGAATAAGCAAGACTTAAGTACAACTTTTCTTTGAATGCCTTATTTGTTTGTAAACCCAATTTTTATATATACCTCTTCTGTGGCAACCATGTGATACATGCGTCACTGGCTGATGTCTAAAATAGGCTTAAAGGAGCTTCGGGAGCATTGAACTCTGATCCAATTTTGCTGAACTCTCACAGTCGTCAGCACTGGTTTCATCATCGTTCAACCTTTTAAGGTAAGCAAGCTTGCTAGAGTAAATGTGGAAATCAAACAATATATAGATTTGTACATGATTTTCACTGGTGTCTACAAACCAGTTCCTACGGACAACCTAGAATATAGAGATTCAATCATAATCAAAGCATTTCATAAGCATACTATTGCTACAGCTTTAGTACTTGCTGAATTGACTGGACTTGCATTATCTCAGAGTTAACACACTACCGGTGCATCGCATTATTGGTTAGGTCACTCTAGAAATATCATATCAATATATACATATATATATAAAAATGAATAATCAGTTTGTTTCTCGACGATGTGAGGCACAATCCAACTGTTCGGCCTGATCGTAAACTTTCCTGCTTAGCTCGCACAGTATCTCTATGTGCCGCCCACCATCACAACCTATGCCCAAATTAAGGTTGATTTAATGCTCCTGTATCTAGCTTGATAAAATTAACGCATTTGAAATGACATATAGTCCAGTGCTGTTGTTGCTCTACGTTGGTCAGCTTGGTAAAAATGATGCTTAAATAGCTGCTGTATTTGCGCACACAGCTGTCCTAGAGGCGCTAACGTTTATCTAAATCCACAACAGGTAGCAGTCATGCACCTAGCAGAATCACTTACGTATTCTTTCAGCACTGTCTAGACGAGGACGTCATTCCGTCAAACTTCAAACAGGGTATTAATACCTCTATTTTCGAGGGAGGTAGTTGATCTGGTTAAGCCACTTCTCGTCCTCTTACACTTATACCTATGCACGCCTAAGTCATGGAATCGGCCATCGCTAATGAACTGATGGACCACTTGGAATATCACAGTAGCACCAAGCCAAAACAGATCGTGTTTCGTCGATATCTATCATGTGGCATGAAACTACTGACTGCACCTGACAATTAGACTGAAGTAGTCGACCTGGGTACAGGAACCGCTATCACCTTTAAAATTTCAAAGCCTTCATTTGCTTGGATTATCACAAACGTCGGCGCTGCATCTTAAGCCATCCAGTATTTAAAGGATGAGCAACATTCTACGAGAACGGTGGCTGGAAGTGAGAGTCTAAGTAGATTTGTCCCTCCCAATTCGAGTGTAGTGGACCTACTGAAAGTTTCGACACACTGTGGCATCGCCCGTTCTTACTTTTTACCAACAATCTAGAGAGAAATATCATCTTATAATTTGTTTTTTTTTTTCTAGAAGATGTTCAGTTTTGACGAGCGATCAGGAGATTGGAAAAATAAGGGGACATCCAGCGCCAACTTGAAGTAACCAACGAGTGGTCGATGACGAACACGCTGCAATTCCATGTAAACAAGTGCAGCTTTGTCAGCATCCGTCATTGACACACCTACCTCTGCAAGCTTGGGTCACAGCATCTGTAGACCACCTCCCAGAAACGTGATCTTGATTACATCACACATTGTGAGTCCGCTTCAAATGATGCAAGCAGCAATGTCACTTGCGAAGGTAACTAGTGAGTTTGCATATGTACATTTATCTGATGATCAATGCTTACATGCGTCCAAAAATCAAATAACTAATGAGGTTAGCAAACGTAGGCTAAAACTCGACCTCACGCCGGTCGCGACCCAAAAATATTATGATCAAGATATGTGAAACGTTGGCTCACTCTTCCTTACCAGGAAGGGAGGTAAATACATAGAATTTTCAACAGACGCTACCAACTGCAAGGTAGATACCTAATGATAACAGCATTAGTAATACTACAAGTATAATATATATAATATTGAGCAATTCCAGTCTTGTATGGTGCCACCTACTGAAATGCAGCTGAAACAACTTGAGAGGCGACCGCTTGAAATTGAGTCAACAATACAGTCGTCTAGACTGTCGATAAACTTAGGTTAACCTTCGGGTTCGCCAACGTGGAACGCCTTTCCACAGTAAGGTGTAAGTGTCAATATCAGTTTTCAAAGTAACATTTAGATATCGCACTGTGCTCCCTACACTTTATTACTGCAACGGATATAAATTGCGATATGCAGACTAAATAGCTTCGGAATTTTAGGCCAAAGTGATACACGTAAATTTGTGCAGACGGTGGAATAATGATAATGTTGATTGCTCTATGCGTTAAACACAAAAAATTAGTATTCCGTTTCGCATTGTACTACATTGCTCCCACAGCCTTACTCGCAGATGCCATTTTTCTATCGTTTCACAGATACACATCTAATTTGGTCCATTTTTGATACCTTGGAATTTCCAAGTCCTCCCAGTGCCAGCCTGCAGAACCCGTTAAGCGTGCGCATTTTACCCGTCATAATGTATTGTTACATTGCGGTCTGCTTCTCACCATTCTCTTCAAACAAGTTGGATTTCATCAGTCTAAACTAGTTACTCCTTCACTGCGCAGTTTTACTTCACCATCTGCTAAAGTGTTAGCTAACTAATCCCTCCGTGGACATTCAAATTGTCTGAGACAATATGTTCGCCATTCCTAGTTTACGACCTTGATGCGGTATTTATCCTTACGTAGTAGCCTCCAGTTAGTCTATTGTATTATACTCAGCAGTTTCGTTGTTTTTGTCAACTTACACGTCATCACATAAGTCCATTCATCTGGCCACCATACACTACCTACGAAAACACCGAACTGAAACAGTGGTCATTTATTTGCAGTGGAGTGAGTGCGAATAGTCAGGGTGGAAAAGAGTTTGAAGCACTACAGACTTCACCATGTCATTAACAAACTGAACTGTATCCTAATCAAAAGTCTATTCAACAAGGGAATTGTAGAGTTCATGTATACTTACGTTTATCCGAAATCTATACACCTTGGGTATAATCATTTGTTATACTTTGTAAGCAGTCATTCACGATATGCGACCACCAATTAAAGCTAACCATGCATCCATATGTTGAATACAGCAGTAAGTCTATTGTCTACGTTTGTTTTAGTGTACATATGGATTTTTATTGGTAATTTGTAGGCCATGCAGTATGTTGTTTAGATTTCACCTATCCAAACTGCACGTGTCGCCCAAACATCACAATCCGTAAAATCAGTTAAACGCGTTTTTAAGGCGAGCTAAGTCTGGAATTGCGGACCTCGTTTCACAATGAGGCATGAATAAAACAGGTTGTTGCGCAGTTTTAATCAATACAAACGGCCACAGTACAACGACCTCTCAATGCTGCACCGAAAAGGCAGAATCTATTTTCAGTAATATGGCTGAAAATGTGGGATACACGTGATGTAAATTTGCGTATGTTCCGTTTCGTACACGTTTTACTAAGATAATGCTTCGTGTTGGAAGTACTATATTGTCAGAGAGCAGCTTCTTTGTATTTCTTTGCTGGTAATTCTCATTAGAATCTTTTCAGAATACATAAGACTACTACTTACAATTACTCGATGACTTGACATTCAAGCTTGGTTCAACTAATCCTGTAAAGTATTAGAGAACCTTGCGAAAACCGCAGCTTAATTTTTTCACTTTTGTTGACAAACGGAATATTTATTTGAAATTTTGGTTCTTCATCCTTAACGACTTTTTGGAGGAAAATTCACCATGGCTGTTCTATTGAATGTGATGTCTGAATCACACCAGCTAGTGCTGATGCTAAGCGCTTTTTGACCTGTTTGTTTAGGTCACCGGAAATTAATCTAGACTGCTACCTAACACTTCACTGCATCCAATTAAACTGAAGCACGAGCGACCGCGTGCAGGTACCCTCAATTCAGAACCGTGCAAGCTATGTGGCTTGTTCATGCAAACAAAGATTTCCACTTCATCTAGTTCGTTGGGTGATTTAAGCAAGGTAACATTTCCGTGACCAGTGAAGTGACAGGTTCAATTTAGTTTGTATTGTGTCGCCGAAAACTGCACCAAACGTGTCGGGAGTGAAAACACTGGACGACGAGCTACAACGTGTGTATTCTGGTGAGACCACGAACGGCGTGTGTATCGGGCAATCAAGGTCACACTCACATGCGCTTCGATCGGTGCGATCAATGATTCAATCATTAGGTCTAGCGTTAGCAGTGTTGTGCGCGTGATAGATTGAGCGAAACGTGTGCGTGTCGGGAACGCAGTGGACACATGCATGGGTACAATTCAGTGAAGTGAGAAAGTTAACAATGGAATACTAAACAGTAAAATGGCTACAACAAACATGGTTCACATAATGAACGGCTGCACACTGCTGTCCTAACACCTCCCTCCTTTAGAGAAAATTGGATAGCATGCTACATTTGATTCATCTGCTCTACACCTTGGGTTAACCACTAGTCTTTGCACTATGGCTCTGGTGCGCGTTGAATACCTTCGGTTTGTTGGTGCATTCTCTGTTTGCGCTACAGGTTCTTCTGATGGGCCCAGTTGATACGTGTCCAGCAAAATGTCCAGTGGTAAAGAAGTTTCCCGACTCTGGGAAGTCTCTTGCTCTTCAACACGGGGTCTAATATGATTCACGTGTCTAGTCCATATGACAGAATCTACTTGTATTTTGTACAAAACACCTGAGACTCGTTCAACGATACGGCCAGGAATCCAGGATGACTTTCCGTCTCGAAAATTCTTAACGTATACATTGTCACCAGGCATGAAGTTCCGGGGGCGTGCTCGATGATGGCAATAAAATGCCAACTCCATTTGAGCATTGCGTTGTCCGTTGTTTCGCACTGGCTTCAAAGCATCAAGCACGGTTCTGACGCGCCTACCGAGAAACGCTTCGGATGGAGATAGGTTTTGTGGTACTGCTGGGCCTGGCGTAGTACGGTAAATCTGCAAAAATTCGTCAATGACTTTTTGGATGTTCCCCTCTCCCTCCATTTTAATCAGCGCTCGCCTGAACGTATCAACGAAACGTTCAGCTTGCCCGTTCGATTGCGGATGGTACGCTGGGCTGCGGATGTGTTCGATGCCATGAGAATGGCAAAAGTCAGCAAATTCTTGGGAAGTGAATTGCGAAGCATTGTCTGAAACAATTTGTTCGGGAACTCCAAATTCTGAAATGAGATGACGTAGGTGTAGTAAGACAATAGAGGTAGTTGCGTATCTTGTTTGAAAAATTTCGGGCCACTTTGAGTAAGCATCGACAATTATCAAGCAGTGGAATCCCTCTATGGGTCCGACAAAATTAATATGAATGCGTGACCACGGTCCATTTGGAATCGGCCAAGAATGAAGTTCGCATTTTACAGGTAATTTTGCTGCCATAGCACAGCTGCTGCAGGAACGAACAACATTTGCATTATCTTGGTCCATAAATGGCCAATAGGCATAGCTGCGTTCTATGGATTTCATACGACTGATTCCTGGGTGACCTTCGTGGAACTGGCTGATAACGCGCCGCTGCAGCTTGGTAGGAATCACAACTCGATCGGCCAGCATCAGGCATCCATCAGTGATTGTTAAGGCGAAACTCCTTTTACGAAAATGCTCAGCATAGCAGTCAAAGGGGCGTGATGGCCAACAAGTGTTGAGGTATCTCATAATACGTTGTAACAAAGGGTCTGTTGCCGTTTCTGCTCTGACTGCCTTCGCTGTTACTGGTAGTTGACGTACACATGTTTGGAATACTTGTCTGATCTCAGGATCTACGGTAATGCTTGATACAACACTGTCTTCATCTGGGGTTTTGGAGGTGCACTCTGCAATCAGTCTTGATAATGCATCAGCATGACCGAGAGAAGACGTGCTTTTAAAAGGTAAATCGAAATCGTACGCCAAAAAAGTGGTGGCCCAACGTTGCAATCTATTTGCCGTGTGAACAGGGATTCCTCGTTTGGTACCGAAGATAGACAGCAGAGGTTTATGGTCGGTGTACAAAATAAATTTACGCCCATGTACCATCTTATGAAATGTCTTGACCGCAAAAACCAGGGCTATTCCTTCTTTCTCGTTTTGACTGTAATTCTTTTCCGCTGCTGTCAACGCGCGGGAAACCTGCATTACAGCCTTTTGATGTCCATTTGGGAATTGATGCAACAAGACACGACCAATGCCGTTTTGTGATGCATCAGCTGCAACAATTATTGGTAATCCTGGATCTTAATGAGTTAAAAGAAGATCGGAGGACAATATCTGTTTAATGTCGTCAAAGGCTTTCTGGCATTGTGGTGACCAATTCCACACTGACACATTTGCCAAAAGTGCATTTAGTGGGGCCCAGAGTTCATGCATTTGAGAGACAAAGTTGTGATAATAGTTAACCATACCCAAGAAGGACTGCAAAGTAGCTTTGTTCGTAGGGTGTGGCATTAACCTGATGGCTTTTATTTGTTCGGGTCAGGTCGACGACCGGAACTGCAATAATGGAACCAAGGTATATGATACCGGACATCATAAGTTGGCGTTTCTCGGGACGTACACGAAATCCATATCCATCTATCCTGGAAAATACTTCGTTCAGGTTCGTGTAATGATCTTCAGCAGTAGAGCTTACGATTATTATATCATCCAAGTAAGTCATTGCGCACTGCAAACCGGATAACATTGCGTCCATCACTTGTTGAAAGATTGCTGGAGTACATTTTACTCCGAAAAGCAATCGATTGTAGCGATACAAACCCCGATGAGTATTAATAGTGAGCAGTTCTTTTGAATGATCTTCGACCACTACTTGTAAGTATGCGTCAGAAAGATCAATTTTTGAAAAGATCTTCCCTCCATTAAGCCTTGTGAACAAACCCCGGAACAGGTAAAGGATAGTGATGCGTTTCCAACGCGTCATTTAATCCGGTGGAAAAATCTGCACAAATGCGCAAACTGCCATTAGCCTTTCTGATGACTACAATAGGAGCGGCCCAAGCTGAGTAGGTCACAGGACTGATAACGCCCATAGACTCCAGTCGACTAAGTTCAGCATCCACTGCCGCAACGGCAGCGTATGGCACTGGTCTCTTGGGACAAAATACTGGACGTATACCGGTGCGCGGATATAACACAGATTTTAGCTTACAGCACATTCCAAGACCCTCTGCGAAAACATTAGGGTACTTAGAGGCGAAGTGTGATTGAGCTTCTGTGCTGTTTTTAAATGTTACAGGAACAACAGAACCACGAAAATCCGTGGGACAAAGTGAAAAATTATCTAAAATTATCACAAATACTGTTCAAAAGTATGCTCCATAAATCAAGTTTGTCTATCCAATCAATACCTAACAAGTTCAAATGTCCATAGCGTGTAACGTAACAAACACCATTAGCATGCAAGTTACGAAGTGAAATCTCACAACGGAACTGTCCCAGAAAGTTCAATTCCGAGCCGGACGCGTCGTGAGCGACGTGCGAAGTTTGAACACACGCTGGTTTACCAAGTTTGCACCATGTTGACTCAGAAATTATCGTAATAACAGAAGCTGTGTCCAACTGAAGGCAAACAGGAACATGGTTTATCATAATCGTAACATACTTCCGCAATGACTGATAGTTTGGGCTAGTGGTTGCAAACACCACATTTGGAACACAGCGTTGAAAATTCGGAGTCCTGGCGAGGTTGCGTGACGGTCTTCCAAGAGCATTCTGCAAACATCTGGTTTCCTTATGTCCCACCTTACCACAACGCTTGCATGTAGGTTGTCTGCATTCACAAAATCGAGCAAAATGCCATTGACCACAATGCCAACAAGCACTAGGCGGACGGTTTCGACGTGTGAAGTTGGAGGATCGCACCGCATAGTACGATGGTCCGGGACCTGTAGGAATGGCATGAACATCAACCACACAAGGCCCGTTGTGCCGTTGGATGATTTATGTGTCATGTTTCAGCGTCAGTAGACGTTCACCTTCCTGTACTAGATCCTGCAGTGAGATATCTGGATTACATTCCAAACGAGATAACAAGCGCGTACGGATCTCCGCATCTTTCGGAGATCGTAATCCACAGACAAAAATGAGAGTTTTGAACTGATCAGTAGTGAGTGTGCTAAGCTGAAAACGTTCACATTCTCTGTTAACAACTGCTGCGTAGGTCAAAAAATCATCATCCTGATGTTTAACAACTTGAAAACATCGGAAACGTGCATTGAAAAGTGACGTTTTAGGACATAAAATTCTGGTTAAGTTTTTCACCGTGTCGTCCAGGGACAAATCACGTGGGTTCTTTGGTAGAATGTAGTTCGCGTACTTCTCATACTCTTGTGAACCCATTTTCCTCAAAAGAAGGCGTACCTGTGCCGCATCGCCTAATCCACGCCCATCAATTTTTAACAAGTCTTTATAACGACGAAACCATGCTTCAAAAGTGAGGTCATCGTCTGGTTGGTAACGAAATTCCGCCATGCTATGCGCCAACTTGTCTGCAGTGGAAACCGTCGAATCCGTAGATGCTGGCTGTAACGACATCCGTGCTGTCAATGTTTCAATTAAGCGCTGTTGGGACGCTTCAAACTGTGTTTGCTGTCGGGATAACACTTCTTGAAGATATTCCAAAGGAATCGCCATTGCTAACAAAATAGAATCCCACCTCCGTCGCCACTGTATTGTGTCGCCAAAAACTGCACCAACCGTGTCGGGAGTGAAAACACTGGACGACGAGCTACAACGTGTGTATTCTGGTGAGACCACGAACGGCGTGTGTATCGGGCAATCAAGGTCACACTCACATGCGCTTCGATCGGTGCGATCAATGATTCAATCATTAGGTCTAGCGTTAGCAGTGTTGTGCGCGTGATAGATTGAGCGAAACGTGTGCGTGTCGGGAACGCAGTGGACACATGCATGGGTACAATTCAGTGAAGTGAGAAAGTTAACAATGGAATACTAAACAGTAAAATGGCTACAACAAACATGGTTCACATAATGAACGGCTGCACACTGCTGTCCTAACAGTTTGCTCACACACTTGAGCGTAAGAATTATGTAATCAGTATGCTTATGTTATTCGGCAGCTAACGTCATGTCACAGTGACATATCACAACAAGCCATGGAAAAGCCAGCCGGAAAACCAGAAACATTACTGGTTTCAAATGGTTGAAAATATTCGTAGCTCGGGATGTTGATGTGGGTATTGTACTGCACTCCGAGCTGAACGATTATTTTTCAGATGTTTCGCTGCCAGACAAGACAGAGTGCGTTACGTCGCTTTTGTGAACGTGTCAAATTTGACAATTTCTCTTCGACCTATTTTGAAGTACACGAATATAACTGAGTGCTAAAGTAATATTGGCTTTGCATGTTTACATTATTCCATTCACAAATGCAAATCAGGTAAAGGCTTTGGAGAGCATTGCGTTGCTCACGACGCGTTAGCCTGTACTAACAAGCGCAGCTTGCATCATATTTGAAATTGTATACCACGCACTGTGATTAATATATTTTCCTGCGTATGCCCAAAGTGGACCTGTCCATTCTTCTTTCTACAGAATAAGCATGCCATATTGAGGTAGAATAATGTGAATCTATCAATGCGGTTGATGGAATTAAGTTGAAGGAATATTGGTCGACACGTGAAGAACAGAATAAACGCAATTGAACGGAAATGGCAAATAAAATCCGCCATCATTATACACGTAACCTAAGGTATAACCACCTCAGCTACTGTGACCCAATACATAAAAAGGAAAATCAATGCAACAGATGCATGCCAGACGAACTATCTGTAAAGGATGGGTATCGCTTTGGAAAACTTGCAAACAGCTAAGAAGCAGAAATAGGTTTTACAAAGCTATATTAAGCTAAGAAGTGAGGTCGTGTTCTGTGAAAACGCTAAGAGGGATTAGGTGGGACAAAAAAGCTCACAGCACGAACGCCACTGAGGTCGGCTCCTAGCCATAGCAGCAAATGTATCCAGTCAAACGTGTTCATCGTCTTTTGGACCGCAAACAGGGAGCCGAGAAGCTCCAACCGAGGCCACCTCCGTAGGGAGGGCTTTCATTCCTCTCGACCAAGTCATCGCATGGCCACCTCTCCTCTTCTTCCATCCACACCCCCGTCACGCAAACAGCGTACGTCGCAGTAGCTGGTGGGCTGGCATTCGTAACACGTGGCCGAGTCATCGGAGCCTGGTACATTAGATAACGGTGCTGAGCAGTTCATTTCCTTTTCCTGGTCCGTAAACAAGGCGTCGAACACGCTCGTTGCTCACGCGGTGTTCCCACCAGATGTGAACTAAATTACGAAGGCACCGGTGGTCGGACGTAACTAGCCTCTTCAGGTCCGCTGCTTTAAGTGGTCAGGTTTCGCAACCGTACAGTAGGGTCGAACGTACCGCTGCACTGTACATTCTTCCGTTCAGCGCGAGAGTGATGTCGCGCCGGCGCCGTAAGTGGCGAAGGTTAACAAAAGCGCCTCGAGCTTTTGCTATACGGTTCGTGATCTCATTTTCAATCGCAGGAGCACTGATACAACTTCTCAGGTAGTTGAATTTTTGAACGACTTCTAGCTGATCCACACCAAGGGTCAGCGAAGAAGGCGGTCCAGACCAATCTTGGAGAAACGCTTTGCCCTTCGAGGGTGCTAATCCAAGCCTGAAGTGGGAGACACCCAGTGCAAATCTGTTGAATGCTGCTTGGCACGTTTGTGAGCCGTCACAAATTAGGCAGTATCGTCAGCATACTCTAAGTCAAGAAGTCTTTCTCCTGGGGACAGATCAACACCTTCTAAGTCGTGTCCTGTGAAGGCGATTTCCAGGACTTTATCATAGCAAAGTTAAAGAGGAAAGGTGACAGCGGCCATCCATGTCTCACACCGCTGCACATACCGAAGGGTGAAGACAGCTGTGAGTAAGCCATCACTCTGCTTGAGCTACGCGCGTACAATGCTAGGATAATATTTACCTATTTCTCAAGCACACCTTTCCCTAGCGGATAGTCCAAAAATGCACGTACATCCACTATTGATATCGAGGAACACGACAACGGTGGGCCGCCAATATATGTGACGTTGCTACAGCAAGTGACGCAAAGTGAATATGTGGTCAATACAGCCACGAGCTCGACGAAAACTGGCTAGTTCCTTACGAACATGGCTTTAATGAGTACCAGTCAGACTCTAACTATGACAGGGGTAAGTAATTTAGAGACGAGGTAGAGCGCTATGCTTCCACTATAGTTGCCGGGTTCCGAGCGTATGCCACTCGTGATAATTGGGACGATGACGAAACGACTCCACTTAGTTGGGACAGTTTTTTGCTCCCACACTTTCACTATTATCTTGTGTAATTCACCCAACTTTGCAGGTTCCGAATTTGGAAATGTGTGGAGAGAGACCATCTGGTTCCGCGGCTTTATTCAACTTCAAAAGTTCATTCTCATGGTTGACTTCTGAGCGAGAGCGCGGATCCAAGTGGACAGTCCAGGGAGCAGCGCGATCAGTAGACAGCGAGAAATCTGACAACTCCGACCGATTAAATTGCCTTTTCGAGTGCTGAACCCAGCGTTCCAAGCGTTTTGACAATTTGAGGATAGCCTGCTCACTCTGATTACGTATAGTTTCATTAATACCAGGTCTCCTGCTGCCCATTTCTCGTATGAGACGGATTAACTTTTGATGGTTATCAAGGTAAGCGGCGTTCGTCATAGAGGGTGAACCATGAGACCAACAAGCTTCGCAGTCTCTCTTTAGGCGAACACGGAGATTTCGCGGAGCACTTTGCGAGTCTCATTGGGTTCGCTTCCAGCCGGGAGTTGGCGGTGACCTTGGATTAGTTCCAGAGACTGGGAAGAAAACCAATATCCATGTCGAGGATTAGACTTATCCCGTGAGCATTTACCTGCTGATAGTAACGTCTGATGAATATGAGACAAGTGGGCTTCTATTCTAGCCAGACAGCGCTCACTCAACTCGTATATCAGTGTACTTTGATTGAGATTCAGTACAGCTGCCTGGTGTCTTAGCGCTCAGGGCGTCGTCGTGGGCATCCGCGAAACGGCATCCTCAAGTCAGCACAAACAATTGCATGGTCGGTGTCCACACTAGTGTTCCAAATCAAGCGACCATTCCGGACGCAGTCTTTCCCGCGGTAACTGATCGCAATGTGATCGATTTCTGTTCGGAGCTTCTTCGAGGCTGGTGGGCGCCAAGTCACCCTCCCTGCTGGTGCTGTGTCAGCAATTAGTGTGCGCATGAAATAAACCAGCATCTTCACACAAATGAAGCAAATGCTCACTGGAGCCTACACCATGTCGGTCTCCCAAATGCAGTTCATCAGCGCATAATTTTACAACTTGGGTGCTAAGATCCCTAGCAAGCACTACAATGTCCGTGCTTAGTGAAGGAGCGCGTTCAGTTGGCGGTAGAAGTCGCTTTAACCTAATCATCGCTAGCTTTTGTAAATGCATATGCAGCGTAGACGAATAGGCACTTATTATTCCCACGCGACGTTAAGATTTAACTAGCCAGCTAATCGGACCGCAAACATCCGGCTACTGATTGGGATCCGGTCAACCAGATCAGCTACAGTCCGGGGACCCAAGGCAATGCCAACACCAGTTTTGCCAGGGCTCGAAGCTGCATCTTCACCGGATAGGCCTGATGAGAAAATGCTGCTGTTGTCTCCTCTAGGGGAAAACAGATTAGGCACTGCGGTTGAGTTTTGCAAGCTGGTCTCAGATAAGCAGCAGATATTGATTGAGAAATTCTCTAAAGTTCGGACAAGTGATGCCTTTTGACCAATCTGTAGCAATGTCCGTGAGTCGCTTCAGCTATAGATAAGCGACCATTTGCTAGTAGATGGCGTGCTCGTTTCTAGACTGAACCAACACGGTATAGATTGCAATCACTTCGGTGGGTTTAGTGCATACCAAAGGTGCCATATTTAAGTTTTACAGGCTTAAGTCTTTATTACATTTCGGAGCAATCTTTTATCCAAAGGCTAGCAATTCGACAATCGGCAAGCCACCGCGCTAGTGGGAGGACGTTAAATTGAACTAGACATCCCACAGGTTTGCGTTAATGCAATCTAATGAGTCATTTATTTTGTTGTCCTAGCTTTACGTTGCTGATAAGGAAATGGTGTGGCTGCTCTCTATCCCTCACGTAGATGGACAAATCCACCGCCTTCCGAAGTGTGCAATCAGGGCTTAATACGGGTGTCCCTGGAGAGCTGCGGTATGTGGACATTGTGAAGACGGATGACTGGATTAATATGGGCGTATTAAAAATGGCGCGATGGCAAATATTGCTTCGGGGCAGGTTCCATCAGGAACGATAGCGTAAAGTCATGAAGAATATTCACTGTAGTGCATGAAATTGTCAAGTTTGTGTTTTTGACCAACGTTATGTGCTTCAATGACCATGGGACAGGATGGCAAAGCACTTTTGCTGAATGCCTTTCACCATTTTTGGACCAAAGCATATTCACGCCGCAAAGGAAATGGTCGGCAGTTTCAAGAATTAGTTTTGTATTTGAGAGCAAATGAAAAGCTATTTTACTACTTTCTACAGGGACGAATACATTTCTTCAATCTAAACTCATATTTGTACAACCGACTTATTAGTTTGCAGTGCACATCATTTAGTTTCTATAGCCATCCAAAAAATCGGCAAAAGATTTTAGAAATTTGGTAAACGGAGTTGTTCAGGCAAAAGAAGAGGAAAGTTTCAAACTTAAGCCATTCAGTTGATGCAATGCTGATGCCAAAAACATCAGTTGTTCGCCATTTCACAACTGGTTGCAGTCTTATAGTGCTTGAACTCCATTAATAAGACTGTAGATTTCATGATACAATCAGAGGCGCAAAATCGTACATCACTATTCCTTGACTATTTGATTCATATAAATGGGTGATCTAGAAACAACGATATTACATAAACCGACAGGCACAGATGAAATGCTCAACTACAGTGCAGGACAGCCGAAATTTGCAAATCCGGGAATCCGGATGGGGCAGTGCGTTTCTCTACTGGAAGAAGGACCTTAAAGTTCACACAGTGGAGGGCATATGTGATCTCAACAGAGGATCGGAAATCAATTGATTTAGGGTTCAAAATAGCCATAATCCGCTCATGGTCAGCGTTGCCTACAGATCCCCCTTTGGGTCAGGATCCAATCTTCTGCACTCCATGAGATTACACGGTGAAGACAGAGTACTTTATGACAGGTGACTTGCATGTTCTAGCCATAGACTCGGACTTGCTTCATTGGAATTCCTCGCCAGGTTCTTTTGATGTGGTTATATTAGCAACAGTCCTGGAATGTAAACTAACAACACGTTTTCTAACCTACCTGCTTTTCCAGTCCAAATGCAAACACCTTCGACCATGTGCTCACAACCACTCAATCAGATGTCTGCGCTCTGGTAGTCCCTTATCTTCTCGACAAAAACAAGCCCTATGTAGCTAACTGTAGACAAGACAATTAGCTACCAATAGCCAGAGTGTCCATCGACGGAATTTCTGCAAACTTGAATTACTGGAACATCCCTCATCATTTAGATCTCGATGTAGCTTGGGACATTTTGTGTTTCAATATAATGTTGACCATCGATCAGATCGTTCCAAGTGTCACAAAACGGGTTTTCTCCAAAGCACTCCTACGGGTAGATCAGGAAATCAGACTGTTCATCCAGATAAGGTATACAATTTGTGACCGGTTCAGGCTTACCCGGGCAGCTTAAGAGTTCTGTGATTCCGAAGAGGTTAGAAATTTATGTACTCTGAGAAAACGCAAGAGGCGGGAACTGTATGAGCAGCATCTAGCGGAGCAATCCGTGACGGATTCAATAAAGCTTTCTGCCTACCTAGAAAGAAGTACCAAAGCTAGAAATGATAAACATGTTTTTTATGCAAGCAAATATGACACTGTGCTTCAGGATGGCATTGCTGAAGCTTGTCTTCCAGCTTCGTAATAATCAACTATCGTTTCGACGGAGGCGCCGGTGACTGGTGAAGCTTTCTTTGTCACACATTTCCTTTAGAGCACATCGGAATTAACACTGATATGGTACCGAGACTACTTCCCGATTTGAATCTCAATTCTTCGCCAGTTCCTGAGCGCTTAAATCCCTTTTTCCTCAAAATGGCGGAGTTCCTTGTTGCACCTATTTGTCAGTGATTTCGGTGCTCACTAGCGGAAAGTCGTCTGCCAAGTAAACGGAAAAAACTATTGTCTAGTCAATGTGCAAAGGTGGAAATTGTCAAGATCCCGTGAACTCCGTCCGATTTGCTTATCATCGACCATCTGCAAAAGCATGGAAAGGATTTTGAAACGAGCCTTGCATCTTCAGCTTGAGAAATTTGGTGTCATCTCTCCTGCTCAGCACAGATTTTGAAGGACACGCTCCTGCATCACCATACTTCTTGTTATCGGAGAGAAGTATGCGAATTAACTGAATGCCAGTCATCCCCTTGATGTTTTTTGGTGATTTCAACAAAGTGTTTGATGGGGTTCCATACCAAAAACTCCTTATCAACTCCGGTAGATCGGCGCAGCTGGCAATTTTCTAGCCTGGACAACTGGTTTTCTAGATGATCCTAGTAGGATAGTAAAGGTTAACGAGGTCGTATCTTGTCCTGTTCTCACAATCAGCGGGGCTCCAATGTGCTTCGTTCTTTGTTCCGAACTCTTCAAAACTGTCATCAACTAGTTCCGGAGGTGTTTCGAGTTGACTGTTTGATCTAGGCGAATGATTTCAAGCTGTGACCAAAAGTATCCAAGCTTGAAGACACCGACAAGTTAGTAATGGCGTTCGATCGATAGAGCAATGGCATGGTGGTTTTACAGGGGTACAAAAGCTAAAACTTAACAGATCCCGTAGGATGGTCATAGCGGAGGTTCAAAATATCAGAGGGTTGTCAGCGAACTTTGATTTGCACTGGCGGACTCACTGCAATATACGTAGTAGGAACTGTAAATCCAGTGTACTCCATGAGGGCGACAAATGAGTAGTTAGTAACAAATCGTATTGCATTCTGATGACCACATAAGGTAGGTGAACTGTGCCAGCGTGGGAGCACAGAAGAGAGATTTCGATAGAGCACTTTACTGCTACCCGCTTGGTCTGTCAAGTAACAAATGGCTATCAATCGTGATAAGTGCTGTGTTCACCCAATCAGTGCTCCCGAAACCTGGTGCCTAGCACATTGGTGGATTTCCGAAAAAAGAAGACCTCTCGTGAGATGGAGATTCGGACCTAAGAACAACCCAGAACACATTGCGGAAGGTAGCTTATGCCAACAGGATGCTTGGTTCCATACAGAGGCCATTCTCCAAAATGACATCGGAGGTCTTCGGGTCCTGGTTATCCTCTCGTGTTCTTCCAATACTTGAATAAAGATTATCTACCATAGACGCACTCACGAAATTTGAGAGTGATTTGATCTGGAAAGTTCGGCGGCACGCATCAAAGTCTGTGTTGGTGTTACATGTTTCGCCTTTTCCCTTCGTCTCCTGTGCATAAAACTTATTTTATCTAGACTACCGTAGTCCCCCTGGGGATCTGCTTTATACTACACGAATTTTAAGCGGCGATCTAGGGGAGAAGGTGCACCAGTTCTTCCAGCTCAACGCAGGTTTCGCGACACAGCCACAGTTGGAAACCTTTTGCTCAGCGGAGGCAATATGTCCGGTCCGATGTCACCTTGCCCATACGGGTTGTGAATGAGTAGAACAACCTCCCTTGAAACCTGGTAAATACCCAAACAGATGAGTGTTTCAAACAGTGGTTGGACAAACACTTGCTCAACACACCTGTATTCTGCTGTTTTTCTGCAGCTGTAACAATCCCTCGGGGTCACCTTTCATCAACAGCACGTGTCATCTAGCCAATGAATGGGTGGTGATGGAGCTGACATAGGTTTATCCTTCTGCTCTCTACAACTCTACGGACTCTACGAAAATTATGTCACCATTTTGTGACTGGAGTGGCCGGATATCGATAACTGAAAATTGCCAAAGGATGGAAGGGAAGGTGAAACACATGTAGATAACGTTTCCAGTTACATGCCTAGTGTTTCAGACCACATAATGTTCACTGCCTGAGACAAATTAGAAGCAATACTAAACAACTAAAGCAGCAACATTATGATTATTTACGCTGTGATGCAGCCCATCACATCCGCAGGAATGTGCCTCCTGCACGGGAATCCTTCTAGACTGCTTCGTCTCGGATGTATTTAACCCCGGTTTTGCTCCAAGGAAGTTGATTAATATCAGTCTTGCCTCGTACTATTGCATGTCCTATTTCTCCTATAGTTATAAACTGCTGACAAATCGAACTGCAACATAGCTGTTAGACGCATATTTATACTTATAATCCAAAACAAATAACTGTTTGCGAAACCACTACCTCCACGGGGTAGCCATTACATTCGGTTGAATTCCGATTTCGCCACCTATGTATAGTCACTGAGTAGACCGGACACGTCCTTTGCCGGATACACCGTTAGGGACATTAGTGTTATCTCTAACTCACATTGCAAGTAGCTCTTCATCGTCATTGCCAAGAAGAGAACATCAGCTATGTGAAGTGCAGCTTCACCGCCGTGCACGCACATTGACCTACGGAATGATAAATAATAAATAGGAGCGAATCGATAGCTAGCGTAAAGCCTCAATGCCATTTAGGGACGAAGCGTTTGCGTCTTTTCAACAGCCTGACGTCACAAAAAGTTAGGGATCGTGCATTGACAAGACGAGATCGATGAGACAGCTTCCTTATTGTTTTCATCGCCCCACGTCATACTCAGCCACTACCCAGTAAATAACACCGTGCTAAATGCGTTTTATACAGGCAGTTCTGGGACAAGATATCAGGCGCAGAACTGGTATCAGTTTTCAGCTATGTTCTGTAGCGTCTCTAGCCAACCATAAGGTGAGCCAAGCGGACTCAAGCCAAGGAGGCTAGACCGACCAACAGCTCTCGGTTAAGAAGTCAGTGACTGCCTCTCTCGAGCCTTAGACCACCTTACATCTGGCAAAGAAAACAAAGCCCTGCTTAGGAAACCATGATCTGACATTTGTAGCGCGTGTCCCAGACAACGGAACTTATTCAATCAGCTAACTTGAACAAATCGTTTGCTACTATATTGTAATCTACGTGCGGGAATGTCGGTTGACATTCCCAAACAACGTTTGTCTATACTTGAGAAACTCATGCGTAGTAGCGTCTGCAATGGGTCGTCGCAACCGAGGAAGTTGGCAAAGCTCGGAATCTAAATGTATCACTTTACGAGTTATATTTTTAAAAGTTTGACACCTACTATTCGTCCTGACGCAAATGATATTGTGGGAACTGACCATCATAAAGAAGTGTAAAACGTAAGCACTTAGATCAGCGCTTATCTTTAATGTCAAATGGTTACAAACAGTTTTGGGATGCATTTCACTTCCACCCACGAAGGTACTCTGTGCTATCATTTTGGACCAATCAAGTTTTCACGTTGACATTTTGTTACAGTGAGAGCAATTGGGTGGATCGCTTGGTTTCAAACCTTCTCCATTCTTGCACACGTCCAAGATTGATTAACAAGGAAACGTGGGAAGATTGTTGGGGTAAAAATTGTATTCTGCACAGTGTCGTCAAACATCCGTTAGATTAGTTAGAATAAGCCGACCAACTTGTAGAGGACACGCGTGGGGCATAATTGCATTATTATTAAGGAAACAATGTTACGGATAGAAACTAATTACTACATTATAACGCATATATTACCATAAATACTTTTTTCGCATCAACATTTTCATACTAAATACATGTGTCCAGAAAGAAAACCCATAATGCCTTGGTCTTAATAATCTCGTAGTGATTTATAGAGTTATTTGTAGTTTACAGATCCAAGTTTGAGGTATTTTTATTAGAATATTTTAAACCCGTTTTAAATGTAACTAACTTCAACAGACTAACTTTATGGACAGCAACGTGCGTGTTGTTTGGTTGAATGCGTCAATCATTGGAACCAAGCAAATTGCGACCTATACTGGCATATGTGGTTTCTTACCAGTCATATTAGCTCACCGGAAATTAACTCGAATTGAAATACAGCACAAAATCACTTCCTTAAATGCAACCAACTCCTGCACACGCACCCACATATTCACGCAGGTTATTGCTTGCATTCTGTAGGGATTTACTGCGTAAACAGGGGGCAACCACTTCACCGGTTTCCTTTGGTCATTCAGTCAGGCAAACATTTCCAGGAACCATAAGTTACCAAATTCAGTTTCAATGTACGCACACACATCCACGCAAATAATTAAGTAAATATATTTGATTTCACCAATCCCGCAAATACTATTATTGCCATATGGTTTTTACTTAGCATTGTTAATCTAACAATTGATAAATAGTTTTGCTTACTTATTTAAGCTAAGTCGGTAAACGAAAAAGCTGTAACGCACCACATTGGGTTCAAACAATGGGGCAATGAAACTGTTTATATATGGTCAAAGCTTCCGATTAACTAGCCCCGTAGGTTGGTTATGGTGAATAATGTAAAACATGTGAAGAGTGCAGGCAAAAATAGCTGAACACCGGTAGTTTCACCGAGGCGTAGCAATTAAAATTTGTAAATCCCTGTACATCAAAAAGAACGGAAGACAAATGTGACGTTCTTAAAAAAAGGTGTCACCTGGTGCACAGGTGCTGTTGAAAATGTTCGAACTCATATTAGTAGCTGACGGGCAGTACAATCACTAAGACACTCGTGTTTGACCACAGGCAACTGATTAATTGAGATAATGCAGCGAAAAGATTGTACAGCCAGCTCTGGCTTTGAATGCCACCAGCGTGGGAGCATAGATGGCAGTTTCTTGTGACAACAACTGCCGAAATTGACACAGCTCACCATATTTCAACAACTTCAGCGTGTTGCTTGTGGTGGAGCAGCCCACTTAGTCACCAGATAACTTTACGTAACAACGACCCAGAACCAAAAGGACAAACAGATGAAACGGTGCCTATGTTTTTTGATTACGAAATGGCTGATTACGAACAAAACGGCTGTTCTCTCAATTGTTATTTTATCGTTAAGCGTCAGCAACTTTATTCGTTTTCCAATTAGCATGTGCAGTCAGTCCGTCTTTTGCATGTTCGAGTATTAATACTCTTAATACGATACCTTTAAATTCATAAGAATATAAAGACATTAAGAGGAAGAAAAGAACGTAGCTAGATGTGCCAAACCGTCGTATGGCGTCAATGAGCTTATCGATTTGCGTCATTTGACCTGGAATTCAATGCTACAATGGTGAATGCAAGGATGGAACAATGCCAGTTGGTATGCAAACGCAGTTAGAAGATATTTTGCAAGCTCGCTCTAACGTAGAGCCCAAGGTAACGACAATTGACTGCATGGCATTCAGTAAATGTGGCCAGTTTATTTATCCTCTTGACTATTCCAACATAAATTAGTTGACATATCTAGCAAAGTACACACCATCTCAATTCATAATAAGCCTCCAGATACAAGCAACATTCGGATAAATACGGGGCATCTACAAGTACGTGTCAGAATAAATAGGAGACCAGATAACGGTTAACTTCGTGCCAAACGTTTGAATACCGTCACCTAACATATGTTCATGTCTCACCTTCATATAAATTAACCTGTATGTAAACTTTTGCTTTTACAGTACATTAGCATGGCAGCAGAGGAGAATTCCAAATTTGCCCTCACAGCCACAATAAAGTAGCTCTGTCAAGAACGTAAATCTTATTTTGCTGTGAATGTGGTTGTGTTCAGAACTGTCGCTATTCTACTGTGTGACTGCCCGTTCGAAGTTACTAACTAAACAATACGATTAACTTACAAGTTACTCCGCATGCAACTATACAACTTGTTCACAGACTTTTACAGTCACTTACTATGGCGACACGCATTCAGTTAGGTTGCACTGAAATCAACGTACTCCACTGGAAACCAACTTATTGTATGCCAAAACATTTGCCCAATTCTACAAAATGGAATGTGATTACAATGTGCTCATACCCATTCCGGTAAATCGTGTGCATTATTCAAAGCACGTCCTTGTTTCGTTTACCTAATCATATCGAGCAAAAATTACCCATTCGCCAATCTTTTACGAATAAGTCAAATTTACCGACTTATTAATTCAGACAACGTCACGAAACAGTTCTCTGGGACTTTAATGAGTCAATGAAGTGATTTCATTTCGGATGATCCTGTCTTTTCAGTTCACCAAAACCGTTTTGTTTAGCGCTTCTATAAATGAACCGTGATCCTTTGTCATTTATTGTAATGTTACCGCTAGGGTCACGAAATTTTGCACCTAGCGCAGCTTGTAATAAGATATTCCCCAAACTAACTGCGGTTCTTTTACGTTCTTAGGTGCCAGAGTTTCTGTGATGTCCCGCATCTTCGCATTTCCTGGGCGAATGTTGCTACGCGAAACGATGCGTACACACGTTACACCGTCTAGGTCATCAACGCATTGCAGTAACCGCTTTTGAAATCTTTCGCTCAGTACTTTCGAGCTGGATGGTAAAAATAACCAGCGAAACGTCCGAATTGTGTGGCAAACGTCGTCAAGGAAACTGGATTTCTCATCTAGGATAACGTGCCAGAAGTTCGATAAGAAATCAAAATTGAAGAAGTACTTCGCCTTAGCCAAACGTAGCAGGACATCTAACGCCGACGTTGTACGATGTTCTGCACATAAGGCTTCATTCAACAGCATAGGATATATGCGCAGACGCAAACCACCGTTCTGTTTCGTAACAATCGCTACTTGGCTAACCCAGACTGCCGGATCGTCGACCTTAGCAGTTACGCCCAATTGCATCAAGTCACTTAGTTCGGTGGCGAACTTATCACATAATGAAAACGGATACCATCTCACTGGCAGCGCAATCGGTCGTATTTACAGATCTAATGACAAATAGCCGGAACCTACAAACCTCACCAAACCCGGGTCAAACACGGACGGATACTGTGTACAAACATTTGTCTCCGCTTCACCTACATGCATAAAACGGTTATGATTAAAATGGATAATGTCAAAACATTGGATGGAATGAACATGGAGAATCCGCGTGAGCTCTTCATCCACGATCTAGAAATCCAACTGATGTGAAGAGCTATCTTTGGGATTTATCACTTTGATTGTGGCTAAACCCTACGGCGGGAGCATAGAACCGTTCCACATGATCTATGATCAGGTCGCACACGAATTTCTGGGCACCTCAACGCTGGAACTAATTTTATGGCGTCACCCGAGTCCAACTGGAAACGCAACATCTCGTCACCAACTATTACATTGGCATAGACGCAATCCTTTGGTCTTGTCTGCGACCCTCTGCTGATAGCTTATTCAGAATCAGAAGGTGTTTTGTCATGATTGAGTGCATTCACCTTCGAAGACTGACAACATCGCGCGGAATGTATTCGTCTGCTGCATCCGGCAGAAATTCGGCCTGACGCCGGATATTAATCGCGATCCTTCGGGGGTCGAGCAGCGCAGAATTTCCAAGTTTTGTGTGTCTTAACAAACCTCGCTGTTTTTTTCAGGGAAATCGGATACAACACATAGCTCTGCTTCAGGTAGCAACCGTATTTGCTGGATGTGGTGTGTAGCATACATCAAGACATTTTCGGAGCAATAACTGCCTTTACCGCAACAGCCGCTTGGTGCTATTTTTAACATTGATCCCCAGCACCATTCTATCTCGGATGAGACTCAGCCACACAAGTGGAAAATTACAGGAACGAGCCAGGATCTTTAGTTTCGTAATATAGTTCTCGCTAGCACTGATGATGTCACCTCGATTGGTGACGAAATGTTTGCAACAAAATTGCCAAGCTCAGCGAACAGTTCAACAGCCAGTTCTCGCTAGTTTCGTTTGGGTGCCGATTTCTGGTAAACATGTGACACCGCTGGTACGTCTAGTTAGTCTGTCTTTCGCAGAAATCACTGAATTTTCGGACGAAAGTTTCCACATCAGCTATGTCTTCGCCTTTTTCGTACTGCATCGTTTCCACGACACGGCACGCTTCATCTCCGATCGTATGTCTAAATATCGCCAATCGATAGGTTATCGGTTGATCATACAGCCGCACCATTATACAGAAATGGACCATCTTTATTTCCCATATTCTCCATGTATTGAACAAATTATGTTGTTCCATTTTTAGTGGGGCCGACGGTTGCACAGCTTATGCGCTCAAATAAGCAACTGAGTACCATTGGGTGTTCTTGGTTTGGTTTTCTCTGCCGCCCTTTCGCTGAACTTGGTTCTACAGGGACAAGCGGTTTATTCTCCAAAGCAAGCTAAGCAAAAGTGTCAGCTTGACAAGTACGTAGGAACCTCAATATAAATAACTAAGTCATTTCTGTAACTAACGTCCCTGTTGCACTCCTGAACACTTTCCATTGAGTCAGGTAATTAAATCCACCAAAGGGAATCATTCAGCTCGTAGCCGGAATATGCGCGTGCGTCCAATCAACTGCAGTGTTTGCATGCGGCAGGCATGCATCTTGCTGACACAATCTTATCACAATAACGAGCTACAAATCTACGTATCCGGAGCATTGCTTGCCCACTGCAGTTAGTGGAGAATCCAATGAATCGGCTGCTGCAACCCAATGTGCGTCAATAGGCGAAGTTATTGTTCTGCCCACCATTAGTTATCTTATGCGAACGCTGAAATCGAAGGCGGCTACTTTCAAATGAGCCAGACCCTCACAAGGAATGTCAGAAACGTGATCCTCAAGGCTTCTTTACAAAATGATGTCAGCTGAAAACTCAAAATCAAGCCACTGACCGCACTGACCGTTTTCCCAGCCGTTGATATAAATGGAGCGTTTGATAATTTTAAGCTACATCTCCTAATGAAGAATCAAGCAAAATGATGCTCACATTTTTGGCTGCATCAGATTTCGGATTTGCCTGTCATTGTGACCAGCCACAGCTCCAACCACACACCCCATATCCAGTGTAAACCCGAAGGAATAAGACCGGAAGGCATGCTGTTGGGAGCCACGTTTCACCAATGTAGCCGGCGCACACTCCTTCACAGGCAAACACAAGCACACTCTATTTAGGGAATCAAGGGCACACCAGGCGGTGGCTGGACCGTAGTCCGCTACACACAGAGTGCATGGAACCACTATTCGAGGAGTGCACCCCGTCCCCTCCAGGAACGACCAACTGGCTGCTGGAGCCAGTATGGACGAGGTATTGGTTAATATACAGGTAGGCACCTTGTCAACATGCACATCAAGCGCAGCCACACCTGGGATGTCAAACAACAGCCAATCATTCAAAATGTCGATATCGAATAAAGTAAACACATATGACGACATAAACATTCGTTAAATGAAAATATAAAATAATTGGTTAAAGGTGAATGCGCGATAAGTACAAACCGTCCCAAAGTTATTTAAAAAATATCACGCGATAAAATTATCCAAGTTTACCACAATTAGCATGAGCGACGTGTTCAAGTTTGGAGAAGAATATCAAGTACGCAGAACAAACTAAATAAAGTGGAATGAATTTTATTCATATTAAAAAGACGTAGTTTAAGTGTAAGTTGGTTTAGCCCAACTGCGGTGAAGCAGCATGAAGCAACATGAGTGCAACATACCTATCCAAGTACGGTTGCGAAACAATCCAATGCAACCGGTGTAGTTTAGGTAATATTCCATTTAGATTTTACGTCGCAAAATAATGAGCTACTGGACAGTCTACCTCGCAGTGAACATGATACATCAAAACCCGTCTGCTATACCCCAATAAATGTCAACCCATGCGCACTCATACAACGTTGCATCGGGGAGTAGGGATAATTAGACACATCTTCGACACTTACTCCGATTCTCTGATTGGGCTGTAATTTTGCACTCTATCAACTTGCTCACGAAGATAAAAGCTTGTCGCCTAAGGAAACTAAAGGTTGTGCTTCAATCAAGCCGCACGTAAGAGCGACTGTTAGAACGCCGGTATGCAATTCGTAGCAGACTATGAGTTCTGGCCAAAGGCGGCTCCTCCAAACAAACAACATACCATGTTTTTCCAATGTCCTGTCCGTTTTTATTCTGTTGCTCGGTGCACAAGATGCACGCCCTAAGGCAATACGAGTGCGCACTAAATTGCCAAATGTCCACTGGCAAATGTTGGTCACTCTTAATTTTCCTTCACCCGGCCAAAGGAGTGTAAACGACTGCACGTGCTACTATATCCTGTATTGGAATGGAACTTCCGTATTCGCAATTGCACATCCTCCTACAAACGATTTAAAGCACATATGATGCCTACGCGCTTGTGCCCGTCCTAAATCATTGTTGCATTGTTCCCCTTTAGAATACTTGTTTAATTTGTGTATAGTGCCGAGATATCTGAGGACTAATGGCTGATTACGACATGGAGCAGTGAAAGTTGCAAGTAAGCTGTCTCCCCGATGCCGCCTTATCTCTAGACGATGGTCAGCTCATTGTGACGGTATGTTATAGGCAGTTTGTCTGCGGCTTGACTCTGAATGTGTGCTTAGGACCTAAAGCTTTTATGCTAGTCCCCCTGCACTTCTTATTATCCTTCCTTTTCCTAGGTCGTTATGATTGTGTGGTAGAGAAGTAATAGTTCCAATGGCTAATGGGGCTGCTGCTGGTGTTCACGATGACGAAGATGGTTTGATGCGGCCTAGATGGGCCTGAGCTCATCCAGATGCGATGTTACTGACAGAAGTCGTGCCTTCTAGAAGGCATCGGCTACTTTGTCCGGAACAGTTTATGGCCTTTGAACCGCAGAAACCCACAAGGTGCTCTACTCATCGATCATTACCATATATGTTAACGCAGCTAATTCATCATTGTCAATCCCAACCAACAGGCTTTTCTAGTCTGGAAAAGCACCAGACACCGACGTTTCGATAATCTGGCTCCCGTCGATGGTGCGCCCCCCAGTGGACCTTTGCCGGGTTCCTCCCCCAAGACTTCAGGATAAAAACAGCTAATGCTGCTTCACCAGGGGTGACAGCCGCGGACCTGGGCGATTGATAGTTGACTATGATATAGCCTATATGGTCTATAGGCGCTATTCCGATAGTCCTAGCTCGTGATGCTAGCTAGTGTCCTCTGCACAGTTCGTAACTGGCATGGCAGTGAAAGATGAGCCGGGCTATCTCACAGTCAACTGTCAATCACGCATGTCCGCTTCCGTCACCCATGGCGAAGTGACACTAGCTGCTGGCATTCTGAAGTCATGCGGGCTGAACCCGACAGGGGTCCGCCGGGAGGCGCACCACTGAAGAGACCCAGAAGGTCGAAACACCTGCGTCTAGTGTTCTTCCAGATTAGCCTAAGCCTGTTGATTGGGAATGGCAATGATAATTTAGCTGGATTATACCAAAATCCTCACTACTCCTCAGCAGTAATATATGTTACTGACACTCGGCGAATGCGACGCCACCTGGGCTGGCATTCCGCCCTTAATGCAGTTGTTCAAACATTTTGGCCAGGTGAAGGAAATTTGAAAGAGACCAACATCTACCATTGGACAGTTGGCAGGTTAATGCGCTCTCGTAACCCAAAGTCCTGCATCTTGTTCACCGTGCAACGGACTAAAACCCGACATGACTTTTGAAACATACGGTACACGGTAAACCGAATCCCATCTCGTGAGGGGGAAATTCAGATGGCATCACTCAGCCAGCCTGCGAAGGTAGTGCTTACACCCCATTACTTATACACAAAATTGTTCATGAGCAATCTACTTCTGCTAGGATAAGGACTCACTTGTGTCAAATAACCTGGGAAGAATGATTATTGGCCGCTCTCTCAGCGGTCGGCGCAGCGGCAATTCCAATTCCCATATCCCCTGACGCACCACTGATGGCGGAAGTATCTTACGTGTGGGACCTCATCTTTAAAACTGAAACCTGGTTGCGCGCACAAATTACCAACGACGAAGTCATGCTGAACTGCATGCTACTTATTTGCAAATTTGGTCAGCGGAAAGGAAAAGTCGTCAGCACAATCATTCCTACGCAAGAATTCGCAGTTGTTAGTGTGTTGGCAGTTACCTATTTGTTTTCGGCCGCTTTTGTGACGATGTCCTCAGCACATCTGCGAAGTCTCATGATTCTGCGACGGGAAATTGACAATTGACCAGTTTTATTGGTTTCTGGCAAATAACCAGTTAGGAGCGCAACCACATGTCCTGTAACACCATAGATTCGATTTGAGTCCGAAATAAGAGACAGTATGGAAGGCTATAGAAATGTTTACGATTGCTCGTGCAGCTACGACGCTTGCTGATTCTCCCACAACCTTCATACTCAAGAATCACCAAACCCGTTTGGAAGAGGTTACCACTTATCCACACATGACATACGCCTGCTTATTCAGATATGCGTTCTAATTAATAACATGATCACGCGGAAAACGCCTACTTACGCAATACGAGAACGCGTTAACCACTAGTAAAAGAAGGTTTCATTCAGAGACAGAAATGTCTGCAAACGTGCATTGAAATATAAGGGTAGTGGATTTGCTCGTACGTGTATAGCTTGCCGTTGAGTGTGTATCTTACCGTTATGTTTAACGCCGGTAAGGGACAACGATAGTTATTATTGCAAATTAGCTATTCTTCGCAAGTTCGTAAACCGGTCTGACGTTCATTCACACTATCCAACACAAGAAGCAATGGCGACTTGCAAGGCATCTTTTTTTCATCTCAAAGCGACTTGCGCGAGCATTGGCTAGTTTAAGGCTGGAGCAGGTCAAGTCTCTCTGTAGTCTATCGAACAAATGCCATAGGCTAAGATGACTGCGGTGGAGTAAAGAATTCAAAAAATGTGAAATCCTTCGTAGTAATTGGTGCTTTTCTGTGACCACTCAAGAGGAGCCTGATGAAGGTTCCACATTTACAGCAGGGACCGCTGTTCTCGACCTGTTGTTCCTTCATTGTAAATAGCGAAGAGTTAAGTGATCACCGCATTATCCGGTTCCTTCATTTGGAAATGTGCTGGCAAGCTCATCACAAACGCCTCCCACTTCAGCGAATAGGACTAAGGAAAGTGCAACCAGCGATTTCAGCAGTAATATTAATACTAATAATAATAAGGTATATTTCCCGTGGTACCGAGCAACCAAGCCCACGAATGGACGGATCATAGTTATATTACAACATGCTCAGGCTTGCGTGGTTGTCAATTGTTTGGGTTTTTCCAGGGTTACGATAAGAATGTTTCCGCGTATATTTTCTTTCGGGACTGTTGTCGCTGTATACTACCAGTTCGTGGGCATTCTCACTTGATTGTTTTCGATTCAGTTTGGTGGTGCCATGATAGTGGCCGTTTGATGGATGAAGGAGTATGAAAAGTATGATGCAGTTATAGTCACCAATCGAAATCAGATGAGAAATACACAATTTTACTTAATAGACTGAAGTAATACAATTAGAGCTAGTTGTGAGTAGCAAATTAGAGCGTTGGAAAAATAAGAAAAAGATTACGTTAAGTTAAGTTCAATAAATCATCAAACTCGTTGCTTTAGCAAAAGAAGATAGGCAATATTTTGTACACGATGTCAAAAGCGGTTTGTTTGTCAACCTGGTGTCCGGTGTCTATCAGATGGTTTATTAATGAAATGCAGCTTGTTCCGCTTGTATGGTTGGTAAGCCAATTCGGGAGATGTTCTTTGATTCTCTTACCTAAGTGTTTGGTCGTTCGTCCAATACACCTAGACCCACAGGGACAGATAAATCAATAACTTATCATTGACTGAAGATGATCAGGCACTTGGTCTTTGAATCTCGGAACAAATAACGGTTGGCCCGTATAAATCTATTTTAGATCAGCTGTGTTAAAACTTTTTCTGCAGCTTTGTATCAGCGTGCGTTTACAGCTCTCTGCTGCGTTGTTGCCCTTGAAAAGAAGACTCAAAAACAGCTGTTTCTTTATTACCGATTGCGTCTTTGGTTTGGTACTATTATGCTGCATATGAGTATCAATGAAGCATCCAGGATATCCATGCTCGAGAAGCACTTATTTGATCCGCTGCGCGTCGTCTTCAGTAGTGTCTTCGCTGCAGATTTTATATGCGCGGTTCGTTAGGGTGTGTAGTAGCGTTCTTTTTCGGTTGAGTGGGATAAAGCTGTGAAAATTCGTGTATTGACTGGTCCAGTATGGTCTTCTGTACACACTTCTCTGGATTGATCCATCCTCTCTTCTATTTGGTTTTACATCAAGAAATTTCATCTGATTGTTACTTTCTTCCTCAATTGTGAATGCTGCGTTTGGCTGCGCTCTGTTAAAACATTAAACGACATGCAGCAAGTTGGTCGTTCGGTCACACATACAAAAGACGTCGTCCACCTAACGCTAGTAGAATTTCACGTCTGAAATGATCGCTTTTAGTGGGTCAAGCTTGAGCATTCCCAGACAGAGGTCCGCAATGATGATCCTAGTGGGGATCCCATTGCAACACCATCGATCTGTCTATACAGCTCATTTTTAACTTGAAACTGGACATTATAGGTGCATCTGAGGTGCCGTTGTTTCAGATCACAAGTTGGTAGGCCAAGGTTCATTCCTTGCCAGTCAATCTAATTGAACATAAAATTGACCAGCTTCTAATAGATGCACATTGGTAAATAGCGAGACAACATCAATGGAGAACATCAGATAGTCCCGGATGTTCATGTTCCGGACTGCTTCGACAAATTGAAACGTGTCCGTTAGGTAATACGGAGCTATCATCACCAATAGGTTCCAGTATTTTTTCAGCCATCTTACAATGCTATGATTTGGCGAACTCATGCCTATTAGTAAATAAATAAATAAATGATTTATCCTCGACGGTGCGGGACACACATTAAAAGACGTGTTCATGTTAATACCAACGTTCAACATCAGTAACAGTACATAAACGCTGCAAGTAAACCAGTACCTACTGGATATATGTGTATATGCATGTGTAGTATGTATATGGATTCATAGGTAAGTCATCATATTGAATGAAGTTGGTACTATTACCGTGAATTTGTGGGTTTGTTCGGCAAATGCGCCAATATAGGAATGGATCAGATGAAAGCTCTGAAGTGGTTCACGTTCGCAAATGGGTAAAATCCCCCGGTTTGGCAAGAGACAATGACTTTATTTAGTGGCGAGTCACATCCGCCACGTCAAGGTGTTTTTAAGCAGACATTTGTGGCTTTTTATAGGGAGAACGCTTGTCAGGCGAAAACCCACCACGTGCTGAAACACTGCCACCGAACTCTTAGCTGGAGCGGGATTAACTCGAACCACCCAGCTGGCACCACGTAAAGGTTGGTAGGCTAGCTAGCTAGTATTCGTCTAGTGTTGACCTTAACGGTATGTCCAGTTTGTGTATTTTAGGGAGGCCATAAAGGCGTGGAATCAGAAAGCCTGTTGGTCGAGGTGTTTCATATGTTGCTTTTGTTAGGAAACCAATATTTACTAGCAACTTTAACGACTTGGTCATTTCCATTTCTGTGTAGTCCGTTTTGTCTTCATCTTGATCACATTTCAGGAACCGTGAGGTATCAGAGAGGATCATTTTCATTTTTCGGAAATATTCACTGTGATCCATGATTACGGTTCCTGATCCTTGGCTTGCTTGTGATAAGTTCTTCTCTTTGTTGAAGTTCTCCCACAGCATCAATGTGTGCGTTTGTCAACAATCGGTGGTGATTTATAGGGTACTTCAGATACTGGAAGGATAAGTTGACCAAAGTTGATTTAAATTCTTCAAGATTAGAGCTGCAACTGGCCACATCGTAGGGAGTTAAGGCATGGCGTGGTTTCTAGACGGTCTTAGGTTTAATTATGGAATCGGACTAATCAAGTTGTGTTTTGGACTGCCAGATAGTTGAAATGCTGGGTGATCTCATTTGCATTCCTTTTAGCCTTCATTTGTAGGTGGATATTTATGGCGTGCATGACTATGCACGGAAAAGGCAATGTTGAAAAGGGAGAATGAAACAGATAAATAGAAAAATAATTAATCGTCTATTCACTACATTGCCAGTTTTGCATAAGATGTCAAATACAGGGTGTTTAGTAAAGTGTGCAATAGTTCTCCGATTTTTGGTGTAGCGATACAGGGAAACTGCACCACAACTAAGAGCGGGGATAAGGTCTAAGGAGTAAATTAATGCGAAATATCGGTAAGACAGTAAGACGGTAGAGATGAAGTAACTAGGAACTAGGAGCACAACAGATTCAGTGCAGAATGAAGTAGGGTAAAAAAAGAACAAGTGATGTAATACGGACATTCTAGGGACCGTCTCCCGGGGATCTGCTTCCACGAGGGGTAGTCCCTCGAGAGATATCACCTTCACCTCCACGCCCTATCTCTTACTGCGTCTATGTGGTTTAAAACCACGCTGTCCACTACCGATTTTATTTTTCATTTGGGCAATTATTTCCTTTTGGCTAAGCTACTTACTCAAGCCAGTCGACGCTTTCGTCACTCATGGTGTTTTGCGTGCATGATGACTGGGATCACCGGTTGTCTTCAGACGCCATTAAGTGTGACATCAACTGTTCAGATTGTACTGTATTTTTAACTTCTATACACTTTTTCTATTTACCAGTGGGTCTTTTGGCGTGGGTATACATGTAGCTTAGAAGCTTCGAACAATCCCCTCAGGAGATCGGCCCACTAGTGACTAACAGAATAACAGGAGAATCAGATGGAATAGTCAAATTAGTGCGCAGAAACAGCAACACAATAGGTAGGCAACTAACACGTATCGCGACAATGCGGGATGCCGTAAGATTGGGTGCGATAAAATATCGCAAATTTTCGAATAACAGATAGCGTTATTAATGGGTTGGCTGCTCCTTTCAATACGAACTAGGTGAAGCGAATCATCCGGAAGACAGCTCAATAGAGTATATAAAATATACGAAGGAGAGATAAAGTTAAACCTACACATGTTTGCTTCTCCACTTACAAGTGGGACTTCAAGGATGACATTTTCGAGCATGAAGTTAAGGTATGCTGGAGTGTGGTGAATCGGCATTATTGGTCATGTATTGTTTGGACCTGATGAAATAAAGGCATCTGTAGACATTTGAAAGCTGAATATTTTCATTATATTCTACATGGTGTGAAAAGCTGCCAAATTAATTTAAAATTTGGTTAGATTCTCACTTGCCCGTACTTTCAAAGGTAGCTTATTCCATATGTGTGTATACCTTACCAGAAAGAAGTTGAAGCGGATATTTAAGTTCCTTTTATTACGGGAAGTGAGCAACTCTAATTTCTTGTGGGATAGGTGGCGAAATTTCGCACGGTAAAATCTATTCCGGTCGTGTACATCTGGCAATGTATAAATGTAAAAAAGAACTAGATTATTTCTCAGCAGACGCAACCATAGGGAGTCTATTTTAAGGCCGTCACAGCGGTCTTCGTAGTCCAGTAGTGGACGGGACAATAAGGAGTTTTGTGGAAAAAACCCGAATGTTTCTAAAGCTATTCGATCCGTTCTATGCAGGTGGCTATAGATAATTGTGTACTCCAGCAAATGTCTCACGATAAGCTTAAACGTAGCCACTTTCGCTTCCGATGAAAGAAAGTATTTAATGGTATAAGCTATAAATTGCCTTGCCTTTGCTATCTGACATGAGACGTGCTCGGAAAAGTTCAGCGATGAGGAATGTATTACTCCAAGGTTCATGACTGCGGAGGAGTTTGGGAAATTTTTAACTGCTAGGGTGATGAAGCCATCAGGTATGCAGCATCATTACCCAAACACTTGCGACTTTTCAGCGGAGAATATCCTGGACCAATTTTTAGCCCAAGAGTAGAGCGCAGATACGTCCTCATGTATATACTTAAGGCCCGACTCAAGGCTATCATGTGGAAATGAGTAGACGAGTTTAATTTAGTCGTCCAATTTTGTGTAGATTCGTCGCAGTTAGACGCAGGCAGACAGCCACCACACATCCAGGAAAGCATTAGACGGCGGTTTCGTCCTATATGGACTCATCAATAGCACCCGCCCGCCGAGTCCTGCCGGATTCGAACCCACGACCTTACTCTTGTCAGTCAGCGACTTATGTCACTGAGCCATGGGATACGGCAGCGGACATTCATAACATGCAAGACAGTGGAGGATGATCCGTGCTATATTGCAGTTAGATATCAGTCATGGCGGTCCGCTGCCGCTGCCCATGGCTCAGTCACATAAGTCGGTGACTCGCAAGAGTAAGGCCTTGGGTTCGAACTCTGCAGGATTAAGCGGGTGCGCGCTACTGATGAGTTCCAATAGGGCGAAACTGTCGGCTAGCACTTTCCCTGATGTGTGGTGGCTTCCTGTGTCTAATTGCGGTGAATTTACACAAACACCTAATAAATCCCCTTGTTACTTACAAATAATCGTCCATGTTTGATAGAATCACATATGGTATTTGAATACATTAGGAAGAGTAGTGGTCCAAAGACACTGCCTTGGACAACTTCGCTTGTAAAAGCTCTCGAGGAAGAGAGTTAGTGGCCTATTTTAGCGCTTTGTATCCGACCTTCTAGGTAGGATTTAAACCAGCTTTGAAATAGATAGCTGACATCGTAGGAGTGCAGGACGGACAACAAAGGTATATGTGGCACACGATCGAAGGCCTTGTGCATGTCTAGTAGAATTACTATAATTGCCATACCAATGTCAACAACCAATATTACCTGGTTGAAAATTTGTAGTTGACAGGCTACACAGAATCGGTTTGCAAGAAAGCCATGTTGTGTTTTGTTCAGGAGGTCTAATCTTGTTAAGAATTAAACA
Source organism: Dicrocoelium dendriticum (assembly GCA_944474145.2). Classification (NCBI taxonomy): domain Eukaryota; kingdom Metazoa; phylum Platyhelminthes; class Trematoda; order Plagiorchiida; family Dicrocoeliidae; genus Dicrocoelium; species Dicrocoelium dendriticum. Next base: position 42,077,214 of record OX104067.1, on the reverse strand, counting down.
ATATTATTCGTGACATTTGGCTATAGTGCCTTTGAGGCTGCAGCAGTATGCTTAATAAAGCGATAACTGCTCGTTACAGATCAGGATCCACCTTTGTGTCTTGGTGCTATTATCGAGTTTTTCTACCGTGAAGGGAAATATCCACTGTTTAATGATAATGTGAATAAGTTCAACATCTGTGGAGGAATGTTTTTGCTTTCATAATTGATGGGAGGATTACCTTCAGATCCTGGCTGAAAGGACGATTTTTTGGAGAGTCTTCCAAATTGCATCTCACTCAGGCTCACTGGACTGCACGAGAGCGCTTCATCTGTCTTCTTTTCTAAAAGAGGATGGAACATATAGATATCTGTATTACATGAGCGTGCATAATAAGTGTTCAATACTTCACAAAATTTGGCCAACTTTATCAGTTGTCGAGCCATCTGCTAATGTCAGACTTTGGATTTGATAGCAGTGCTTTGAGTACTGCTGTTGAGTAGTTTCTCCAGGATTTGTGTATTTTTCGGATTTTTAGCGCTTTGTATTCTTCGGTGATTTCCGCTTGACGTGCTTGATGTGTTAGTTTCAATAGAGTCCCGTGAATTTGCAGTACTATTGCAGTTTTTATTTCTGCGATATTGAGACATGAGTTTCTTCACTTTCTTGGTAACTTTAAAGCATGGCTTGCGTTGACTACTACTGTTATCTGGGGTGTTCCACAGTGTGGGTGCTGACAGATCGGTATAGGTGATAAGGTTGTTTATATATTTATTCGTGAATAAGTTTGCATTCAGTATTAAGAAGTATTTGTCCCAACACAGGGTACTAAAGAGATTGTCAGATATGATCCATTCAGTGAGATAGATGAAATGGGTAACCTTATCAGCCATACGCAGTTTATTTGCTATTTTAACATTCATGATGCAAGGCACAGTATTGTGGTCGAAACCCATTAGTGGGTTGTCAGTAGTGACGAGCACTGACGGAATGCCCATGGTGAATTTCAGATCTAATGTGTTAGCTTTTCTTGTAAGTAGAATAACTTGCTGAGTCCAACCGTTGATGTGAATGCTATGGATTATTTTCATGAGACTCCCTGACAATTTAAGTGTGAACGTAGTTCAGACAATATACAGTAAGTTTAAATCGCTACATATAAATGTTTGTTTGTAGGGAATATTGGTTCTGCATTGAGAGCATCAACTCGTTGTTAAGTATGGTGATTGGTGGCGCTAGGTACTCTACAGGTTGTTTTATCAATTTGGTTCGGATCTAAAAGCGACTGCATACAGGTACTGAGGTACACCGGTACGCTGAATTGTTACCTGTCCAATGGCGCAAATTGCTTTGCCGGAAGGGGCGAGATAAGACACAGAAATGTGACATGTGTGCCTACGATCGCAGGGCACACTGAGCCCTTCGGTTGCGAGTGGTGAACGTTAGCAAACACCCTAGCCGCTATCGACCTCTCATGCGTGTATCGTAAAGCAGGACCAAGGGAGCACGCACCGTTCGGCTGTGAGAACTGGACGTTATCCAGACCCACATGACCGCACGGAACGTGGCTTTTTTCCATCGATCGATAGTCGGCCTACACCCAGGTGAAAAAGCCAGCAAAATGGTTCTCTGCGAAGTGGTTAATGGGTCGCTGTGCTAGCAACTGCGAAAAACAGCTTGTCAGTATGTGATGACCGGTCGATGGGCGCCGTATTGCTATCACCACAAAAGCTGTTATCCCTTCATGAATGGCTTCCAACAAACCCGTAACATTTTTTTAGGCTGCTTTCGCTGCTAAAGGGAATCATACTGCCAGAAGCACATTGTGAGGTTAGTGTTGTTCGCCTTACCGTTTCAATCGCTTGTGTGTAACAGCTGATAATTCACCCTTCATGCGTAGATAAAAACGAATTCTTGACTTGAGGTGACGAGGCCCATAGATTTCAGTCTGACCCAACGCACTAGTGGCACTAATGGTGCCATTATTTAGTCATGAATATAACTATTGCTCTTACAGTCAGACAACTGCTAGTTGTACAAATTGCTCAGGCCTTTGATGGTGCTTTCCATGTACCAGTGAAAATATACAGTTATTCATTGCTTTACTTATATTTACAGAAGAGTGGTATGGGGAGTTGAATGGTATAGGTAGAACTTCGTCACAACTAGGCTCAATCAGACAGCTGCCACAAGCCCGGGAAAGCACTGTACGCGTGTTTCATCCTTTCGGGAATCATCAGCAGTGCGCATTCCATCGGACCCCTTGGTAGGGCTCGAAACCGCAACTGGACTTTTGCCAGTCCGTGGTTAAGACCACTGAGCTACGGGGGAACGGTAACGGCCATCCCTAAATAAGTTACTAGATGTGATATAGCGCCGCTCACTATCCACTGACTTACACGTTACTGCCGTGCAGGGACAGGTTAGCCATAATTGGCGGCTTAAGTTTGTTAAGCTCGTCGCTTGGTGAGGGGTCTACCCTGTCCTCTGCACGGCGAGCTACCGTGTAAGTCAGTAGGATAGTGAGCCGGCAGCTATATCACATCTAGTAACTTATTTACGATGGTCGTTAGCCGTCCCCCCGTAGCTCAGTGGTCTCAACACGGACCTGGCAACAGTCGAGTTGCGGTTTCCAGCCCTACCAAGAGTCCGATGGATTGCGCACTGCTGATGATTCCCGAAAGGATGAAACGCGCGTACAGTGCTTTTCCGGGCTTGTGGCGGCTGTCTGATTGAGCCTAGATGTGACGAAGTTCTACTTATACCATTACTTATATTTACATGGGATATGTGAAATGACTGTAAATATCAGCGAATTAAATGTTCGAAGTGCCCTCCGTCGTTTTGGTTTCAAGGGATCATTCGCCGGATAGAGTTAGTGAGCACTTTTGCAATGTCTCTAAAGGAAGCTGCCTACATTTGTTCACAATTTTCTCTTTCAGTTTAGCCATGTTGTTGGGTTTCGTTTTATAAACACTGCATTTCAAGTAACCCTATAGAGGAAAGTCCATGGGATTCAAATCCGGTGATCGCGCAGGCCATTCTATCTTTCCTCCGCGACCGATCCATCGTTCACTGACTATCTCCTTCAGGTAGGCACGAACCGATTGCGGCGAATGTGCAGGTGCCCCAGCCTGCTGTCACCAAACGTTGTTCATTAACCCTTCCGACTGCAGCTGCGCACTAACGCAGCTCTGTAACATTTCCATGTACGAGGATGCTAAGAAATGTCAGACATTGGTACTGTTAAACAACAACCGACCGGACACACTCCTGACAAATAAAAAAGGCCCAATGATTTTTTGACCAGTCAACCCAACCCAGGCCATGAGCTATACGCTGTTGAACACGTGAAGCGCTATATTGACATGAGTTGGTTTTTGCTAAAACATGTTGCGTATCTTGTGAATGCAAGGTAAAATGAGCCTCATCGGTAAACAAAAAGGAATGCACGTCCAGACTGTTTAAGAACAAACGGGCGAGTTCCAATCGCTTCTTCGAATCAAATGTGTTCAACACTTGCAACTTCAGAGTACTGTACCTTTGGAAATTTTTCCTTCAATATCCTCTGCACAGCATACGATGTAGTTTTGCAATGTTGTGTGAGCTGCCGAATGCTGAGATGCCTGATACTGCATACACCTGCGTAACCGCGCAAGCTGATACTTTTTCCTTGACGGTTCGAGGCCCCTCCGGTTTGTTTGATGTTGCAAACGCTGCCAGTTTCTGCAAATTCTTCACCACTCGACGCGCATACCGCTCTTTAATGGGTCGCGTAATGCGGTGCGTACTAGTATAGCGCCCTGCGCTTACCGCCAAATGCCATAAAGCTGACGGACCGGCACATTATGTGACTGCGGTTGATGTCTGCGATAAGAGATACAAGGAAACAATTTTTTTGAGATATCAACAAACCAGACAAATACGGTGGTTTCAAGACAAACCTACATATGAGTTGCTAGTTCTACCAATATTTATTTATAACTGCACAAACGTGATGCATCTTAAAACATCGCTGGCCTACTAATTTCTGGTCCATGAACTCAACTATATTATAAGCTAGTGAGAAAAATATGGAGGGTAATAAATGTTTTGCTGAACACTTTCACTCTGCGTCCTTGGGTCAGACTACGGAAAATCAATAGTAGCGAATTACACTTGTGTGATCACTGTACAAAAGAGAGACCATTGCATTTTTATTGCACTTCTTTTAGTTTAACATTGATCCTCTTCTCAAGCAAGATACCGATAATTAGGGATATTTTTCACACTCCGTTATTAATTAGACGAACAAGAATATGGTTACAAGAGAATATAGAACTCCATAATACTAATGCAATAACGTTCAGTGGAAGTGGGCACAGACAGTATAAACATGAATTATAACTGAAAGTTTGTGGATACAGCCAGCTATTAATTAGCATAGAGATAACATGTAACATGAAATGAAATTAAAGTTAACAAAACGACACTAACTACGTGTCGATAAGTTAGGTTTTGGAGCTCCATATGGCAGAGCTTGATATTCTTCTAAACCATAACATGCTCTCTATAATATTTCGGAAAGCTGTTTCACTGAGTACAGCTGATCGCATATTGCTTTCGCTCAAAACTTGCAAGTCAAGGAGATAGATTTAAAAAAGACATTTAAATCACAAAAATCCCTGTCCACTCTTCTTAAGCAACATAAACAGCAGAATATGGTTTGTCTGTGAAACTACGACTGCAAAAGGCACCATAATATATTTATAACCACCTCAGGAATAAATATACATCTACGGAATATATCAAAAAGTAAGGATTGCAATATATTATATATATATTTGTAGAGAGAGAGAGAGAGCTGGCGTGGTGAAGACTTGAACAACGCGTTTTCACAGGATGGGAAATAATAAACAAAGCGGGAACTGGAAAGTATTAGTATTTTCACGCAAGCTAGGGTACTTTAATGTACTATATACCACACGTTACTGTTTTAGTCCAAATTGTATCAATAATTTTCAACCTTTTCCAAATAGCCAACACATATTCCTTCAAAATGACATGCGTGCAAATTAACTTTGTCTGATTGCGCAGCCCTTTATGTGACACGCATATCAAGATAGGTGACCAACCGAAGTTTGCAGCTTGCGATTTCAGGTTAACTGAAAAGCTACCGGGCACGCGGATGAATGGGTTTCAGGCGTGGTCACTTACATCAATGTTCCAGCGAAGTGGTCTTTCTGATTACACGATGGTACAGTGTCATATGTAACGAAAATAAGCTGGATCCGACTAGGGTTCGAAAAGTGTTACATAAAAAGTTTTCACATTGTTCCGTTGGAAATTCAATTGAAGGCAGCGAGTCGGAGAAAAGGATGTGGCAAAACGCATCAGCACCGCCCTTATTTCGGTTATCCATAGGAAATTGCATCCACCGCTAGATAACCAAAACCTAATATACAAATGTGCTGAGTTTTTCCATAATTATAACAGACAAATAGTGCTAGAAATTACCGGATCACTGCATTTGAATGAATAGTTATATTCGTTGCTAATGATAGTATCAAATTAACTTTTTAGCCACGCAGCTTTCACAACATCAATTCAAATACAAATCCAGGAATCCAGAAGCCGTACTAAATGCGAATTATTTTGTAAATAATAATCGAGATGCACTCCAAAAATGCGCTTTCTAGCACATTTTACTACTCAGAACCAAATGAAATTCATTCCAAATGAATAACACACACGGGTTTGGAATGGTACCTGTACACTACGATTGTCTTCTTACTGCGGGACGATTTGATATGCAAGACGCTTACGAGTACGGATGAATAATTAAACGAATGGTCTATGTCCATGTCAGTACTCAAAGATCTGAAATTTTACTATGCTTAGGGCCTCCATTGGTATAGGTATCACACCGGAGTGTTCACCACATTAGTGTCAAAACAATGTGAATGTGTAGATCAATGGAGCGAATGAGCTGTTGTCAACACGGCTTGCTGTACCAGACGTAGTTATGACAAGGCACACTCATACCAGTTTCCAGCGTAAGTGGATGGAAATTATTCAGTATTTGGTTTGCGAACTTTTAATTATAACAGCAACTTGCTTAATTAACTTCTTAGCCTACAACTCAAACATTATGCCACGTCGTTTATCGATTCCCCATGAGCCAATTAAACACCATAATTAATGTTTATCCACTTGGCAGTCAACTCTTAATCTTGGAATCCGATATTCTTCCGAGCATTTTGTCCGGACAGTCCGAATACCAAATAGCTCGGGCTGAAATTCCGTGGCTAACGTAGGACACAAAATCCGTACAGTGCCTAGCAGGTTTGAATTATTTAATACTTTCACTTCTCCTATTCTCGAAAACTGCAACTTAACCTACAAAATCATGCAGAATTTAGTAGGGAAAGCTGCAGGAAATTTACAATGGTTATTCACCAAACATTTGTTGAATAGCACATGCAAGCTATGCTATCGCGAACGTTGCAAATGGCTTCACATCGAACCTTTCCGACTGCGACTGTTAAAACAAAACTTCATGCTGATCCATAATTTGTGGCAACAGAAATCGTACTCTTAGAGCTAAAACACAAAAACAATCACAAACAGCATAAAAGAAAGTTTACGCTACGAATACCAATAGCTGGCACACCAACGCAGTCCTACGTTTTCCTTAACAGAGAAACATCTTGTGGAACAGCCTATTAGTCACAATAAAGATACGAGAAAACCCCACATTATTCCACACCAAACTCGACAGAATCTTAGATCTAGAAGTGTATTGTCCTTGTTCTCATTTGACAATCAATCTGATGAACGATTTCAGGATGGCCAACATAATATCTATAGGCTAAGAACTAGCGTCAAAATGCACTCATGCAAGAGCAAGATAAATTAATTACACATTGATATGTTCATAATTTAACTTTACTTTCTCACACTTTTGAGAAATATACGTAAATAAAAGTACATAAATTTTAAGAAAAATTGGCATCGTAAAAAAATAATTCTCAAGTTGTACGCTAATTTGGTAGCCGTACTTAAGAAATGGTTTGGGAGTTTAACCAGAGTAAACTTACACTGAAATGATTGTTAGTCCAAGTTAAATATACACAGTACGGGTTATTTTGTGAATTCTACACGTCTCCACATTCGAGATGGAATTTTCTTTGTGCATTGACTGTGTGCTGTTTTCGCTGCTTTACTTTAAGCTATGGTATCGTTACAATGGGTATTACTCCTTCTGAAGCAATCCATAGATGACAAAAGAGCCGTGCAACCTACAGGATAGAATGTATGTGGTCATGAAAGCAAGTAATAAATTACCGTTGCAGCATTAATTACACAGTGCAACAAAATTTTCTAGAACATAAATGCCAATGGCCCTATCTTACAGAATAACATCCACGGATTTTAAAAATGCATTCCGATGTTACCTAGCACGTCAGGTTGCATGGTCATAAGCAAATGATTATTTTCAGTAATGTCAAGGCTATGTCGCAACAAGTACATGCAAACGTGCTGAATGACAACAGATACAGTATGTATCTATGTGGCAAGTCCTTTTAAAAGAGCACTGCTAACTACTGATTGCAGTTTGGCATTGGGAAATAATGAATTCGTCTAGATTGTCGCTTGTATTATCAAGCGCCTTCACGCTTCAGAAACCAGCAAAAGTCATCCATCAAAGAAGGCTTGTACTTGCCACTGAAACGCTGCACCATTACTTAATGTCTTGGTGAATGCGCTGACCACGTTCACCACAATCAGTTCCTAATTTCTCAATGAAGATATCAAGGTGATAATTAGAAAATGAGGCTTGAGTGACATCCGAGCCTTAAGGTCATGAAAGTCTGCAATGGGTATTTGTTTCGTCTCTGTAGTTCTTTGCTTTTTTCTACCCAAAACAACTGTACACACTTCGATGAATGATCACCACGCTTCTAAAGCAAAGGAAATCAACTGGCATTCGAAAGCGCTGTCTGCCTGTACTGGGAAAATATAAGATTTAATAAGTATCCCTTCTTTGAGCTTTGCATCACTGATGATATCGAAAACACTTACTTCAGTTACTGGCACGCAAAGCCGTCTCGCTTGAGGGCTTTGACGTAGTTTTAGTCCAACGAAGCTTGATGAGCAGGAGGGAAAGATAGTTATGATTAGGTTGCAAAAGAGATATATGATATAACCTAATTTTCCTCCAAAACACTCTGTCCTCTTTGGTCCCTTTTCGGTAGTGTAGTGCTGTTGAGTTGCTTTACGATTCCGAATGCGCAAGAAACAGCAATCTTTTATGAAGCCTCCTTACATACCCATTGATAGTCCAATGACTTTAAAGTGAGCGCAGATGTTCTCAGAGTACCTATTTTTGAGTGCAACAAGTATCTGTTGCATTCCTTCGAAGGTCTCCTTTTATATTGGTTGTATGCAACAGAGGTACCTTTGAATACCCGTTTATATTGTGGAACTGTATGGCCTTAAGGCTACTTTTGGACTAGTCATTGAACAATTGCCATTATTCACTGATATGTCTCAAGTTAAGCTCCATCAGCAGTCCTTCCATGACTGAAATGTAATAAATTGGTTTTTTCTCGTGTCATAGTAACCAAATAATTTCACACAGCTTTCCGTATACAGTATCCATAGTGCTTGCAACACATAAGTGCTACTGCTCCAACCGAGATGTCAGCAACGGCCTTGTCTTTAAGCAACTCCACGTCATGTACCAAGTCATTCAGCTTTGCTTGTACAATAAGATGTGTGCTAACATCATCAGCTTCAAACTTTTCACAGATGTCAAAGTCAGGGGAAGTTGACGATACGGAATCCCTCCTCATCATCAGTGACATGTTCACTGAAGGCACTGGAATGTGTAAGGTGAATAAAGAAGAACAGGTCGAATAGCTGATGGAAGATCGGGGTAAAGAAATTTGTACTTGTTTCGCTTGCATATTCCAATGAACCTGGTTAGGCAGAAGTAGCAGTCTGTAGTGTGATACTACGGCTCTCTTCACACTATGGGGATTGCAAGGGATATTTTGCTTTTCCCTTGAGCTACTGAGTCAGATAAATATTGCTCGACACATAAACAGTACGTGGCGCCCACTTCTAATCCTTATTTCCCAGTTTCTTTCGGAAATATACGTGGTAGGCATGCTGTAGTAGGGAAGAAACGGTGTGCATTGCCACTTTGTAGTAAACAGTCCACAGACGTACAAAACGACTTGGTCATTGACACAGCGGATTCTTTCAGCCACGCTAATGATATTAGTTAAGGAATATAACTCTCAATTGATTTCCAGTATCTGGTGGATGCCATGGCTAAGAGGACCGCTTTCCACGATTCAAGGCGTCAATAAACCAACCACACGCAAACATTCGAGATATGGAACGAATTGCTTAGATAAAAAGAAAAAATGGAATTAAACAGAAAGAAAGATTATTTTGCCTATTCGTAATAAACTCAATTGGTGCTACTGGAAACATCCTATTTCATTTTTGTCGTAAAAATGATATTTCACGGTGTTATGGTTCTCAGATAAACTAATAGTCTGACTTTATAAGATATTTTACGAATGTTTGTAGATCAAGAATTTTTTGATGCAAAGAACTTGCTAAACTGCCTAACGGTGAATTAACTGGGCATGAATTATTCGCTCAGTCAGATTCGGGGTGTTTAAAAGCTTGTAGCTTGTCCATGACAGAAAATATAATACGACAATATAAATTATCATTACTAAGGATTCTGGATAAAACACTATCCACTACATATTCCTGCCCAAGGTGAAATACGGAAAAGCTGTAACTATATGGCATCACCGTTAACAAAATTGAGCGACCTAGAGAGACTTCTGACATGAGAGGAACATAGCAATTGATCTCTCACGAAAGAAAAACACGCATTCAGGACGCAGCACGGAGGCATTATTAACGTGTATCTAAGAGAGGTAAGTCTGAGTCACAACTTAGTTCGACGACATATTGCGAATTCATGTGAGATGGTTGTCCTCAGAAAGTATACTTAGCAGCCTTTATCCATACAAGCCATAAATAAACGAAACAACGAAACAAAGGATCTTTACGTATTTCTATCTTTGACTGAATGTGGACACGAGTGAATGAGCATGTTATGCTAACGCTGCACGACCAAATGCATTTAGGTAAACGCTTTCAATCACGAGAGAGCTGTTCTGCCGCATACGTGGCAAATATCTCCTCAGTATGTCTGCAGTAATGTATTATCAGTTTCTCGTGGTGGGTTAGGACATCACGGAGCTCATCTAGAAGACGGCACATAATTTTGCTGTAGAGCGTTCGCCGCGAATTGAACCATCTTTATGGGTTCACCTGCTGTTACAAAATTAAGGAATATTTTTTCATTTTGAGAAGACTATCCACAAGTTTGTACAGATGGTAAGGGTTAGATATAAATTGCACTGTTAAAGACAATTGATATTCCACGGTGTGGACACATATATATTAAATACAATGGTTGCGGTGGAGTATGTAATTCTTTGAGAAGTTCGGGATAGAGTCCGTTTTGGGAGTATACCATGCTGTTTTGAATAAACGTACTCTGTATAAACTGGTAATTTTGCATGCAAGGAAGCGGAAATTTCCAACGCATCATCATCTATTTTGCCAGGATTGCTGATGAAATGTATATAGCCTTTTTTAAGTTATTCGCTGCAACCGACGTCACATGCAAACGTGAGTAGCCAGGATTGGCAGGATTCAGCGGACATCGTCAAGTATTATTCAGCGTGGTAATATAATAATTAATAATTTATCGTTTATACGTGCCTCGTTGTTTACGTGTTTTCTGCAATAACTTAAGCATGGGGCGTTACAACCTCCAACCGTTGAAACAGGTTGTCATTTGGAGTATTACAAATAATTCATATATATTTCCGTATGCCAGTACTGGAGCCTGGTGCTTGGTATGGCTGTTTCCAAATTGACAAAAATAGTTAAACATGTTGCATTAAGCAGCCAACCACCCACATTTGTCACTTCCATTTCTCTCTCTAATTTATCTTAATGAAAAAACGATCAGTCTTGCTGTGAAACAACGGGAATAGTGGAACTACTGATTTACCAACGTTTGAAACCTGTTTCGCTTCGCCAGTAAAAATACAAACTGGCTGCTTTTGCATCCTTTTCGTTGGCAAATAAATATCTGTAAATATCTGTGTGCAAAACTGCCAATATTCCTCAGCTTTAGTCTGCGTTCAGCTCACTACATCATAGAAGTTCCTTAAACGGATTATTGATTTTTGCTTTCGCATGTAGTTGCTCCTCTCTTAGACGCAGCTTATGCCTGAATATTAGGCAAACAGGCGACATCTACTTCCGGTTGAATAAAAGCTAACAAGGTTTTTTTAGTCTGAGCCAAACTTCCGCTCTCCGCCAGTACTGTGAAAGCATCGTTAATTTTATGGTTCCGCGTCAAGCCGTGCAAGATTTACTTGGTTTACGGTCCGCTGATGTCAGGTCATTTTGTGTCTTTTTAATAATCAGTCGCCGGAGAGCAATATTTTTATTATCTGACTGGTAAACAGCGGCATGTTGTTACATGCTCTCTGAATCTAATTGTATGTTTCAAATGTGTGTGGTTATCAGCGTAAAACACATTGGTCGGAAATGAATAGAGTAACTTTCATTGGCGCAGCATATCAGTCATATTGTAAAATCTTCAAGCACATGTATACGTCAAGCAGCACTACAAAGACACTTCCGGGCAATCAAAGTAAAGTACGGGGGAAGGAAACAGATTACATCGATTTGAATAAAAGGATTCAACAAAACCGAAAAAAGTGAACGTAGGCGGTTGCACAGCCCGGCTTTTATCCAAAGTCATAGCGGAATGACAAGCTTCATCTGCAATATCTGATATCGTTTGAGAGTGGGACAATTAAAAGAGCGAGAGGGCTAACTTATAGATAAAAATAGACAGGCGAATCCAATTTATATAGTACATAAAGCATTACAAACATATTGGTAAAATATGTGCTGATATGTAGGTGCTTGTCTATAAAGCTGCAAGTTATACTTTCACTTTGAAGAGATGAAGGAATGTAATGAATTTGCCATACAATAACTATCATGCTCGGTAAAACATTAATGTGAAACAGCGTATTCTAAGTAACACGGATAGGATGGCACAACGTTGTTGCCTAGGTTAGTATATCACAGTCGTAAGCATTGTGACATTTATTACTTTTTGTACTGTAACATCTAAATACCAAGGGCTAAAATAACGTTAATTTCGCATCTGGTGCGGTTGACCTTGTTAAATAAATACATTTTAACCTTACAGCTTCTTACAGCTTTTCCCACAGCAATTTCGTATATAATATAATATAAAGTTCCCGTCATTTGAAGATACTTCTTTTGACATGCGCCTTTGTTCTCAACCTTCCGTCACTTAAAAGCCCTACTAATAACAAGGTTATTTCCTTGGCGATACACCCATCTAGTACTAGAACGAGTGTCATATGTTCAATCAAACCGGCCTGTTTATTCTAACTAGGCTATTCTTCGTAAACAATTTGTTCCACGATTTTATCCATTATGCATGAGCAAACATGCACCTCGCGATTTTTTTAGCAAAATGTATCTGCGCGGATTCAGTGTAACTGTACACACCACTCTTCTCAGACCGAGTTTACAAATTACGCCTAGCTCCGAACCTGAAGCAAAAAGTTCACAGCTCAAAGATGAACTGAGATAAGTTGCGGCTCTTTACGTGTGTAAGTCCTGACTACCCGAATGCAAGCAGCCATAGTCAGTTTACGGGACTGAGAACACAAGCTGCAGGAACTGGACCAGAAGAAGGAATTAAATGGAATATTCATTGTATCCAAAGCAATAATATAAAGGGATCATTTCTATAGGCACTCAGTAACTGCTTTCACACAGAGTTAAATATCTAGACGGCTGCTGCAAGACCATCCATCCCGAGTAATTTAAAATGATCACTGCTGTAGTTAGCCGTCTGCTAGGCTTTCGTTTTTTAGAATACAAATAAAATTACGCAAATTATTTATCATGTAGTTGCAAGCAACTTTACAACTTTTCAAAACAACTTTTCCCAACAAGATTTAAACTATGTTTTGTAGTCTTAATCCGTTTTGTTATGCTTACTCTAGTTGATATGCATTTTGCCGTTTCACATAAATAGGAACTTGTATATTAATGCATTATAGTTTCAGATATGACCAGTACACAAAGGAACGTGCCGCATTTGGCTATTTTGCGGCTGTTATGCGCAGTTTCGTATATCGAACTTACGGCCGCACATAGTTTCGGTTCCAACATAACCGTCATTACTATACTACATCTCGTCAAAAATGTTTGCGCGTACGCACATACGAACTTGTTTGACCAGCCCTAATCAGCGCTATTCACCTCTTTGAGCTAAACATTATGGATCATACTTGTACTGCCGTTCGCAGTACAAGGTCATTCACTGAAAAAATCAACACATTAAACTACTCCACTCATGAAATGTTCTGGAATAATTATGATCTCATTCAGAAGAAGTAGCTTTTGTCTCTCAAACAACGCATATAATTCTATGTGCTGCAGTAGAGTCAAAATATGCGACATTTTGTTTCGGGCAAAACTTCAAAACCTCGCTGTGAGCCCAACGTTTGTCATCGCTCTGCTTGATTCGTCGCGTTAGGCGAGCCGATAAACGTATACAGGATATTCAAGTGGGTGAGTTCTCATAACCGCTAATTAACTGATCGCCAAATACGGCAATTTGTACGCGGTAAACTGAACTTGGCGCCAAATAAACAAGCTAAGCTCCGTAGGTGGACTAAGCTTCAACAACCAGTTCACGTTGCTCGATTGGTGCAAGTATAATATCTGCTCTGGATAAAGAAGCTTGTGGAAAATGTAACTGCATTCAAAAGAGGAAATTTTATGTTTTTAGTGCTCCACCCATTTTGAAACACCAAATTAAGCGACTTTACTAAACATCAGAACTGATCCGTTTTTATTTTGCATGGAGTGTAATACCGTCACAGTTGTTAAGACCAGGTACATGAAATATTGGCTGAAGTGACTGAACCCACAACAGCTTCGGTAGCAACAAACACAACTAAACACACAACAGTGATTGTCCTTCTAAAAAGGTGACTCTTGTAGATAAGGCAATGGACTACCAGGCGACTACTCCAGGCTCTTAACCGCTTCCGAACCATTCGCATATTCTTCTGAACCCTTCTGCAAACACCTGGCTTAGATGAATTTAATCAAACCAACCATTACTAGTGAAATGTTGCCCGTAGTTTCATGCAAGGACACTCCAAACTCAGCATTTCCGTTTTTACTTTCAAACCCAAAACTAATGTTAAAAGCGACGCTGAATTACTGGGTAGCGACTCGCGCCGTCTTGCAACTACGGCCCACCTTCCAATAAAAGCAATTAGAATAATCGAGATTCCCTATTCATAGTATGTACCAACGTTCCAGATTCAGCATTAATTCCATTTGAAGGAAAGCCAATAAAACATAAATAATAATCTGTTCAGTGTTCTAACTAAATCCACGAACCGGATATGCTAACTCATCACTCAAATTCCAAGCATTGTGCGGAGCCCAGGCTTATTTGGTTTGAGTTAAACGCTGTCCTTGAGGTGTAAGCCATGTTGCTTTCGAGAGCTCTTCTCTGGAACGGACCCTGTTTGACTCACGTCCTTTCAGCCAGAACAACTTTGTCCACGGCGTCTCGCAGTTGCATTGTAACAATTAATGCGAGGCAGAGGCTCACGATCATGACCATTGGCATACTATTCATAAGAGAATGTATTTGTATGACTTTTACCTGGTGCACTCAGAAAACCGCCGTTTTTAGCAATCTACAAATGTAGCTGCACAAGGGTAACGAATGTCCTTCTTTAACTAGGAAAACGGCAGTTGAGCAACCTGATGGTTCGCAGTCAATTCGAGCAAAGTGCTAACTGTGCTCTGGCCCAACGCGGAAGGCAAATTGTCGTCCGATTTAAAGAGTCAAAATGGAAGAAGTAGGTGTGGGTCCTATGCAAACTACACAAATTTAGTAAGTCGAGGAAATACCAGGATCATTCTAGGTAATCTTAAGTGCACACCTTTCACTCTGCAAAAATTAGGTTGCCAGTGGGGTTAACTACGACTCTAAGCGAATCATTGATAACAGACAAAATATGACTGGCATCCGACCACACATTACTCAATACAACCTGGTATTCGAAACACGTCTTTGTTGCGAACCAAAACACTTTCCTGCATATATACTAACACCTAAGACCTCCTCACCAAAACTGCCGTGTTTCGTTTGTCTCAAGCAAAAAACGCTTAGGGCCTCGTCGTCATAACCGAAAGTTAGTTCCAATTAGATCTTAAGGATACTAAGATCGCGATCTTAGGAATATTACACGCAGTGTACGCTTATCCTATCGCAATTATTTATATAGTGAACCATTAGATAATCCGGAGACGCAGATAACCGATTCGCTATGGTGCCGTTTGGGTCTCAGATGCGATGACAACTGATTTGTATTAGTCGTATTTCGTCACCGCCCTCCAATATAGATTATGCTTCCCGCTGTATATCGGAAATGACAAAAATCTTAATCCTTATCTAAAGGTAGGTTCTTATCTCAGACGATTACAACGTACGCGACCTGGGGGTCTTTGCACCCACATGTCAAAAGTTCAGGGGCCGAATTGGAAAAGCTTGTATTAATTATTCCACCATAAAATCTTATCAACTTACTAAAAAAGAACAGAGCTGACAACAAACCATCGGTACTACAAATCGTACTTAGAAAATAAGGAACCTCAGCATAGTTAAACGATCATATCACCAAGCTTTTTAACTATGTGTTTAGCGCTGAATATTCGGAGAAACACACTGAACCAACACGTAGTCTAAAAGGCCACAAGGGCTTAGTCGAACTGGCTGCTATGACGGGCTGAGAATTCTCGTTAGATAGCTCCTCTGGCACCGCCTTTACCTAGATGTTTGGAAGTTTCAACAACCTGAACATAACCGCTTCAGTAATTGTGTAGGTTCCTTTTAACGGTCCATCATTAGAAACAAAACTCCAAATCATGTCACTGAGAAGTGCAGCTTGGCAAGCTTACAAAGCACCTCTTAGTTCCAAACTTGGAGCGAAAATACGACCCAGCGCAAAAATCACCATCTGCTTATCCTTTAGTAAAATGGGGCACACCAACAATGTTAAACTGATAAATTTGCTAAATACTAAAGCTACTGTATGCTCATTTGAAAAGTACGGTGGGCTGCATCCGGTTCCGAAATTCACTGTCACTGGGGCCTCCATAGGAAAGCGACAAAACGCCTGCGACTACAGAGGAACCATGGGTGGTTCTAGCTGCACCACTCACATCCCCATCCACAAACACCATAGCCAGTGTAAACCAGAATAATTAAGACCGGAAGGCATGCGGATGTGGGAAACATTTCATCAACGGAGCCGGCCCACACTCCTTCACGGTCACACAAAACCACGCTTTACTTGGTGAATCAATCGCAAAATGGTTGGTGGCTGAACCTTAGTCCGCTCCACATACATATCGTGTGCATGAAGCACTATTCAAGCCCAACAACACCACGAAAATCGTGCACCCGTTACCCACCAGAAACGACAGGCTCGCGATCCATCGCTTTTTCGCAGCCAGAGAGAGTAACATGTTTGTAACTTAAGAAGCCGTCCGGTGTAGCCTTATAGTACAACCCGGTTTCATCAGCATTATAGATGTCATATGCTGGAAATTTTTCAAGAAGCTCTGGTAGTTTTGTTGATTTTCATTCTTCAGCTCGAGCGCTATTGGCACTTTCTTTCTCACAATGTGCTTTCTTAAATTTTACATCGTGTCTAGATTTCCATCGGGACAACCAGCCGTCCGTAGCTATAAAATCTTCGTGGCCCAGCATTTTAGCGAGTTCTTCTGCTTTGTACTTTAACATTGGGCCACTTACTCGCACGGCTCGTCCAGTAACAAAGGCAAACCAATCATTAAGGGCCTCATCGACGTCTGGAACCTTGCCTTCACGCTTCCGTTTTTGGGAAGTACCTCGTCGTCCCTCACATGGTGCCCATTCTTCTCGCAGATCTTTCTCTTGTTTTATCAGGCGCGATATTGTAGATTTTGCCAAGCAGGTAATTTCCACCAATCGACGCTGTATAGTGGTTGGTCCCTGTTCCTTGATCTGATCTAGGAAACGAATCTTCTCAGCTAAAGTCAAGTCCCGTCGTGGCATTTTCTTAACATGCAACAAGACAAGCACAGTTCACTGAGGTGAACTCGAGTCTGTCTCCGGGTATTTCTATGGTTGACCTAGCCACCTGCTGTCCTATGATTTGCCGGACTTGTGTGTCCGCGATCACTTGCCGAGCTCGAGAGTAGGCCCGCAATGCGGGTTCAGGGCATTCGGCTCAATGGACGTGCGGTATATCGATCGAGCGGTTAACGACTTGTGAACAAGCATGTATGTCTTCGCTCCGCCTACAAGTGTTGGAAACTACAGTCAGTTTCGGGCGGTTCTGAAGCAAATTAGATAGATGTGCCTCAAGGTTGCCACAGTTCAGTTTATCCAAAGGCCAACTCGGATTACCCTAACTGAATGATACGCTTTCTTGCCCGACATATGAACTGTGGGTTTAGTCCAGACATCCAAGCACAGAACTTGATTTTAACACCTCTGTTACCTGCCACCTTCTATCGTATGGTCTGATTTAGCGGAATTCCGGTCCTAATAAGCGGCTAAAATTAGGCTAGCGTAATAGGATTCGTTTCGGTTCTTCAGAATTTGGCCCGAATAAGCGGCTGGTCCTATTAACCGGTGGTCCTATAACCGGAATCGACTATATATATATATATATATATATATATATATATATATTGAAATGGTTTGCGTTACTCGGGTCCGGATACGATTGCCACTGTGGCGTCCACAAAACACCTGCGCTTAGAGATGGACCAATGGGTATTTTGGCTCCACCACCCCCATTTCCTTACACACACCCCATATCCAGTGTAAAATAGAAACGATTGAGACCGGAAGGCATGCGGATTTGGGTCAAGTTTCATCAACGGAGCCGGTCCAAAATCCTCACAGGCAAACTCAACCATGCTGTATTCGGTGCAACAATCCCACACAAGGCGGTGGCTGGACCGTAGTCCACTGCACACTGGATAGAACCCTTCTTCGAGCCCAGCACTGTCACGAAGACCGTGCACTCCGTCCCTTCCAGCAGCTGTCAGCTGTCTCCTGGAACCAGTGTTGTAGAGGTCGTATATACTAGACAGGTAGGCACTTTATCAACATAAACATCAAGCGAAGCCACTGCAGGGATCGCAAACAAAAATCATTCACTTAAAATGACAATCGGAAATAAAATAGATAGAATAAAGAATGCGGATATGCCGACAAACGCTTCGCTAAAGTAGCATATGAAATAATATTGTTATCAAGGAATCCGCAATATTTTCAATATGTCACAAAAAGATTAAAATGACACAAACGCGAAAAAGTAACGAATTTTACCACAATTAGCTTAAGCAACATGTGCAAGTAATAGAAGATTATTCGGGTGCCACCTCGGTGCCACCTCGATCATGCCTTGGTAACGAAGCTTCCTTTATATGTATATATATATATATTTATATATATGTATATATATATAAGCACAATATCTTAGCTATCGAGCAAATTAAACATCTGCGATTTGTCCAACATTACATGACAACACAACTGCCAACAAACGTATGTTTTCATTTTTTGTACATGCATTTATTACCGTTTTAGGAAATTATAAATATGAAGGCATAGAAAGCACGGTTTCATTGGGTAAGTCAGTAAAACACTTAATATTTGCCAGTCTTCTTTCTCTGGGTATCGGTATGTTTGTGGGGCCTTTTTGCTCCCAACTACCTTCTCAGTTGCAACATCATGTCTGCAAGCTAAGTCCAAAAGCCATTCATTTCGAAGAGTCTAAGTAACTATGCGAGTAGAAACCGATGAGTAAAAGAGTTCGTCCGTTCCGCTTAGGACCGTGGAATGCACTGAATCCTCGAGTTTCATCTTGCTGTGTTCTAACTTCGTGAGCTGTCCCATTTGTTTAAGTCTTTGAAGTGTTTTGTTAATCTTGCTTTCCAGACGTTTTGTAGGGTCTTCACTTATCGGCTGGTAGGTGTTCACATCTCCGAGCAGTTCTTGTGCTTTCTTCATGTTGTCAGATTTGTCCATTATTACAGTAAGACGTCCCTTGTCGGCCGGTAATATAACAATAGTTTTGTCTTTTCTGAGGTTTTTCAGGGCCTTTCGTTCGCTTACACTAAATATGTTGGTTTGCACTTGTGACTCAGAGCGGGGATGATGCTGTGTCTAATTGCATGTTGGGCTTCAGTTGTGATGGTTGATATGGTCAGCGTTGATTCAAGTGCAGCAAGGAAACCAATGGGATTGGAATCAGCAAACACCTGGAGCTGGAGGGTGTCTATAAAGCTTCTGGGTCACTGGAAACAACAGTTTATCGGAAAGCGACTCACACTGATCAGAGCTTAAACTATCACAGCAACCATCCGACCATATACAAGCGAAGTTGCGTGAGGACGCTTTTCAAACGGGCCCAGACACATTGTAGCACGCCGCAACTGAGGAAGGCGGAGGAAGACCACCTATTTAGCATGTTTCAGCGAAATTCGTACCATAGCAGCTTTATTCAACGCTGCCTGATGTCAAAGAGCCAGTCACAACCCGCGTCCACATGTGCAACAGAAAGAAGAACGATTATTCTACCTTACATCCATAGGATTTCTGAAATGGCAGCGAGGCTTCTAATGCCTCACGGGATAACTGTTGCACATGAAGCAACGGAAACCATACGAAGTAGACTTTTAGGGTGAAGGACAAACTCACTAGGAAAGAAAAATCGGGTGTGGTTTACAAAATTTACTGCAAGAATGTGACAAGTACTATGTAGGCCAGACTGGAAGAAAACTTGGCATAAGACTGCACGAACATAGTCTGGCCATCCGCCGCCACGATGAGAAATCCTTAATGTCAGTACATATGGATGCCGAGAACCATCAGTTCGATCTGGAGAACGTTGAAATAGTTGGAAGAGCAAGAAACCGCAGAGCGCGTGAGTTCCTCGAGGCCTGGCATTCTGGTCGGAACTCAATCAACAAACACCTTGAGCTGGAGGGTGTCTATGAAGCTCTGCAGGTTAAGCCAGCATTAGGCACCAGATCGACAAGGAGAAGAGGTGCCCACTCGACCAACTCATGTGAGCAGATCGAAGGCTGACATTCGAAGCAGGCAACAATCAATAGTCACTCGGATCTGACATTTGTTTGCGAAACTGCGAATCAGGACTGAATAGCCGCAGTGAAGATGTTGCCTAGTTTGGCAACGAAACGTCTGCAACCGAAATGCCCAGCTCGGAGAACAGGACAATCCTCTCAATACTCCCTTTACCTCTTCATCTTCACTTCTTGTTTTTTCTCCTTTCCCATCTCCTCTACACCGTCTCTATAGCAAGAGACTTCCAATGACCACAGCTACTCTCATCAATACTTGCAGCTCTTTCATCAAAACTAGAGATTCATTTCACTTTTTTTCGTTTATCGTCCGCACTCCAGGTCAGATTGGCCAGCTGGTAGCACTGACTCTTACTCTACATTCTTGTTGTTGATGTGTGCTGTGTTCTTGAAACACGCTTACAAGAAAACAGTGTAGTAATACATTTTCGACTCTTTGGTTCTGAATCTGACGACCATGACGGCAGTTTTTACGTCTATGGCGATACCGAGTCAATGGTCAAAGTTATTTATAGTGTTCTTATTTCCCTCAGCACTAATGCTGAAGGCAATCTGCTCGACCGGATACAGACGCATGTGTGCGCTTCGATCTCGAATTACTATTTGGATTACTAAGCTGCGACTAAAGCCAAGGTGCCATTTGATTAGTGTATGTCCCCACTAAAAGCAGTTAAGAGGGTACCAACGACCATTTCTATCGACAGCTCTCATCTATTCTTTTCATGGCAATGTATAGCGAACTCGTGCTTGTTGTTGGTGATATGAATGCCGAAGTGGGTCGCTTTCCAGACTGCGAACAACACCAGGGATTTCGCTTCGGAGTCAATGCACGCCGAACAGATAATGGTGATCGAGACTTGCAAAAGTGCGCGGACCAAAACCTTTACCTCAGCAGCACTGCTTTCCAGCACTTAGCGCTCACCGAATCCCTCCAAGACCTGGACCCAAATTGAGCATATTGCCAACATCTATACATGGCTTACACCAGTCAAAGACTGTCGGTCGATGTGGAGTAGCATATATATATATGCCATTTGTTTACCGAATTTTTCAATGAATTTCACGTTTACCGCAGGTGAGCTGTAGTTTACCCAACAAACACTAGACTATGTTTTTCAGTGTATCATAATCTTTTATTATTTTGTAAAGATATCTTTTTATTTTTCCGGTCTTCTGTATTTCCTTCTTCACCAAGGATACCAATAATTAAAAAGCGGACCTGAAATGTCACGTTTTCCTCATGATTTTTATCAGTGTTTTTGGTTTAGCCTACAAATATTGTGTATAATTTTTTGCTGCGCAGGCTAACAGTTTTATCAACTATCCTGCCCGCCTAAATTATTTTTCCGGCTTCTTCGGTCCGTGCCAGCTTTTTTTCTATTCATCTGGCCCGCTGTGCAAAAGTTTGGTGACGCCTGATTTAGACTGAACTGTGATGTTCAAAGTAATCTGAGAGGAAGTCAAAAGCTAGAAAGCAACAGCTGATGTGATAAGAAAGTCATTCGGGCATCTTGTGCCGTTGGTCTGTTAGCAGTAGCTTAACATACCTATGTACAGCCTCATGGGGAAGAAACCCTCTAGGACTGGTAGCCCTGGGACAAGAAAGATCGCGAGGCGTAAGAAAGGCAACAGCGAACAGACAGCAATTACAATGAACTGTTTTTACCTTTCATATCGACACAAGATAAGGACCCAAAGGTTGTTGTGTGGTTATTATCGGTGCCTACGCAGCGACCTGATAAAAAACTACTAGGTTTTGGGGAACGCAACCACGTTTGCCGCAAACTAGTTAAACTTAGTCTCGACACGAATTTAAATGTGGTTACATAATACAGACGGATAGAATGTCAGTGAACCAGTTAATATGTTTATGTGTCAGCCATGAAGCGCCCTTTTAATTAAGGTTTCTTTAGCCTCCACATTTCCAGTTCTTTAAAAATGCCTTGACCTTGTCACAACCCAAAATGCTGCCTGTGTACATCTAGAGACGATACAGCGTGACAACAGTGTTGCAAAACCAATATTGACCTACACAATCGGGATAGGCTCTTTTATGCCAACTTCTGTTTGAACCAAAGATGAGACTACCAAAAATATTTTTTTCAATTTATCAATGTGATTATTAGCATGTTCATGGTTTTTTTAGTGTGACCATGTTATGGACTTCCGAAACATCGGTTTTCTTAAGCTTAATACACCATCATTTTTTTCTTCCAATTGGAGACACCGTCAGGTTAATATCAGGTCCGAAAGATAGCCAGAACACAGGTAGCTGCTGATTTAGAACATCATCCTTTAGACGTTGTTCATGGCTTGGATATGGTTTTAAACGCGAACGAGGTTTGAGGCATCAGAAGCAGCAAAGCCGAAAAATCCCTAGTGTAAACTCATGATAACACTGATTCAAATTCCGAAAGTGAAGAGTACAGTGTATTTCAATGACTCACATGCAAACGTGAAACCGATTGTATAGTTTGTGAGAATCCGCCAAATAATTGAGTTAGTTAAAAGAAATCATGGTAAGCAATTGGTTGGTATGAAATGTTATTTTGCAGCCTCAGGGCACAGATGGATCTGTGTCAAGGATGAACTCGCGGTCCTGCAACTTCCAGCCACTGGGTATAAAATGTACTAACCCGGCTGCGTAATGCCCCGTTGTGAAGGATAAAGGGAGCAATTTATCTGTGCCAGCAAAGGGTTTCTATAATGAAATGATCGATATTTG
>OX104067.1:42037431-42054118 GCA_944474145.2 Dicrocoelium dendriticum | reverse complement strand
ATTGCTTTATTTATGTTTACATGGAACATGTGAAATGACTGTAAATATCAACGAATTAAATGTTCGAAGTGCCCTCCGTCGTTTTGGCTTCAAAGGAGCATTCGCCGGATAGTGTTGGTGAACACTTTTGCAATGTCTCTACAGGAAGCTGCCTACGTTTTGTTCACAATGTTCTCTTTCAGTTTAGCCATGTTGTTGGGTTTCGTTTTATAAACACTGAATTTCAAGTACCCACATGGAGAAAAGTCCATGAGATTAAAATCCGGTGATCGCGCAGGCCATTCTATATGTCCTCCGCGAACGATCCATCGTTCACTGACTGTCTCCTTCAGGTAGGCACCAACCGATTGCGGCGAATGCGCAGGTGCCCCAGCCTGCTGTCACCAAACATTGTTCATTAACCCTTCCGACTGCAGCTGCGCACTAAAGCAGCTCTGTAACATTTCCATGTACGAGGATGCTAATAAATGTCAGACATTTGTAGTGTTAAACAACAACCGACGTGACACACCCTGATAAATAAAAAACGCCCAATGATTTTTTGACCAGTCAACCCAACCCAGGCCATGAGCTATACGCTATGTTGCACACGTGAAGCGCTATATTGCCATGGGTTGGTTATTGCTCAAACATGTTGCGTATCTTGGGAATGCAAAGGAAAATGAGCCTCATCGGTAAACAAAATGGAATGCACGTCCAGACTGTATAAAAACAAACGGGCGAGTTCCAGTCGCTTCTGCGAATCAAATGTGTTTAACACTTGCGCCTGCAAAGTACTGTACCGTCGGAAATTTTTCCTTCAATATCCTCTACACAGCAATGTTGTGCGAGCTGCCGAATGCTGAGATATCTGGTACTGCATACCACCTGCGTAACCGCGCAAGCTGCTGCTTCTTCCGTGACGGTTCGATTCCGTCCGGTTTGTTTGATGTTGCAAACGCTGCCAGTTTCTGCAAACTTCTTCACCACTAGACGTGCATACCGCTCTTTAATGGGTCGCCTAACGCGGTGCATCTCAGTATAGCGCTTTACGGTTACCGCCGAATGCCATAAAGCTGATGGACCGGCACATTATGTGACTGCATGGACGACAGAGGTGTAAGCTCCTTCCCCATTGCAAACACAGTGAACCCGTAACCACTTTACGGGGAACCAAGTTAGCTGGCATTTTACCTGCATGAAGGCCGACTATAGATCGACGAAGCATGGCACGTTCAGTGCGGATATGTGGGTCTGGATAACGTCTAGTTCTCACAGCCGAAAGGCGATCCTTCCCTTGGTCTTGCCCTGCGATCCAAGCATGACAGGTCGATTGTGGCTGTAGTGTTTTCTAACGTTCACCACTCACAGCCGAAGGGCTCAGTGTACCCTGTAATCGTTGACACACATGTCGTGTCTCTGTGTCCCATCTGAACGTTGCCGGCAAAACAATTTACGCCTTTGGACAGGTAGCGATTTAGCGTACGGTGTACCCCAGCACCTGAGTGCAGCCGCTCCTAGCTATGAACCAGATTATTAAAACTCCCTGTATAGATTCAACCCAGTAGTAGGTCACTGGAAGGTATTTCTGACTACAACGAATCTTCTAAGTCATTGAGAGCCAGAACATCAACAAGCATCACTGAGATAACACTTCGAATGTAGATAGGGCATCCTCCTCCCTGTGTGCTCAGACTATCTTTTTGAAACATGTGATAACCAATAACTTGTAACTAACAGGCACTTATGTCTGAGTTGCACCATGTTACAGTGATGAAAACAAAATGTAGAGTTTTAAGACATACGACACTTGTAAGAAGATGCAAGTTAGGAAGTAGGAAAAGTATGTTTATAAACCGGAATCTAGAAAACATGCGGAAAGTGGTGATGCGAGGAGGCTTAAAAGGGACTGTTTACTAGCATTGCTATTGGCGGTGTGCCACAATGCGGCATTCATGATTTGAGGGTCTCTCATCATCATCAAAAACAACAGTAGTACATCAGTCATTTTAACTGATGCTTGGCTGCAACACAAATATTGTGGCCTAAGGAATAAAAAATAATAACAGAGAGAGAAGGGGGCTTACCTGAAAGCCCTAATACCCTAAGTAAACATTCAAGATCAGGGCGCCTACACCTTGTGTTAGCAAAATGCCGTCACAAACAGCTGGCTATCGTGCAACGATAAGGCGACATCAGTGAGACACCTTCCTTGCGGTTTTCACTGCCCCGCGTCACCATCAGCCATTCTCCCACTGATAATGCAGCTCAAAAAACGTTAAACAGGCAATCCGGCTAGGAGACAGCAGCAAACGCGCCACTGGTGTCGGTTGCGCGGCGTGTACTGTAGAACCTCGAGACAAGCACAAGACGCGTCTCATCGACTTTAGTATGGAAGACAAGAAGGACCAAGGGCACCCAGTTCGGTCGTCATTGACTTCATTTCATGCTACCAAGACTACTTCTGTCCAACTCGAGCTCTGTGCCAACCCAGACTAAACAAGGCTCTCCTAGGTAAGCGGTGACCAGACATACGTAGAACGTGTCCAAACCAATGCAGCTTATTCAGTGCTACCAGTTGTTCTAAGGTGCTAGCATGAGTATCACTACCTAGTACTCGCCTACGCACATCATCTTTGCGGACACGCTGATACCATCTGACACTAGTAACGTTTCGCAGAGAACGATGATCAAAGACTTGAAAGCGCCTCAGATCATCAAACTGAAGAGGCTAAGTCTCGCTACCACAAAGCATGATGGCCCTCGCTGTGACCTTGTATCCACAGCCTTACAGAAGGAAAGACACTCCCTTCTGTCGCCAGAGAAACCACAGGTTCTAGAAGGCAGTTCTGACTTTTGCATTCCGGGAAATGACTTCAGCTTCTATGTGGCTATCATTGCTGATGCAGCTGCCAAGGTAAGTGAATCGATCAAGCAGCTCGAGCTCCTCGTTAGCAAGGATTAAGGGATCATAAATAGTTGCTTGTCCTCCAGCAACATTTTGAATTTTGAAGGTGCGAAGCGCGTACCAAATAATGTGACCACCCTAGACAGGCTATTCAGGGTTGATTGGTCCGCCCCAACATCATCAAAAAGCAAGACGATATTGTCCGCATACCCAAGATCAACAAACTTTTCACCAGGCAGGACCTCAATGCCTACATCGTGAAGTTCCGCAAGGGAACACTCCATGACAGAGTCCATGATGAAAGTGAACAAAAACGGGGAAATCGGGCAAATCTGACGAACGCTACTTGTGGTCAGAAAGCTATCCGACAATCCACCGTAGACCCTGACACAGCCTGTAGTGTTCGAAAATAGAGCACGTAGGATGTTCAAATATTTCGTGGGAACGTCTTGTGGGCAAGTATTGCGAACAGCATGCATCGATCGACTGATTCGAATGCACTCTTGAAATTGAGGTACACAGCTGTTGTCGGTCAGCGGTATGCGTGGCGCAGCTTTAGCACTTGCCGAAGAGTAAATATATGGTTTATACAGCCACGTCCTGGGCAGAAAGCTGCTTGCACTTCCCTAATCCTAGGTTCCTGTTGCACAGTGAGGCGACGAACAAGAATCGAGGCCAATAATTTTGTCACAACTGGCGTTAGACTAATACCCCTGTGGTTAGAACAGTCTGTGCGCTAACACGTCTTGTATATTGCCACCATAATCGCCTCACTCCAGTTAGCGGGGACTCACTCTTCCTTCCACATATGTTCGAGTAGGGAGGTCAGTGCTTTGCAGCGGAACTCTCCTCCATCTTTAAATAGTGAAGATGGGAGGGAATCTGAGCCAGTGGCACGAAAACCATTGAGGGTTGTGATCGCGTTTCGGACCTCCGCATCCGACGGAGGCTCTAAACTAACCATTCATGACTCGCACCGCATCACCTGAGTAGGAAGAGGTCCGGGAGCAGGGAGCCAACTGATCTGCTCCTGAAAGTGTTCTGCCCAACGAGCCATTCTGCGCTCTTAATTGTGTATCAGTGCACACGCGCTGGTTCTGATTGGCTCAATGACGCCTGGTTTCCCGGGATCAATAGTGCAGATCAGATGGAAGAGTTAGCGGTAACTGACTACTGCTCCTGCCTCCTCCATTTCTTGAGCCCTACTGGTCTACCAGGCTTCCTTGTAAGCACGCAGGATCCGCTTTACTTCGCGTCTGGTCATATTGTGCCCAGAACCGGCCAGGAGATTTATTTTGTATTCAAACAGGTTCACCGACCTCTCGGACATCCGGTGACTGGTGCGGTGACGATTGATAGTCTCACAGGCAGATGCTCTTGCGTGGTGCATTGCAGCCAAGATCCTTTCCCACTGAAACTAGATGTCATAAGGACAAGACAGTGCAAGTTCAGTAAGCAGTGAGTCTTGATAGGCTTGTTTATTGAGGGCTGAGACAAGTTCACATCTTCTAATCGGGGGAGACGCTTGGTGTGCCTCCCGGTAAACATCATGGGGAAAGGACAGCGTACTAAGGCATGGTCAGAGTCAACACAGGTATTCCAATACGAGCGGCAATCGGGGATGGAAGCACGCCACCTGTAAGTTGTGTTAATGTGATCAATTTGGGCCCATCGTTGGCCAGCTACAGGAGGAGGCCAAATGGTACTTTGGCGCCTACTGTGTCTAAAAGCGGTGCTACTAAGAGACATCTGGTACTCTACACATAGTTGCAGCAAACGCTTGTCGTTGTCAGTCGGGTCGGAGTTAAGTACATAGTTACCACCCAGCTGAGTTTCGGAAGACTTCCTACACCGTACTTGTGAGTTCATATCCCCTGCAAGTACTGTAATATCTGAATTCGTAGCACTGCATAGTAGCGTGTTCAGTTTGGGTTAGGATGTGTCCTTGATAGAATTAGTACTGTAGTCGGTGAGAGCATAAGCGGAAATCACAAACAAACAGCGTTTTAGACTACTTCATGAATCAACTCTGGTCCATTTCGTCAAACATGCTGAACACGAGCGGCTGTTCACAGGAATCCAATCAACCAACAATGGTTCATCCTTGGAGCTTAGAATGATGCCTACACCAGCTTGACCCTTGAATGCTGCATCGACGTCTCCGGATGCGTGCAACCAATAGCGAAAGGACAACTCGGTCACTGATTCTAGGTTTGGACACACAACATACATTAGTACCCAGTGTATCCAAGGTACGTGCGAGTGCAGCCTGTTGACCTATTTGTCTTCGAGTGCGAAAGTTGAAGTCCGCCAGGGAAACGATACAGCGTGGGTTTATAAGGGACTGTTGCTGATAGGCATCCGATGGGTGGTGCAGGAAGGTAACTGGAGACAGTGGAACTCCAGTGGCATTGCCGCTGCTATCAATTAAGCTGGGAATAATAGAAAAAGGTTTAATAATGGAATCCGGGATAAGAGTAAGAGAAACAGGTGAAAAAAATTGAATGGAGGTGCCAGCAGTAGCATGTTTTCGCTTATCCGCCCTACTGTATGCAACAGATAAGGCGACACTTGATAATCTGCGTGACGGCAATGCAGGGTGTGGATTGAGTTTGGGGAAATTGTCTTGGTTGTATGTGGGCTGAGATACTACCAAGGTGTCCAGACCTAGACAGGAGGATGATTAAGGTACTTAACCAAAGCCTTTGGCTCAGAAACCTGCCCACAAGGAAGCGGGGAGGTGGCTTTGCTTTGGTTTTACAGTAATGAACGCCATCCCATTTCAAACCAGCAACCTGCAAGACCAGGAGACTGAGTTTGTTTTATCTCTAACAATTGACCATTTGGAGATCTCTATGTTTTATTGACTCAAACAAAGGTGTTCTTATACAGAGATCATCTGTTGATTCATGGGGCTTAGTGGTGGAAATCCCAGTAGTGAAGTGTTATGTTTGGGAATATGGTTTCCTAAAACAGGATTTTGAGGGATTTCCATGGAAGGAATTGGCGGTGGCGCATAGAATAGTTCTTTTGGGAGTAGCTGACAGATGCTATTGTGCACAGTAGCAAGGGATTTTCTAGCGGTGTTTGATCTTTCCTGACTGTAGCGTTTTTGAATTCGGTTCTTGCAGCAATCCGCCGTTTGAACCTCAGAAAAGTAGTAGCAGTCGATTCATCGGCGATCTTCAATAAAACCGGACACGACTTCATTTTTGCATTTTTCTGAAGTCTTCCACCAAGGTAGTTAAACCGATCTATGTCACAGGCAGTGAGGAGTGCGGTTTTAATTTTTCGATACTAAGACTATTAGATATATTGAATATAATCGCAATTTGTCGATCTACGCACGTGTACCTGGTTCTCAGAGTTGATAGGTGATAAGAATGAAGCAGCCGTACATAGTCTATCGAAATTCACATTAGCTGAGTATTTGATTAATTCACAGAATGATAAAAGTTGGTCGTAATTAGTGCCAAATTCACTGAGTTTGTTTATTAGTGCATTTATTTCTTCCTCGAAGAGGGTAATGCACTTGAGGATATCAGGCAGGGTCTTGGACGTATCAGCTACGCGTTTGGCTACGGTTTCCTTTTTGTTTGTTTTTCTACTCGAGGAGGCATTCATTTTTATTGAGCTAGTAATCAATTGCAATAAGTGCACAGCTTGTTGGGGTCAAAAGATTCTATAACACGGCCACTGAGGACTATCTAGTTGGACAGAGTAGTGGATGGCTAGGTGCGTCTACTACTCAAATACAGAACAGTATGGAGTTACCGGTTCACCTTCACGGTTCACTTGTTTGTTGGACAGATGTTAGACAGTCAAAATCTTGGAAAATACTTGAAACAGATCGAGGACTGATTACTTCAGAAAGGTTTGAAAACAAACAGATGTTAGCCAGTTATCGTTGCGCATGTCACGTGTGGGGGCTAGCCACCAGTCCGATGTGGACGGCGCGATGAGTCATGGCGGGTAGAAGATTTCACATGCAGCCTTTTGCGCGTAGTTATCGACCAGCTTGCGGTGACCAGAGATTAGTTGAATATTGACATCAGTTTCAAAGGATCCTTTAGGTCGACGTTGCACTTTTCTGCCAATACTTTGACACAGGTGGAAGTAGCATGCTTTAAGTTCTGCGTCAGGAAATGCGAATCTCTTAGCTTTACTAGATGATTTCGCTGAATAGACTAACTTTCTTGGCATCAACTCCGGCAGGTGTGGTTTCATTATTTCAAACATTCGTATAGGTCTGGGTGCTTTTTCTGCAACGGTATGTAAATGCAAGAAGTATAACGGTTGCCCACGTTGGCTTATAAAACATGGGTAGTTTACCAAAAGTGCCGTCACTCTATATTATATATGTGCAAATTGCAAGTGTAAGTTCCCTATCATCTAACACGAGAATCCTTTCTGGCGTACCACGCCTAAATCATGTAGAATTAGCTCGGAGTACTGCTCAGGAATAGCAAAACTTTCGCCTGTTGGACAGGGCAAATGACTGCTTTTTCGGTGAATCAGAAGAGTTCTTACAATGGATGATTTTTTGGGCACGTGGGCCAAAGCTTCATTACTCAGTGCAGAAAACACCTTTCCTATAACAGTAAGAGGTTTCGCATTGACGGCCCTTATGTCAAGTTTCAGCTGGCCTCGTTCAGCATTGGCTTCCGGTCTCTGAGGAGTTGAGCCATGACAGGGAGCAGTCGGCTGTTGCAAGATGATGCCGTATCGTGTCTTCAGCAGGGAGTGACACTTCACACATCGGTTTTCGGTGCATCTCCAAGCTACCACTCCTTCGGTAATGCGGAAATCCAGATATTCAAACCCAACGTATGTCAAAACTAGGTTGCCATTCTGACTTCATGAGTAACAGTACAACAAGAAACAGCGACGTATGTAACAGTCCACTTAGCAAATCGCGTACTGGTGTCAAACTTTCACAAAGAACAGGTGGATAAAATCGGTCACACAAGTCCTATCACAGTTCAGTCTCATTGGTCAAACACTGGCGAGCAAAGGTCATTTGGGGGTGTCCAGACTCTTACTCTGCGGCTGCGGTCACCATCCTCATCACGGCAAGGCCACACTAGCGACGACCTCCGTCTGCTTGCACATAGTGGGTTTCACCCAGAACTATGTTGCAGCTTCGACAAAATCAAGTTTGTGAGCAATGCTCCGTCTGTTGCTTGTGGTTTATGAATTACAATCCATTGCGTTTGTACAGCCTTTACGCCTGTACTAGATTCAATGAGTGGTTCCATTAAGCATGGTATGTTCGGTACACGGCTGATTCGCAAGTTCGACAGGAATGTTGTGCATGTGGAAGCAGCGGGTGTAGACGCTGTTGATGAATCCTTAGTAACATTCAATTGCCTCCAGGTCTTATTCTTTCGGGTTTACACCAGATAAGATGTATGTGTGTAGTGTAAGCCAATCATAATCCATCTCTCATTAGGCGCTGGTATGCTGTAGCTGTCCACATACACATGTAAGCTTTTATATATGTGCGCTTTTTGCTGTTCGATAACTATGTGTACGCTTCCTTCCTGTGCGCTTCCCTCGTGTGCGTGTTCTTCCGCTCACCGTATTGATGGGTGTCATTGGTCCCTTATAAGGACATTTTGTACTTATCGCGGATTCCCTTATAACCAATTTCTACTATATGTTCATTTAGTGAGTATTTATGTAGTCATATACCTTTACATTATTCGATATCTTTTATTTGATATCGGCGTGCACAAAGTGACTGGCAATTGCTTGACATCCCAAGTGTGGCTGCGCTTGATGTGCATGTTGACAAGGTGCCTACCTATCTATTACCCACTACCTCGTCCATCTAGCTCCAGGAGACAGTTGGACGTTGCTGGACGGGACAGGGTGCACGGTCCTTGCGGACGTGCTAGGCTCGAAGAGTGGTTCCATGCACTCAGTGTGGAGCGGACTATGGTCCAGCCACCCCCTTGTGTGCACTTGATTCCCCAAATATAGAGTGCTTGTGTTTGCCTGCGAAGGAGCGTGTGTCGACTCCGTTGATGAAAAGTGGCTCCCATCCACATGCCTCCCGGTCTTATTCCTTCGGTTTTACACTGGATATGGGGTGTGTGGTTGGAGCTGTGGGTGGTACAGTGCAAGCCACCCATGGTCCCTCTGTAGGCGTACGCGTCCTGTGGCTGGCCACAGTGACAGGAAAATCCGAAACCGGATGCCGCCAACCATATGAGTTTTAAACTGCGGCATTGGTACCACGTGCACTAGCCAGTGAAGGATGTCTGGATACCGCGCGAGGGAGCGGCATGCTGAATACAACTATGGTGCCGTGTGTGTGTGATACCCACAGGTCAGACAGGTAATATCAACATATGCTTCACATTTTGTATTGTAACCATTAGTGTAAGAGAAGATTATAACTTTATTTAATTTTTTGCACAAAATACACGGGCATTCACATTTCACCATCCAAGTGCAATGCGCTTTTTCAAGCGTAGTACAAGCGTTTACGTGCACTCACCATCGATGTTGAGACGCTAATTGTACAGTGTTTTGGCTACCTGTAAAACTGCATAACTGCTAGTGGGATGGTGGAAACGCGCTTTCGATGCGTATCTCAAGAGCTCGTCTCGCTTTCTCATGGCTGAGGCATTTATGTCGTCGCCATGACATCCCTCTTTCCATCAAAGGACAACTTTATAGTGCTACTGTTCGCGCTGTTCGGTTGCGAGACTTGGGCTGCTCGTTCCGATGACCTGCGCCGACTGTCTGTCTTCGAGAACCATTGCTTGCAGTCCAGCACCCGTGCGTCATAGCTGCACCACGTAACCAGCGTTGAACTCAAACAGCATATCTTGGGTGAAACTGGTCACTCTCTCGAGGAGCTTGTCTCCCTGAACCAATTACGATGGCTTGGACACGAGCTGCCTATGCCCGGCCAGGGTATTCTGCGTCGCGCTTTGTTTGCGGTCGCTGCACATTGCTGTATGAGGCGGCGTGGTGGACAACCTACAACCTGGAGAAACTGGATGAAAAATATGAGAAAACATCTGGCATCGGCTGGTTCTTCTCGACTCCCTGGATGGGTCCCGAGGATGCTGAGTGACGCTGGTTGGATACCTTGGAAGTTATGGCTCAAACCAAATTCATTGACGGTCGTATCTTTCTGCTTGTTGCGATGATGCCGCTGCCATTCCCCCCTCACAAAAAACATACCAATTTCCCAAAAACTTCGAGTGGGAAAGGGACCAAAAACGTTTGCTTTCTTTCTTCTTTTTTTGTTCCGACATGGTTCCCATTGCATTATATCTGTTCGCATATTCATAGCGCATATATATATGTATATATAAACGACTACCATGCAGTTCTCTCCTCGATTGATTGTATCAGTTGGAATGTCGTGTGAGTTACCAAGAGTAGAGCTGACCACCCATAATCTTGCTCTGTTTGTCGGTCAGCTAATTCCACTTTTCTGCCAAGTATTTGCTCTCAACTGTACTTGATCTCAATGAACACCTTTCAAGGCACGTGTTGAGATTTTAACCCCCATTTCCAAGTGCAAAATGCGCCCTGCTTATACAGTTGACTAACTAGGTACGAGCTGCATTGCGTCGTTCAGTCAGGTTGCCTGTATCTCGCGCATATGTCACATACGCACTTCATTCTACCTACCGATTGCTGGAACACAACAGCGATTGGTTAACTGGGTCGGTAAGTTTATATAGCTGCTAGTTGAGGAGTATTTAGTATTTCATACGTCGTTTAGCCAGTACTGTCGCACACGCCCAGGTCAGTTATGTCAGAGTTAGTATAACTAGTTTTACATTCGGTTCCTCCCTAAGTGCTTATTGCTTGTCAAGATAGTTAACAACATTTTTGTCTACATTTCTCATACCACTAGTTTCGTCAGTATCGTGCGCTTGTTGTATGTAGTTTTCGCTCAATTTTTGTCACCAACCAGTGCTAGCTTAAAAGGTAACTTTCGAGTGCCATCTGGTTTCATTGTTTAGATAAAGGCTAATTAGCAACGAGTAGGCAGCTCTATCCAACCGCAGTATATTCGTCTGTTCAATGGAGCCTATCCCCTTGACAAGGAGGGACCGGAGCCGCATAGCTTATGCGCATTTCATTGCCCGTATAAACACTCCATCGCACGATAGACGTGGCCTCTGCACAGACTGCAGCCCTACAAGGATGTGGTCATGCCATCAGAGAACATCCGGCCCAGTCAGCTACACAGTGCTTCATCATATAGTCTAAATACTTCCCAATGACAGAAACCGAATCACTCCAGATGTTCCCCAACGAATCGGCTTTATAACGAACCATACGTACTATATATCTGGCAATTGTTGTACCGCGTAAATATTTGCAAGGGCAAAACACTTGATAACGGATAGTTTATCATGCAAAAGTAGTTTATCATGCATGGGTAGATGATGCTTGATAGATTCCAAACATCAGTCTCCACTACTCATGTAACTGACTAATGGTGGGGTTCGACTGTTGTTCATCGTGTGGGTCTCTGGTAGCATCAATGATAGTTAGGTTAGATGGTTACACTTGTGTTCCCCTTTAATCGCATAAATCGACCACCGATAGTGAAATCCATATGTGGCAAATACGTAGCGAGCAACAATACCGCCTACCCTCTAGCTCGCTGTATTGTAATGCCAGCCTGAGACGGTGGCTTCACAGTCTATTTGATGGATGCGTTTTAACAGCTGGTAGCATCAGTGATTAGGGTTGCTTAAAGTTTGGTTAACCGTGATGAGATCAATGCACAAACGTTAATAGCGTACACTGAAGACTCTCTAAATACTCCGTCACTGTCCGTTTTCGGTGCCCCAAGTTGGGGATTTTCCAAGACCATGCTTCAATTAGTTCTCCCACTTGCGGTGCGCATGTGTGCAGAAAGCAGCTTTTGGAAAGTAGATTGGTCAGTGACCGACAGTTCTCTTTAATATCCCTAATTTTCGGATGCCCTTTTTGAATCCAATCGTCAATTTTCCTGAGCAACTGAAATTCTTTTGGATTAGTACACTGAGATGTTTTGCGGGAACAGTGCTACAAATTATGTTCGCCCAAACTATATGTGTGAGGCATTTGGTGTCATAGATGGAATGCTCGACCTTTAGTCACGTTGAACTGTAAATAATTGTGAACTGACAATTCATGAACCTTATTGTGGTCTTTGGAGCTAGATCGCTGCCAAAATTTGATGCTGTCCACACAAAGCATACAGTGTGACGTAATAAAGCTCACTGGATCCTTAATGGAAATCAGGAATAGACGGCGCCCAAATATCATACGTAGTGCGGTGTTGCTTTTATGCCATTTTGCTTACGGACTCGCTTAGAGATCGACCTTCAGTAGGAGCTGATCCCGTCTTCATTATGCACTTCGCCAGTCCATTTAGGTACCACCTCTGAAATTGCTTACAGCTGAGTAAATGCAAACCATCCTCAGTCCCTGATCCGTATCACATTTGGTGTGGTGCTTGCTCGTTCCCAGCTGCTAATTTACATGACTTGCCGAACCGAGACCAATGAGATAAATAAATTCGAAACGCGTTGTGCTAAACATTGTTTTCGTGCGGACAGTGCTCATGTTCCATAAGCTGTCACCGTAGTTTACACGAGTTATCTCCATCTCCGAGGGAAAGGCCGTAGGCAATATAAACTGCAAATCACGGCGTGCCCCACTTGGGGTGGTCCCGCAATGCTTTGGAGAAAAACATCACTGTAAGTAACCAATACATTTATCAGTGGTGTTAAATTATTTACAGCTCGAGTAAGTGTAACACACCAGCAAGCTTGTTTCGTAAATGCTGCACCATTTGTTCGAATTGATTCAGCTTCACATAGGCGCGTGCTTCTGTTACAACCTACTCCAAGAACTGCATCCTCCACGCAGTCTTGCTCAGCAGGACAGCTGGATCACTCGGCGCATTTCGGAATATGTCTACCTAATTCTTTGTTTAAGGTAAGCCTTGTTGATACTCCAAATATCTTCGAGTTGGTTCAGTTGTGAAGAAAATAGGGTGCAACACACAGCAATATTCCTGTGGTGTAATGCTCCTCTTGGAAGCTAAGCTCCAGATTTGTGTGAGCTGGTGCGTTCTTACAAATGGACGTCTATCGGCCAAATTTAGAACATTGGTATTATGCATAAGCGACAACCCTAATAACTAGTGCTACCAGCTATTAAAACACAAGCATAAAATACACTGAGACGTCCCCGCCTCAGACTGACATTACAATACAACGAGCTAGAGAGTAGACGGAATTTCTGCTCTAAGTAGCAATCGAAGCTTAGAAAAGAATAAAACAGGTAGGCTCAATTTTCCGATAAGTTTTCTCCGTAGTGCAACCAGCCATCCTGCAAGGTGCATTCGTGAAGAATCCCTTTGTCTCTTTTTAATTATTTTTATTTTGTTTCGGATGACTTGGTCAGGAAAAAGTGTCCATTTCATTTCCGTTAAAGCACAGAAAAGTTTCCAAGTGTCGCTAATGAAAATGTTTATATCCTTGATGACAGAACAAAACAATGCTTAGCTAAAACAAAGGTTGTTTGATGCAGTGCAGAAAAGCCTCTGTGTTAGTAAATGCTTTGATGTGGAATTATAGAGCACGGCCACATGTGGATACGCTGCTTCATAAACTAAAGCTAACACTGTGGAGTCATTGTAAAACTTGACAATGATTCCGAAGTGGTCACTCTTGACAGGTCAGATTATCTAACCAGTCTGAGAACGATACCTTTAAACACCACGAAATTGCAGACAGAAACAAACTTCAACACAATCCGACTGTACGAGTAACTATTGTGTCGTTAATTGTAGGCATTCATAATAAAGACTCACATCTCAGGATATAAGACGTTGGCTAGTGAGCATCCATACACCGCCAATATATGGTTTACCGAATCTGCGTAAGGCAGGACTATCTATGATGAACATGATCCCCATGGTAAATTCGCCTTAATATATCAGTGCGAAATAGCCTAACCGCACGCTTGATCCAGTAAGATAGCCCTAGTAAAACACACCGTCGAATACCCCCAGAGTACTTCACCATTCGGATGGCAAAAACAGCCTACAAGAGCATGTATTCACTTCAGGTGCAATCGCTTTCAACAGCGTTCCGTTGAACGCGGCTGCTGACCATCTATGTGAGTTTATCACGAAACAAGACATTCAAATACCGTTCCCTAGTGAATTTTGAAAAAGATGCTTCTTCTGTGCAAAACGGTGACAAGTCAAACTTTTAAAGAAAAGAATGTCGACAGATAGGTGGTGTGAATATTGGTATTTCAATGAGCCCTTTGCAAGTGAATGCCTTTTTAGGTACGATTGAAGTGAAGTACACAACATCCTCAAGCCGGCTACATTAGTTAAACGTTGTGTTGACGATATGTGTTAGTCATGGGTTCGGATGCGAATATTGCAACTGTAACCAAAGCGCCCAATATTGTGAACCAGTATCTTAAACTGGTATGAAAATCTGAGCACGACAGTCGTCTCGCATACTTAGCACACTGCTCACGCGGCAAACAGATGATTCAATGGAAAATTCTGTCTACCGGAAAGCGAACTGGACTTCAACGCAAACATTTTGCGATTTCTTTGCTGCTGTCTCACAACGGTTCCTTAGTTTGAACTTGGTTCCAACCAGCCCATATGATTTGTGTCAAATACACGGTGCAGTCAAACTGCAGAGAAGCTAAATACCGCTATGAGCTAAGGCTTACCCAGAAAGCGAAAACAAATCCGGAAATATGCTATATTTATGTTCAACCAAAAGCTTCCCTGAGAAAGGGTCGGTAACTTAAACATGGACGACGGTTGCCACGCTGCAGATGATGTGGATTTGGCACGGGTGTTGCTGCGTACTTTTCAAAAAGTATATTGTGTTGATAACAGTTGTCCTATGTCTTCACACCCTCCTCGCCAAGTTGAAAGGATAATGTCAAACGCCCCACTAAGTGCATCCGAGGTCCTCGATGTCTTGACACACTTAGACCTCTACAAATCGGCTGGACCTGATAATGTGCATCCTGCTATCATCAAGCCGCTTTTTACAACATTCCACTATCCTGTTTTGGATTTGTACAACATGTCAATTCAGGAAGTTAGGCTGCTGCACGACTGGAAAGAAACAACTACCTTAGCAATTCACAAAGTGAGCTCTAACTCAGCCCCTGAAGACTATGGACGTCAGCCTTACTAGTGTCCTATTCAAATGCTTAGAAAAGCTCATCAGAAACCGGATTTGTGGGCACTTAGTTGCCCATAACTTGATAGGAGCAAAGCGGCACGGCTTCGTCTAGCGAAA
Organism: Dicrocoelium dendriticum; assembly: GCA_944474145.2. Lineage (NCBI taxonomy): Eukaryota > Metazoa > Platyhelminthes > Trematoda > Plagiorchiida > Dicrocoeliidae > Dicrocoelium > Dicrocoelium dendriticum. Next base: position 42,038,911 of record OX104067.1, on the reverse strand, counting down.
GTCATGGCTTACCAATCTTTTGTCCTTTTTAGGTGAGAACTTGCTGTTTTGATGATGGCATCAGTCGAAGTTTGCTATGTGGACTTTAGTAAGGCTTTTGACTCCGTCAATCAGGGTTTCCTACTTGAAAAACTGACATAGTTTGGGATACATCCCAATGTAGCTGTTAACTTGGATAGCGGAATTTCTTTGCAAAAGGACCTTCCGAGTTGGAATCGGCAATTCCTGCTCAAGTGAGGGTACCGCTCACAACAGTGTTCCTCAGGGCTTTGTTTTAGGCCCAGCTGTTGTTCATTTCATATATCATGATTTGGCTACGCTCCTGCAGAACCCTTGCTATGTGTTTGCAGATGATGTAAAACATGCACATAGGGTCGATCGAGGCACGTTATCAAAAGATATTTGCACTGTAGCGAGATGGTCTTCCTCATGGGATTTGCCAATTAAAGCCAGTAAATATCAGTTGTTGCCTTCCAGCAATGACCGGGTTACAGTGCAAACTACTGCCGGCACCCTGACATTGCGGTCCGTTGACTAGGCTCGAGATTTGGGTATCAATATGACGAGTACCTACAAAACAGCACAGTGTCAGCATGCTACCAACAAGGCAGGACAGTAGTTATTCCGCTTCAAGAGAACGTCAGGCAACACCAAACCAGAGGTTTTCCCCCACCTAGAATACTGTATGCAGGCATTGGCGCCGTATCTCAGGAACGATGTAACCTGACTAGAAAAGGTCCAAAAACTGGCGACTAGGATAATCGAGCTCCAGCGCGGGAAATCATACGAAAAACGCCTAAGGGGCCTAGAATTGTTCTCTATGGAGCGGCACATGGTACGAGGTGACCTGATACAAACGTTCAAGATTATGTAGTGCCTCAGCGGGATCAAGTCCTCCAATTTGTTTGAGCTTGCTGCATGAACTTGAGATCAGAGCTCCAGGTTGGAGATTAGAGTTAAATTCTTCGCAACTCAGGTTGTTCATAATTGGAACAAACTTCCTTCTGCCTTACTAGAAAGTGCCACTGTAACAGTCTTCAGAAACGGCCTGGTTAAGTGTTGCCCCCATCTTTTCCCTGAATTATTGTAAACTTATGGGCATTTGTAATAAGCCGTGAGGTCTATGATCCAAGAAAGTACAAAGGTTGCTTTTGTCTTGCTTCATTTCTTTTGCAGAGGTAAGGAAGACAACTCAGAACTCGGAGTACTGGGGCGCTGGTTTGCTTTCCGGTACAAGAAACAGGACGCTCGTTAGGCGGGAGCCTATTTTCGTTTTCCGCAATTGACTTGACCTTATACCGCCGTTGGGTTGCTGCATCTTCACATGCAGCCGTTTGCAGCATTTTTTGCTGCATTGTGCTGCGTGGGCACTATCCGAAAACCAAAGATTTGGCGTGCCGTTTTTCAAGCAATGAAAGCAAAGGCCGCCATATCACCTTGCGTCATTTCAGACAGACAATATTCAGGCAGCCTGGGACAC
>OX104067.1:41910141-42037241 GCA_944474145.2 Dicrocoelium dendriticum | reverse complement strand
GGATTCGCAGCTCAAGTATTTAACGAAGAAGTGTCCCCCATGTACCAGTGTCTCTAAACAGCCAAGGAACACGGAACTGCAATCCTGGCCAATACCAACCGAACCATGGTCCAGGTACACGTTGACTTTGCGGGTCAAATTGGCGGTCCTCATTTCTCATCATAGTTGATGCCAACAGTAAATGGCCTGAGGTACTTACAATAATCAAAACTACCGCAGGAGCCACTGTATCTGCTCTTTGACAGATATTTTCTCTTCTCAGTGTTTTCCATATGCTGGTTTAGAATAATGGTACGCCGTTCACCTCCTCCGAATTTGTTGACTTCTGTCGCAGAAACGTGATCGTTCATGTAAGGTCACCACTTATCCACCCACAATCAGACAGACTAGCAGAACGCTTTGTGGACACATTTAAAAGAGCCTTGCTAAAAAGGAAAGGCGAAGGTACCTTGGCCGCGATTCTTGACACATTTATTCTGAACTATTGCACAACTCCAAATCTGCAGACAACGAAAGCACTAACCCCGGCTGAAATGTTGTTTCAAAGGAAAATCCGTGTTCCGTATGATGCCCTAAAACTCAAGAAGGAACAATTACTTTCTTGCAATATTCAGATGAAACGTCTATTCAAAATTCGCTACGGTGCTCGAAAGGGATTCTTTCATGTTGGCCAACAAGTTTTGGCAAGAGGTTATTGCATCCACTATCCTAAATGGACTATGGGTCAGGTGTTATACAAACGTGGTAACGTGACCTACGGTATCCAGGTGGGCCAGCGATTTGGCTGAGACATGCCAATTAGCTGCTAGAAGCAGAGACGGCTGAACAAGCGCAAAAACAAGTACCCGCAGCGCAATTACCTCTAGACATACTGGTCGACGCAGGTGATGCAGATTCCCTAAGATGCCCCAACACATCAAGCACATGGTTCGACCAGAAACCTAGCAGCACCGAAGAAGCGAGGACACATATTCCTGTCACCCATGCAAGTTAACGCCAAGTTGAAATCGTATAACACAACTCGAAGGAGGGAAGCGTTAGGAAGTAAAACCCTAAGCGAACAACCGAAGTTTCCATCGCCGTTAAGTAACTAAGACGTGACAAACGAGCAAAACTCACCCGCATCGATTGGGACGTACTTAATTGCCAACCGGATGAAGAGGTCAATTAAAACAAGGGTGGCATTTTTCGATTGGCCGTAAGGTGAGCCGTCTGTAGTTTTCTACGGGAGCTTTACATACCATTCACGAATCTTCCAGTTTACTTTTATAATGTACGGGGTAGTTGACTAATACATGCCCTGTTCTGCTCGTCTGATCCGGTATTCTCTTTGTCCTGTGGAGTGTACAGCGACATCGAGTTTAGATTGAGACTAAACCGCCAAATCAGCTAAAGGGACCAACACTTCAAAAATATAGCGAGCGAAATCTAACGTAACGAGTATTTGTACTTGAGTAACATTAGCTGCACTTACAAAGATTTATTACTTCACGTTGCTTCATACTAGTAATCAGTAACTGAAACCTTGCTCAAAGACGAAGTGGGGTTACGGAGATAGAATTACCATGCATGTCCGTCCTACGAAATGATCGACCAAGTAGGGGGCGGCGTCCCTTTTTACCATCGCAGTGATATGTATTTCGAACTGAATAATAGCCAGGAACTCACGTTGTTGACAGGCTTTGTTGCCGCTTGCGACTCAGACATAGCGACAACTTTTTGGTGGCCATTGTATAACGCCACCACACATTTCAACTATAGATATAGACAACAGTTTTGTTAATGCCCTACAGACGGTTTTAGCACAGCCTTACAGTCACATTCTCCTTTCCGGAGACTTCAAGATGCATGCTGTGGAGGTTCCAGTTAACTTCAGTGAGCAATTTAAAGCCGAACTGTAATAAATAGTCACTGGTCTACCACTTTATGATCACACTAACTCACCTACGAAATTCAGAGAAAAAACAAACCGGCCATCCTTGACCTTGGGTTTACCAGTGAGGAACGTATGATGGCCACGATAAGACCGAGCAGCCCATCGGAACACAGCGATCTTGTGACAGTGCTTTTCCAATACGTCGGAGACACTGTCACCTAGGTTCGCGACTGCGGCTTTCTCGGTGGCAACCTTATCAGGTGAGAATATCTGCTCCCAGATAGTCATAATACGTCACTATTACTACTTGGTCATTGAGCCATCCTTGATTCGCTTAAAGGAAAGGGGACGACGCACGTCACTTTGTAAGCTGAGCAAATGCAGTCTGCGAAGTAATGAGGTCAACTAATTAGGGAACAGTTATTCCCACCTGACAAAGTTGCCACAGAGAAGGCCGCAAGCGCTAACCCATGTAACAGTGTCTCTGATGCAAAAGAAGTTGGTTGCTATCCGGTAACGCAGCCTACTAACTCTATATGATGGGATGTAATAACATCGAAACGCGTCATAGTAGTGCAGTGTTTTCTTGCGGACAACGCCCAATTTCAATTGGCATTACTTTGTTGTCCACGGCCAATTGTGTCGTAACAAGGTATAGAATTGCACGATGCCGGAGAGTGGTGATATGCATGGACGATTGCGGTGTTGCTGAAATGAGTCGCGCGGTAAGGTCGTAAAGCCAATATTCGGCCCACAGGGGCTCCAATGCGCGGCACTCTCTGGAAGTTAAAAACCGAATACTGCAAGCGCATGAGGTGGGAGATGATTGGAAGTAGGTTGCCAGTTTGCTTAATGTAAATATCAAAATGGGTCGCAGTTGGATAACAGTGTTAAAGTCCATGGAACCGAAAGACCACACCGGGATGTTCGTCACAAAGCTCTAACAGAAAGTCACGTAGACACTCTGTTGGATTGGATGTACGCAGAACCAACAAAAACACTTGCAACACTTTGTTTGCGTGTGAAGGCGAAGCATGAGGTTGAGGTTAGTAGCAGTACCATTGTCACATACCTAGACGGTTGGCTGATAAGATTGAAGAAGTTGCACTCCTTTGCCAAGTCAATGAACATATCGGCGAATAAAAAGCGACGAAATTCGTTTGTCATCCAGCTGCTGCATTTTCAGACAGAAGTGCGGCAACCGGTATGGATAAAGGAGGCTAATATCAATCTATTTAGGGTTTCGGTTTGAAGCAGCAAGAGGAGACATACCTCTGTAGGTGTATCTAATATCACTCAGGCATAAATAATCGTTATGTTAGTATGCGCTAGATATATTTTATATCAGCAAAGTGTTTGTCCAGGAATTACTTGATATACAGCGCCGACTTCGCCTCAAATACTTGCTGCGGCAGGTTGATCTACACATTCACCATTATCTGTTCGAACCAGAGGTTGTGGTCGGACCGCTTCAAATCCGGTGCTAGAAACTTGGATCCGTGTGCTCGTCTGATGAGTTGAGCGTGCATAATCCACAGCCGTCTCAACATGGGATAATTACCGATATGTGATAGCCGGTGTGTTATCATGAGGTCAATGAGCAACCGACGATACGATAGGGAGTATACACGGCACACCTCGTAAATGTGAGACCAATCCCATGGACAACACGCAGTACCGCTCAATTCTTTCCATCTCGGCCCTTGGTGATAGGACAGTATGCGAGTGAGTCGTACTCTAGTACTGACTGCATTATCGAGACGAACGGGCGAATGGCAATCTCATCGGACTAAGTGCTGAAGCTGCGTTTGAGCGCCCAAGGAATGAGGTGGTTTCCGTATATCTTATTCATGTTGTCCATGCAATTTACGTGGCAGCATGATCAGTCCCGGGGTATCGAAGCTTTGTGACGAAACGAAGTTTTGTGGAAGGGTAGTTGAGAAGCATCAAACAGACAAACCGAAAAAAAACCTGACGGAATACCTGAACGATCTATGCACCCGCGGTTTTATATCTGATAGTCTGTTTGAAAGTCTGAGGCCAGTTGGAACATCTATTCCGAGAATATATGGAATGCAACAATTCTCAATATTGTCCATGAGAAATTCCGCATGTCATCCTACAGCCCAGTGGTTGGCAGAATTGCTGGAGCCAAAAATAAGAACCAATTGTCCAACGTAGTATTCGGGATAGTTGTCCATTCGTAAAGCACATTAGAGATGGGAACCTAAGGAGCAGAATATGTTCTCTCTGTCTGTACCTTCTTTATTCACTAATGTCCCGCTACTAGAGACAATAGAATATCTATGCAACAATGTGCACGAGAAAGGCATTCATCTAACTATACCCTTAACAAGCCTGAAAGAATTACTTCTGAGATGCACTTAAAATGTGCAGTTGCTTTTCAACGGCATATATTACCGGGAGAATGATGTGGTCGCAATGGGGTCCCCACTCAGACAATTGCCGACAGATATTTCTCTTGCCAAAATAGAAACTGAATCATTGGGGCCAGTGACAGATCGTTTCGACCATTACTATTGCTATATGCATGACATATTTTGTGTGACTCATGAAGGTATCTCTCTGGAGGATATACTGGCAACGTTTAATGGTGCGCACCCGGCAATTAACTTCACCTACGAACTTAAACAAAATGGTCGACTCTCATTTCCAGATGTGCACTTTACTATACGAACTGACGGTTCCATATTAAGGAAGACCAACAGAAGGAAAACGTGGGCCGGTCAGTATATAAACTTCAATAGTTTTGTACCTCATAAATACACTGTCTCACCTCAATGGCGAGAAAGATATGCTCAGAGGACGCTCTGGAGGATGAGATGAAATCCATCCAGAATACGTAGCGCGAAAACGGTTATCCGGAAAGATTCATTCAGTACAACATACAGCCAAAAATAACAGATGTCCTTGAGGACTTATACGCGATGAAGGCCGTCTTCATCCGCTCTGGTTTTAGAGGTGATTCAGTTAGTGAGCTTTTAACAAGGAAACTGACGCCATCGATAAGGAACACCTTTCCGGCTGCGGAGTTACGATTCCTCTTCGCCACGAACCAGCCAGTTCCTGTGTGCAAGGAAGACAGGCTGCCGAAGCTGACCACTTCTTACGTTGTCTATCGATTTGAGTGCACTAGTAGGCAACATATATTGATCGGACGGCTCGTCAACTGTCACGTCGTATTAAGGAGCCTAGCCCTAAATGGTTGTTGAACGGCGGCAACGGAGTTCTTAAAATTGGTATTTTGTCTCATCTGTTCGAATTAGGTCACCAGATTAACCTCTAGAATGCCTTTACTGAGATTTATCAGGTACGCGGTTAATGATGCGCGCCACTACAGAGGCCATTGTGATCCATATATTCCAACCCCGACTGTGCTCACAAAAACTTTTTCAATCTCTATACCTACCCTGGCCCAACAGCCACCAGCCCAGCTGTCACCCTGACATCGGCTCAGGCATTATGATTACCTAACCTTTAATCGATCTGCGTGAATGAGACAGTGGCGAACTATTCTCTGTTTAACCATTGACCGAGTTACTTCAGCAACTAAAAAACTTGTTATGAAGGTCTTGTGCCCTGTGTAAGAACAACATAATGTTTCCAATGTCGCCCCCGTGTTTGGAGGCGTGAGTGTGCGGTGAGCTTTTAAGCGGACCTTTATGAGGTCGGCTAGTATTAGCTTTTCGGTTGAACTGTTGATAATGGACTTGAAGCTGCTGCATGTCGGCTGATAGGAAGCTAACTTGATGAATTTCTGGTTAACGTGGTCATTACACAAGTCTCTGTTTCTGTGAAAAGCTATCGGGCATCGCAGCTTTACGATACAAAAGAATGATTTGATACTGTAGTTGATAAACTTGAGTGATTTCTCTCAAGGCATTCTAGAGGTTAATCTGGTGACCTAATTCGAATAGATGAGACAAAATACCAATTTTAAGAACTCCGTTGCCGCCGTTCAACAACCATTTAGGGCTAGGCTCCTTAATACGACGTGACAGTTGATGAGCCGTCCGATCAATATATGTTGCCTACTAGTGCACTCAAATCGATAGACAACGTAAGAAGTGGTCAGCTTCGGCAGCATGTCTTCCTTGCACACAGGAACTGGCTGGTTCGTGGCGAAGAGGAATCGTAACTCCGCAGCCGGAAAGGTGTTCCTTATCGATGGCGTCAGTTTCCTTGTTAAAAGCTCACTAACTGAATCACCTCTAAAACCAGAGCAGATGAAGACGGCCTTCATCGCGTATAAGTCCTCAAGGACATCTGTTATTTTTGGCTGTATGTTGTACTGAATGAATCTTTCCGGATAACCGTTTTCGCGCTACGTATTCTGGATGGATTTCATCTCATCCTCCAGAGTGTCCTCTGAGCATATCTTTCTCGCCATTGAGGTGAGACAGTGTATTTATGAGGTACAAAACTATTGAAGTTTATATACTGACCGGCCCACGTTTTCTTTCTGTTGGTCTTCCTTAATATGGAACCGTCAGTTCGTATAGTAAAGTGCACATCTGGAAATGAGAGTCGACCATTTTGTTTAAGTTCGTAGGTGAAGTTAATTGCCGGGTGCGCACCATTAAACGTTGCCATTATATCCTCCAGAGAGATACCTTCATGAGTCACACAAAATATGTCATGCATATAGCAATAGTAATGGTCGAAACGATCTGTCACTGGCCCCAATGATTCAGTTTCTATTTTGGCAAGAGAAATATCTGTCGGCAATTGTCTGAGTGGGGACCCCATTGCGACCACATCATTCTCCCGGTAATATATGCCGTTGAAAAGAAACTGCACATTTTAAGTGCATCTCAGAAGTAATTCTTTCAGGCTTGTTAAGGGTAAAGTTAGATGAATGCCTTTCTCGTGCACATTGTTGCATAGATATTCTATTGTCTCTAGTAGCGGGACATTAGTGAATAAAGAAGGTACAGACAGAGAGAACATATTCTGCTCCTTAGGTTCCCATCTCTAATGTGCTTTACGAATGGACAACTATCCCGAATACTACGTTGGACAATTGGTTCTTATTTTTGGCTCCAGCAATTCTGCCAACCACTGGGCTGTAGGATGACATGCGGAGTTTCTCATGGACAATATTGAGAACTGTTGCATTCCATATATTCTCGGAATAGATGTTCCAACTGGCCTCAGACTTTCAAACAGACTATCAGATATAAAACCGCGGGTGCATAGATCGTTCAGGTATTCCTTCAGGTTTTGTTTCGGTTTGTCTGTTTGATGCTTCTCAACTACCCTTCCACAAAACTTCGTTTCGTCACAAAGCTTCGATACCCCGGGACTGATCATGCTGCCACGTAAATTGCATGGACAACATGAATAAGATATACGGAAACCACCTCATTCCTTGGGCGCTCAAACGCAGCTTCAGCACTTAGTCCGATGAGATTGCCACTCGTCCGTTCGTCTCAATAATGCAATCAACGCTAGAGTACGACTCACCCGCATACTGTCCTATCACCAAGGGCCGAGGTGGAAAGAATTGAGCGGTACTGCGTGTTGTCCACGGGATTGGTCTCACATTTACGAGGTGTGCCGTGTATACTCCCTATCGTATCGTCGGTTGCTCATTGACCTCATGATAACACACCGGCTATCACATATCGGTGATTATCCCATGTTGAGACGGCTGTGGATTATGCGCACTCAACTCATCAGACGAGCACACGGATCCAAGTTTCTAGCACCGGATTTGAAGCGGTTCGACCACAACCTCTGGTTCGAACAGATAGTGGTGAATGTGTAGATCAACCTGCCGCAGCAAGTATTTGAGGCAAAGTCGGCGCTGTATATCAAGTAATTCCTGGACAAACACTTTGCTGATATAAAATATATCTAGCGCATACTAACATAACGATTAGTTATGCCTGAGTGATATTAGATACACCTACAGAGGTATATCTCCTCTTGCTGCTTCAAACCGAAACCCAAAATAGATTGATATTAGCCTGCTTTATCCATACCGGTTGCCGCACTTCTGTCTGAAAATGCAGCAGCTGGATGACAAACGAATTTCGTCGCTTTTTATTCGCCGATATGTTCATTGACTTGGCAAAGGAGTGCAACTTCTTCAATCTTATCAGCCAACCGTCTAGGTATGTGACAATGGTACTGCTACTAACCTCAACCTCATGCTTCGCCTTCACACGCAAACAAAGTGTTGCAAGTGTTTTTGTTGGTTCTGCGTACATCCAATCCAACAGAGTGTCTACGTGACTTTCTGTTAGAGCTTTGTGAGGAACATCCCGGTGTGGTCTTTCGGTTCCATGGACTTTAACACCGTTATCCAACTGCGACCCATTTTGATATTTACATTAAGCAAACTGGCAACCTACTTCCAATCATCTCCCACCTCATGCGCTTGCAGTATTCGGTTTTTAACTTCCAGAGAGTGCTGCGCATTGGAGCCCCTGTGGGCCGAATATTGGCTTTACGACCTTACCGCGCGACTCATTTCAGCAACACCGCAATCGTTCATGCATATCACCACTCTCCGGCATCGTGCAGTTCCATACCTTGTTAAGACACAATTGGCCGTGGACAACAAAGTAATGCCAATTGAAATTGGGCGTTGTCCGCAAGAAAACACTGCACTACTATGACGCGTTTCGATGTTATTACATCCCATCATATAGAGTTAGTAGGCTGCGTTACCGGATAGCAACCAACTTCTTTTGCATCAGAGACACTGTTACATGGGTTAGCGCTTGCGGCCTTCTCTGTGGCAACTTTGTCAGGTGGGAATAACTTTTCCTTAATTAGTTGGCCTCATTACTTCGCAGACTGCATTTGATCAGCTTACAACGTGACATGCGTCGTATCCTTTCCTTTAAGCGAATCAAGGATGGCTCAATGGCCAAGTAGTAATAGTGACGTATTATGACTATCCGGGAGCAGATATTCTCACCTGATAAGGTTGCCACAGAGAAAGCCGCAGTCGCGAACCTAGGTGACAGTGTCTCCGACGTATTGGAAAAGCACTGTCACAAGATCGCTGTGTTCCGATGGGCTGCTCAGTCTTATCGTGGCCATCATACGTTCCTCACTGGTAAACCCAAGGTCAAGGATGGCCGGTTTGTTTTTTATCTGAATTTCGTAGGTGAGGTAGTGTGATCATAAAGTGGTAGACCAGTGACTATTTATTACAGTTCGGCTTTAAATTGCTCACTGAAGTTAACTGGAACCTCCACAGCATGCATCTTGAAGTCTCCGGAAAGGAGAATGTGACTGTAAGGCTGTGCTAAAACCGTCTGTAAGGCATTAACAAAACTGTTGTCTATATCTATAGTTGAAATGAGTGGTGGCGTTATACCATGGCCGCCAAAAAGTTGTCGCTACGTCTGAGTCACAAGCGGCAACAAAGCCTGTCAACAACGTGAGTTCCTGGCTATTATTCAGTTCGAAATACATATCACTGCGATGGTAAAAAGGGACGCCGCCCCCTACTTGGTCGATCATTTCGTAGGACGGACATGCATGGTAATTCTATCTCCGTAACCCCACTTCGTCTTTGAGCAAGGTTTCAGTTACTGATTACTAGTATGAAGCAACGCGAAGTAATAAATCTTTGTAAGTGCAGCTAATGTTACTCAAGTACAAATACTCGTTACGTTAGGTTTCGCTCGCTATATTTTTGAAGTGTTGGTCCCTTCAGCTGATTTGGCGGTTTAGTCTCAATCTAAACTCGATGTCGCTGTACACTCCACAGGACAAAGAGAATACCGGATCAGACGAGCAGAAGAACAGGGCATGTATTAGTCAACTACCCCGTACATTATAAAAGTAAACTGGAAGATTCGTGAATGGTATGTAAAGCTCCCGTAGAAAACTACAGACGGCTCACCTTACGGCCAATCGAAAAATGCCACCCTTGTTTTAATTGACCTCTTCATCCGGTTGGCTATCAGTACGTCCCAATCGATGCGGGTGAGTTTTGCTCGTCTGCCACGTCTTAGTTACGTAACGGCGATGGAAGCCTCGGTTGTTCGCTTAGCGTTTTACTTCCTAACGCTTCCCTCCTTCGAGTTGTGTTATACGATTTCAACTTGGGGTTAACTTGCATGGGTGACAGGAATATGTGTCCTCGCTTCTTCGGTGCTGCTAGGTTTCTGGTCGAACCATGTGCTTGATGTGTTGGGGCATCTTAGGGAGTCTTTGCATCACCTGCGTCGGCCACTATGTCCAGAGGTAATTGCTCTGCGGGTACTTGCTTTTGCGCTTGTTCACCCGTCCCTGCTTCTAGCAGCGAATTGGCATGTCTCAGCCAAATCGCTGGCCCACCTGGATACCGTAGATCACGTTACCACGTTTGTATAACACCTGACCCATAGTCCATTTAGGATAGTGGATGCAATAACCTCTTGCCAAAACTTGTTGGCCAACATGAAAGAATCCCTTTCGAGCACCGTAGCGAATTTTGAATAGACGTTTCATCTGAATATTGCAAGAAAGTAATTGTTCCTTCTTGAGTTTTAGGGCATCATACGGAACACGGATTTTCCCTTGAAACAACATTTCAGCCGGGGTTAGTGCTTTCGTTGTCTGCAGATTTGGAGTTGTGCAATAGTTCAGAATAAATGTGTCAAGAATCGCGGCCAAGGTACCTTCGCCTTTCCTTTTTAGCAAGGCTCTTTTAAATGTGTCCACAAAGCGTTCTGCTAGTCTGTCTGATTGTGGGTGGATAAGTGGTGACCTTACATGAACGATCGCGTTTCTGCGACAGAAGTCAACAAATTCGGAGGAGGTGAACGGCGTACCATTATTCTAAACCAGCATATGGAAAACACTGATACGAGAAAATATCTGTCAAAGAGCAGATACAGTGGCTCCTGCGGTAGTTTTGATTATTGTAAGTACCTCAGGCCATTTACTGTTGGCATCAACTATGATGAGAAATGAGGACCGCCAATTTGACCCGCAAAGTCAACGTGTACCCTGGACCATGGTTCGGTTGGTATTGGCCAGGATTGCAGTTCCGTGTTCCTTGGCTGTTTAGAGACACTGGCACATGGGGGACACTTCTTCGTTAAATACTCGAGCTGCGAATCCATATAGGTGCGATACACATAGCTTCGTACCAGCGATTTCGTGATATACATTCCTGTGTGACAAGTATGAAATTGTCGCGGCACTCTCTCTTGTAGGACGAAAGACATGACGATGCGATCTGAGAACTGCAGACAATTGTTAACGACAGATAGTGCTACCTTTCCTTGGTGGAATTGTTGAAGCTCCAGCCATTGAGGTGGAAATTGATCACTTGTTGTAGGGTAGAATCATGATCAGTCGCTTTCTGAAGCATTTCAAACGTTGCCAATAAGGCACCGAAAAAAGTCAGACGCAATTTGCTTTACTTGGGGTTTTACGGAGATATGAGGAGCTACCAAATCCTTTGGTTCTTGATGCAGTGTATCAATTAAAGGAGATAACGCATAAGCGTGTTGTGTGTAGCTTGATACTTGACGATGAAATCGTAACCAAGTAGAACCGTCGCACAGCTTTGAAGATGATTGGCCGTGCAGACCGGAATGCCTTTCTTTGATCCAAAGATTGCGACCAAGGCTTTGTGGTCCGTGAACAACGTGGAGTTTTGCCCATATAACATATTGTGAAATCGTTTGACTGTAAACACTATGGTCAAAATCTTCTTCCTCGTTCTGTCCGTAGTTGCGTTCTGCTGGGGTGAGTGACCTGGCTGCAGGTGACACAACATTCTCCAAACCGTTGGGAAAAATGTGGGATACGACTGCTCCAATTCCGTAGTTTGACGAGACAGCAGTGTGATGGTATAATCAGATCAGAGTGAGCAAATGGACTAACCGCGCGAGCCAAACAACCAATGGGAGGCGGACATGACGGATTCGATTACTGCTCTCGGATTGGATGATATTCGCGTGAGTGATTTGCCGGTTGTTTAACTGAAGCAAAGGAGGAATCTCATCGACTCAGAAGGGTCGTTAGTTATGGACTTGAAGCTGTAATTTATATCGAGGAGTTTGCCATGCTAAACCTGCTGCAATTACGGCCTATCTGTTTTTGCCAAATAAAACTTTGTCCCTGAAGGAATGGCTTCTGCAACAAGCAACAACCACGATCTCCAACTCCGGACTGAAACGCGTTAGTAGTACATCAACAATTCATCGTGGCATGGCTGCATGCGTAATTGTGGTTCACACGCTCACCATGTACGGGACTTGGTAAAACTAACTGTATCGCAGTAGGAACTCATGGGTGCATGAAGCACATTCTCGATTTGACTTTACCCACCTGTTCCAGGTAAGTTTCACCCCAGCTTGAAAAACAACCGTTACTATCCCTGGAACATACACTAAGACTGTTGAATTGGTAGCCGCATTAAAATCTTAGTGCGCAACTTGGTACCTAGCCAATCGCTATCTCCTTATGTCAGGAAGCTTCGTACGCTGCGGTCGTCGCATCAGTGAAGTTGCCTACGTGCACCGGTTGACATACGAGTTAGCCGTTTGGCCAGACCAAACTGTGACCTACCGACTCATCGCGCCACTCGTTTTACGTCTGGTGGCCCGCGCGCAGTGTGCCCATCGCATGCAAATGCTTGCTCAGAAAAGCGCCTGGTAACTTTACGTGCATGGACACTAGCTACCGGCTATGCTGGAATGCGAAACCAATCTCAGCTACTTCCGCCGACCGGATTTGTTAAAGGGATAACTTGGGGCATGCTCCAGCCCCTTGTCCTACGATGTCTCAACTTCATCCTTCTCCGTATTTACTGCTCCAACGCTTCATTAGTCACACCGGCGTCCTGCCATCCGTCATCGCCCTGGGGATGAATTGCTCTCAAGCATGTGCGGTTGGCACCCCTTCGTCCCTCCATGAAAACATTTCCCTCTATACTTAACTCCGACCTCCTATTTGCTGACGGCGCATAAGCAATGAGACTGCTACGCGACAGCGAGTGCTTAAGCAACGATCGACGCATGGACGGGCGAACATGTAAGATTAATAGATGAAACTGAAATCCTTGCAGCTTAAATTGAATGCCCTGTGGCTTAAAGTGTCTTTGAATTGGTGTACTTTGACGGTGAGTCCCTGGTCGATGTAGCGATTAGTATTTATTTTGGATAAAAAGTATTTTGCCCTGACATAGAACTTATTCCGTCTTATCTCTCCATTAAATTACATCGAAATGTCAATCAATTATTCTCTGTTGCATTGCTTCTTTTTCGGATTTGTTGATAATCAATTCAGCTTAGTCCTTGTTAGATTTAGTCATTGCGGTTTCCAACATTTTCTCTTTTATCCTGACATATATAGCTTGACGGGGCTTTGCTGCAGATCTAGCCTTTTTGTATTTACATATCTGTACATCTTTGATTTCTATAAAAACTTATCTCCAATGGCTCGGAGATAAAATACCCCGAAGGCACAATAACATGGTAAGCACTACAGATGCATCTGATATTTTGGTTTTATTTTCTGAATATTTTGTGAACTGTTTTAAGGAAGTGACGAGTTCCGAGTAGTTTTTACCGCCACGTTTATAGCGCCTGCATGGCTGCTCCATCTACCTCTTACAGCTAAGGGTACTTAGACCGAAGACTTGCGTCAAGACATCTTTGCAATATTTGGATTAAAAAGAGATGAATATCCGGTCCATAATACCAACAATTCTACAGGTCAGGTTAAGTCAAAGCTAAGTTAAAATAAGCGTTACGTAGCCAATATCGACAACGGGTGAGCTAACATTACATTATCAGTGCTAAATTAGTAAGAATGGATTAAAAAGCACTGTGTAGTAGTGGCAGTTGTATAAAGGATCAGCGTAAAAAAGTAACAATTATACTGTTCCAGATAGAATAGTTTAAAGCTAGAGTTGACAGCTAGGTTTTCAATCTGGACAGCCTATTTTCATGTGCACAGTATTTTGAATATTTCTAAAAGAATAGGCGAAGTAAAGCAGCGCTGACTTTGGAAATAGCTTTACTAATATCAATGCTGAAATATTCTGAGACAACTAATCGATCCTTAGTGATATTGTAAAAACGATGTTCAGTGACTAAGGCACGGCCGATTTAAAGGTTCCGCCAGCACAGCCGAACTGTCACAGAAGCGGCATGAACACAAGGCGGAATTAGGAAATGGTTTGTGCATGGCAAAAATATAGCTTTGGGTTGATTCGCAGTTGTCTTTACGCCCCAGATTGGTAGTCCGCCATGTCATTAGCATTGTCAAATGTCTGGACATGGGAGTCATCTATCTGAGTTCCATCCTTCTGCAGTTCTCACAAAACCAGCCCAGAAATTTTCTCTGCTCTTTTGCTGTTGTTCTCCAAGAAGCTGAGAATCAACTCTTCTGCCGTCAATTTACTTTCATCTAATGTTTTTGACATACATTGGTAGTGCTATAAAAATAGTCAAGCACACTTGCTTTCCTTGCGCTGATCTACGATTTTCTTTCTCAGCTGCTTTACCAAAATGCTCACTAATTCCTTTCGAACGTGTAGAAACAAAGAAAATGTGCCACTTTTCCTTCCCGACTGAACTGTAAACAAAGGTTTGCAAAGAACAGTAATATAATAGGCCAACAAATGTACAAATTCTGCAAAATTCCCTCCATTTTCCTGGCCTTCTTTGTCAGCTTGGATGTCTTTTCGGTGAACACACACTATCATGTGTTGCTTGACGAAAAACTTGACTATATCGATCATTATACCTTGAATTTCACACCATCACTTTTCTACACTTGCTAGCTAAAATTTTCATCCATTTTCATTCCTTCAACCGGCCGGAGCACCAGAATCTGGAGGTTCAAGAATGACTGAGGACGCAGTATGCTAGATTCCTGGTCACATGCTCTTGGGCTTAGTTTCCACCAGTTTGTGAAACCCTCCTCAGTCGAAAAGATATACTATCCCTTTAAAAACATCCAGCAGTGGAAACAAAACAGGACCTCATTTGAAGGAGAATATGCCATCTACGTTCACAATCTTTGCTTACCGTTTCGCAAATCCCTAAAAAACAAATCGTTGTTAGCTTCCTATCCCCAGCTTTGATATTCCTTCCAGCTAGACACACATTGAATGCATGATGGACGTGCCGCAAAACAGTAGATCCGAGCAGGACTAGCTTAGAGAGATTTTCATGGCCAATCTTAACCAGCCACTGAATAACATCCATAACAATCAGTTAATGTGCGTGTTATCGTGCTAAGGGTAATTGCATTTTCAACTCTTTAACTTCGCACGCATCTTCTGCATCAGCACTACAAACACTTCCCGCTGCATCCATGCTGTCAATGTCGGTTTCTGTTGCCCGGATATCAAAGTGTGCAGTAGCAATTTCATCTTCGATCTTAGTATGATTATCACCCTTCCGTTTTACTGGTTCAGTCATGAAAGTAAATTTGACGAATTAGACTGTGTAATGAGCAATCAGCTGTACTAAAAATGTCGCCCCTGTCACATGCCGCCCAGGTGGGTCGCCCCTCCCATGCTACGCCTCTGCCATAAGTACATCGTTGGTGAGCACATTAACATCATCATTTATACACACGTTAGC
Source organism: Dicrocoelium dendriticum (assembly GCA_944474145.2). NCBI lineage: Eukaryota > Metazoa > Platyhelminthes > Trematoda > Plagiorchiida > Dicrocoeliidae > Dicrocoelium > Dicrocoelium dendriticum. The sequence goes on along the minus strand of OX104067.1, from coordinate 42,021,785 downwards.
TAGAGGTGGAAACCACCTAAGATATTGTGCCGCGACACATAAGAGAAGAAAAACGTGCAATTGAGGCTTGCCAGTTGAACTACCGGTAACGGATCGGCATCGTTCCGGAGAGCCTCCATCCGGCTATTGTGCCACAAAAATAGTTACATTAGTCCTGGGAAATGAGATTGTGGTTGGAGGGAAGGTTAAGCGGCAGGCTGAGGGAAAATGAAACTTACAACACATTCATTACTGAGATTGGCTCCTAGCCATGTTAACAAGGCTATCCAGCCCAACGTGTTCATCTTCTTTCAGAACCCAACGGGGGCGCCGAGAGACACCAGTCGAGGAAAACTTCGAAAGGAGGGACATCATACTTCTTTGCAAAGTCATTGCTTGGCCATCCCCTATCTACGCTACTTGATGCAAGAAGAGCAGTACCGTTAATTATCCTCTGCGACGGCCGCAACATCAAGGAAGTTACCTTAGTTGAAGGCATTGTATTGCTTTAACAGGTTGCCCAGGCATAGACAGGAGAACTGTTGGGTTTCTCAACCAAAACCTTTTGTTCAAAAACCAGACCATAAGGTAGTGGACTGCAAGCAGTCCATTTTAAGGAATAATGAGACACCTTTATCCCAACCCCTAACCTGGAGGATCAGCGACTGAGTTTGCCTGGCTTCCAACCATTGACCTATCTGGTCTGAGTGATTCAAGATTTGCAAAGCACACCCAATATAGTTCACTGGATCACTGAGGTACGCACAACTCCACACCACGATAAGGTCAAGATTCATTGCTTTGGGATCAAGTATCGACCGCATGTTAGTAGTTTGAAATCTGGAGGGAGAGGTAACAGTTTTGTACATATGGTAGCTGGAAATCAGCTCTTGCAACCAGGATTTAAACTGCGTACCATCGGTTGTGGCTATTTCCAGGTCGTGCACGTTAAAGTCGTCTGCGATGAAAATGAGTCTGTACGATTTGTTCAATGCAAAGCTGAATAACCTGGATTCCAGTCGACACGTGGATTTTGGTGAACTATAAATTAGGACTAAAGATACCTGTGTTTGTTCATCGACCATATCGAATCTGGGGTGCGGATTTCAAAGTGATCAATAGTTTCACATCCAGGGTTGGCTTGGTAATACAGACTTGCGCCACCACCCCTCCATTTCTATCTTTTCAAAGCAGCAACATGCCAGGCAAATTGACCTCAGAACCAGCTATCTCAAGGCTTTCTCAAGGCTTCGTAATCATAATGTAATTCCGGGGTTGTGAGGCCTGGCGTTTTCTAATTTTGACGAATTTGCTAAGAACGCCTAGGGTGTTATTAAACAAACAGGATAGCGTTTTGGATGTTAGGAGTGTTTGGATGGAAGAGAAATTTGTGTTTAGTTTTAAACTGACTTTTTAACGGTCGGCCGCTAAGCGTTTTTACGTGCGTGGCACAGAACGTTCCATTTGGCGATGTGAGCTCTTTTGTTGGATATCGATACTGCGGATCCGTCACCAACACACTCAGTCAATCATATAGCCACTGAGTATCCAAACAAAGCACTAAACGGTGGTTTTATTAATGTGGGGATTGCTAGCTCTGCTCATGCTATTTGTCTGCTGTGGAGCTGCAACCGGCAACTTAAATGTACGCCTCCGTCGCCAAGTGGAGTTACATACGGATAGGTTTTCAGGCAATCTGAGCGTTCATGTCAGTTGTAACAAGTACGATATCCATTCGGATAATGATTGGTCGCCGGTATAATTCTGGTTGATTCTTGGCAGCATTCTTTGGTCGTACATAATGAAATAGCAGAAGACGTAGCTTAGTTTACTGAATCTTACAAAGGTGTATGATAGAACAACACACATGAAAGCATTCACCGGGATCCAGTTGGGCATAATGATTTCAGTGTACTGGTTGGATGCAATATCACCACCATAAATACCCGGGCGTTGGCTTGATGTCACTAGAGGCACGAAGTACCCGTTCAGCGCCACTAGGATTTGAGCTAAGTTTGATGCCGGCGCCACATTTTCGTGCACCTATTTTGAGGACGCAGCACACATTTAGTAAAGAATAGTGCAATGCGAGTACTGGTGACGATGGTGACCGACCTGGTATAATGTGTAGTAGTTTGACACACCAGTTCACTCACTCATAAATGGCGTAATAGTGCTGCTCTGTGATTTATTAGAGCGGAGCCACTAGTAGAAAGAAGCTAAAGCACTGTCTCGAGCAGAGTTGATAATTGCTGCGAGGAATGTTTTTCTCGGTTTCGCTCCTATCCGACCGTAACAAGTAGTTTAAATTATGGAGTATCCATTTCCCAATCATCTTTTAGCAATCATTGGTGCTGGTATGGGCGGTGCAACAGCTGCGTACTATCTGCGTCAGCTATTTGGCTCGGAAGTGGGTATCACCGTGTTTGAACAATCCGGACGGATCGGAGGTCGGATAAAATCTGCCAATTTCGCTGGTCAGCTAATCGAGACGGGAGCCAGTATCTATCACACCAGCAACCTTTATATGGTGAACTTCGCGAAGAAGTTTGGTAAGTTTTGGCTATCATTTCCCTATAGTTTTGTATTGACCTGGTTTGCTAGCTACGGAGGTATTTGAATTATTATTCCACAAAAGTGCCAATCTATGTTTCGTTCTCCACCTCCATCTGTTCAATTAAATAATCTACCCTTAACAGACCAAGCATGCTAATCGCAAAAATACTAATAATACTCATTTTGTATGCAGTTGTCGTTGCCGCTATCTGGGGTTCTCTCTGGCAGATCAACTCATGATTTTGGTTCGTTAACTAATTAATGTTGTGCAGGCACTAAGGAAGACCGATAGATTTCATACTTTTCGAAAACCCGGGGGAATGTTTTGAACTTATAGAGAACTAGAGAAAGTAAAATGCTAGCTCAATTATTGATATCACACTCATAGAGTTGAGCATTAAAGACAGTTTGTTGGGGCAGGTAGATAAAGCATGGGTACAATGCTGTCAAAACCTTGTCGAAAACGTTGAACACAACTAGTTATCTACACGTCCTTCGTAGTCCAAATTTTGCTTGTGAATTCAGTGCTGTACAACTCACATTAATAAAGGAATCGCATATATATAACCTTGTTGAACCGCGTATTCACAGTTTGTGCATCCGGAAACAGATTGAACTGCGACACTGATGTCGCCTTCTCTGTGTATTCTTGCTGACTGCCCGAAAAACATTTAGCACGCATCCTGAAGACAAGAACATGGGCGATGTTCTTCAGAGCCGGCGTTATAACGTTGTACAGACATCAAGTTGTGCTGCATGGTACGCGCAAGTGAAACCACGGCTGACGCATGGAAAAGCGACCGAGATGTAAGACAAAGCTGGTTATGATGAGGTCGAGTACAAGTTGACGTTGCTCCCCTTAAACAGTGGATGCGCCTGGCGTGTACATCTTTGACCCTTTCGATCTTTTGCGTCGCATCCCCAAGGTCGAGTAGTGAGAGAATGTGATGGATTTTGTGGCAACCCGTTTAGGCTGGCTGCGTGAACTACGTTTGGACTCCTAAAGCACATGTCAAAACCTGTTCGCGCTATCCGCGAACTGTGTATGAGTGTATCTAAGTCCTTCACAGAAGGTATGTGCAGGTAGTCAGTTTGAATCTCACCGCTCTTTCAATGCACATGAATACCGATTTACACGGCCAATTGGAAGATAGCATGTGAAGCTCACACACGGGAGTGATCGTAGTCTTGTTGAAGTATTCCACAGACACAAGAAATACCAATCACGCTCCACCATTTCACTTCACTTCTAAATAAGCTACGTGGTGGTCATAGAAGCTCAGACAAATCGCTCGTATAGACCAAGGACAAATTGGGCCTCTGCAATATGTCTTGGGATAGGTCATAGGTGCAAGGATACCAGTGGGTTAAATAACCATCAATTTGTACATTCACATTCGTCTGACGACAGAATTGTTGATCTGTTCGTACAGTGAATCGCTGACATCACATGTAGTTAGCGTATAAAGGAGGACTTACTAGTTCCCCTCGTTCAACGCTTCGGCAAATCGGTGTGGATAGCATCGATAGATCCCCCTAGTTCGTTGTCTGCAATCATCCAAACCTAGTTACGAGCAAGTTCTTGATCTACGAGCGGTCTCCCACGAAACTTGGAGGTAGGTCCTTCTCAAATCACTCGATTGGCGTATGTGCAGAGTCCCTTTATCTCACTTTCCGGCTGTGAATGGTTCCCATGTTGCTCTCTCTTATCAAGGCACTCTCCGAAGCCTTTCGTCCTTGTTGGTAGTCATCAGGTAAAGTTAGTCTGATCTGGGAGTAGAACTCGGTACATGGTGTGTTGCGGCTAGCGCCATGATCAGTTGGTCATTGAGATCTGCGAGCACAGCTTGACACAGCGGTTAGCACCTGTTTATTGGGTTTAAAGCACCTTTCGTGTGTACTGGATGGCGTGTTGCAATCCACCATACACAGCGGACGCAAACAAACTGATAATCTTTTCTGCTGCCTTAGCCAAAATAGGCGTCAAATAAATCAGTTGTTAGGATTACCGCCTTTCAAAATCTGTTTAACAATCAGGAATGTTTAGTCACTTGAGAAAGGAACCTACGGACCGCTTCTTGTCGAACAAGTCAATTTCTGAACTTGCGATGCTAACTCCCACCATGACTGGCAGGTTGGATGCCTTTCATGTTGGCGAGTAGCTGACTTGCCACTTTGAGACAGTAATTCATGGAGTAAAGTTCAGTGGGGATGGTACACATTGATCATGGTAAAAACCCTGCTCATTTGCTATTATGAAAACAAAGTGCTTTACCGACAAGAACGCATGCTCAGCACTCTAGGTTATGGGTATCCGTCCCATTCTTCTAACACTGCTAAGTAACCTGCGGACAGCAGGTGCCGAGTCACGTTAGCAAATACAGTCGCGGTAGTGTGCTTCGTTGCGGTTTCGAGCTGCTCTTCGAAGTGTCGGCACCCTTTTGTTTTCATTCTGTCGTAGACATCTTACTGTTTCTCATAATTTTTGTAGTCAGCAAAATTGGGGAATAATTGTTCCCATAACCCACATCACCGCCCGGATAGTTTACTTCATTCCCTATCAAACCAATATGGCATCACTTGTCCAACTTTTGTGATGTGTGGAGAACGAAGCGAGCGCATAAGGAATGTACTTCTCCATTTATACTTTCCTATATGCTTCGACAGATGCAGTCGCCTTTGTTTACAGTCCCAGTCCGGCCGTCGAAGTCAGTTTTACATTAGCCGCAGGCTGGCTCCATTTAACGAGTGGAAGTTGATCCATATCCGTTATGAGCATTGAGTTGACAATTTCTGTCAAGGGGTCCACCTTCCGAATATCCCATACACGCTGTTCATAGTCAGCCATAAGCATGTCCTGACACGAAGGAAGTCTTTTTATGCTCCTCACCTGACCTGTGCCTCCACAGTCTCAGACATAGTTTCCACAGACTTTACCACTACCTCATAATATACGGCGAGAAGTCAATCTCTGGGTCAGAATACTTTGGGAACATGAAATCACCCCTGAGTAGAGACCAGATGCGACTCATGTGACCCGGATATGCAACAACCAGTTCAAACATCGGATTACAGAAGCGCAATAGACCGCACTAATGCACATTGCTGCGTGTGAGGTGGCCCGGAGAACATGGCTGATTGCATAGGGCATTGTCGCATCGACAGACGCTCAAAAGTCCTCCACCCCAAAAGAATAGTAAATGCGCAAAGGTCATTTGATAATCTATGACAGTGAAATGGTCAGCAAGCACTGAGTTCACATACGCAGGGTTTATTTAAGAACTCAAATATGTCTTTGCGGTTCATAGTATGCCCTGCGGCCCAGAAACAACGAATCAACACGACTGTTCATGATACTGCGGTTGTCGGTAGAAATTGCATTTGAGAAACTGTGCGTACAACAGGGATGTCCAGAAACGTGAGCGGCCTGAAGATTCATGGTCAAGGAATCCCGGAAACTGCCAAACAATTTTCAGTACAGTGAGTTACTTACCAATCACTAATACGCCTCTTCTTTTCAGTAGTAGCAAAATTGGGCCCTTCCTTCTATATAAGAATATATATATATAGAGAGAGAGAGATGAACATGTGTCTTAAAACCTATCAGTATACTCAAATGATATATTGTCATCTCTAGCTTACATTACTCGCAAGCGTGGCTGATTTAGGCAGACAGTTTGATCACCTTTCTTCCCGGAACCTCACCCTCAAATGAATATCTACGTCGCGATTATAACGGTGTCCCTGGGATTTGGAGCACTGCTTTAAGGTGTATGCTAGCTAGTGGAATTCACACGCCTCTGGAAAGTCGAAGTTGGCCTTACAGACCTTACTTAGCTGTTTGCCTGTAAGGAGCAATATCTTCTGCTTAGCTGCTTCTTCTTGGTCTGTTAAACTCTAAAAAGCGGGATTTCATAAAGTAGGACGTTATGCCAGTTATACGCAACGTAGGCTAACGATTTGTATAAAATGAAGTTGGAGTTAAACAAAAGATGAGACATCCAGTTAGTAGTTTGACGGGGATGAGGAAAAATACTGGTCTGCAGTGAACCGTTTCGTCAAACATTCAAGTCCCGAGGGAAAAATAGAAATTCAGGCAAACGTAGTTAAAGAGCCACTAGACGCCTCTGAGTTATAGGCTATCCTTCAGTTGCCGTCTCTCAGAGGTCGACTGGTGTTTCCAGCCTATATATCTGATTGCTAGAAAGACGTGGTAACAGCGCAAGCACGGGCAGCACCAAAACAAATCTGCACAAGTTGAACGTGTTAGAAGTTGTGTATTCAAAATTCGTTAATTTTATTCCAATGGTATAAGGTGGTCGGTACTGGAAGTGATGATAAGAAAGATATACAATGGAGTGATTACAACCGCTATATATAGCAGCTGCAAACCGGCATCAGCCGTGAATTCTGTAGCGTCTGTCTTACATATGAGAATGACCTAGTCGTCCGTTTTCAACTAAGCAAGGAATCGGCTTGGCTGGGACTTTGTTGCATCAGGTTAAACGCTGCTCTAGCTTCTGAAAAGAACGTGGATTCTGTGAGCTTTTTCTTGAGCGAATCAGTTAAAAGCTGAAGAGTTTCGGCGCAGCTACTTATAAACCACCCGTAGTAGTTAACCTTGCTGAGAAAACGGCGTAGTGGCTTAACAGACCAATACGATGGATAATCCAACATGTCTTGTGTTTTCTCAGTAACAGTACTGGAAACGTTACTATCGATCCTGTGGCATAAAAGTTGATGGAGGATTGGCCCCATACACATTTGTCAGATTTAATGGTGACCTCATGATGTCCGAAACACTCGGATACTTATAGTAGGTGCTTTAAGTGTTCCTGGGTTGATACGTTAGTAACTAACACATCATCAATGCAAACAAAGACAAAGTCAAGACCACAAAGAACTTGGTCCGTGAGACGTTAGAATGATTGCGCGACGTTCCCGAGACCGAATAACATAGGGAGAAACAGGTACAAAACAAGGATTGGATACTGCCGTTTTTGCAATATCTTTCGGGGTCATAAGAATTTTGTGGATTGGCCTTAACAAGATCAATTTTGGGAAAGATCGACTTTCCAAACAATCCAAAAAATTTATGAATATGTGAGATCGGATATTTGTCAGAAACGGTGGTGTTGTTTAGTGCCCATCCCTGGTCTTCGAGGCACAAGAGGTAGAGGAAATGTCCAACAGCTGTTTGAAGAATGAGTGATTGCAAGCTTGAGCATGTGCTCGATCTTTTTCTTGGCTGCCTATAGTTTTACAGGTGTAAGTCGTCATGATTTCGCCGTCATGGGTGGACCATCTTCAACGATGTGATATTGTACATTGCTGCTTGGATTATGTCGTATCGTTATCCACATGGACGATGGATGGGAAATGCTGCAACGATGCAGAATATGGCTAACGTCTGCGAATAAGTGCTCGGAAATTTGATGAAATTGGTTGTATTAAGCGTGCCGGGAGCATTAAACGAACTGGTACCGTCTCGTAACTTCCCAAAACGATGGTTTACTACAAAGCCAAATTTACCGAGAAACTTGATACGATGATAAGCTTTTGTAAGTCGGGGACCGTAAAAATAAAAATAAAACTGCGACCTGGTCACAGGCTAAGCATGAGGGGTTTCTGACGGCCTGTATCTTCATTCCAATCGCTTGTAACGAGCTCTTTTCCAAGGAACGGTGTGTAATCAAAAGTAGAGTTTGATCGTTGGATCAGAGAGATACAGGAGGCAGCAGCCACCGCCATGAATAGCTGGCTCCGTAGTTGTCAAATTTACAGTTAAGGAAAGAATTTGGGTGAACACATCTTGAGTGACACTTCTGTGCAGTATTGGAAATTGCAAGAAGGGCACAAAGCTAGCCTACTGGAGTTACTGCGAGACCTGCACCTGGAAGAGAGTCTTCGGATTCACATTCGCTCAAGTCTATGACGAGAATTACTGAGCTCCAAATTTGAGAATAATTATTGAAGCTTAGTGCCATCATCATCAGTACAAATAAGCTGAGGGTAGGAAAAACACCGCAATACAACACCACAATCCAAAAAGTTAAGATACTAAAAATTGCACTACAAGGAATTCAAAAAACAAGTAATTTGCTGTTAAATATTTTAGTATACATATCGCAAGAGAGCGTAAGTAGGGAGAATCTAAAGGGGAGGGGTGGACAAAGAAACACACAACGCAAACAGACACAGCAAGTGTGTTCAACCAAACGTCTCCATCATTCTTGGGACCTCAGCCAGGCAGTCGGGATGCACCAACCTACGCCAACTTCCAAGTGAGGGTTTCCATTTCTTTCGACCAAGTCATCGGTTGGACTTCCCTTCTTCTTTTCCAAACACACTGCTGCAGCTCAAACAATGCCCGTCGCGGGAGTCGGTGGGCTCGCATGCACAACACGTGGCCCAGCCATCGCAGCCCGGTGGATGAAATAATGGCGCTGAGCGGTTCACTCGCCCTTCCAGCACCAAATATGCGACATCGATCACATTCTTTGCTCAAGCGGTGCTCCCACTTGACCTGAGCTACGATGCGAAAGCAACTATGGTCGAAAGTATCTAGCCTCTTAATGTCTGTCGACCTGATGGCTAGGTTTCACGGCCGTATTAGAGCATTGAACGAACGGCTGCATTTTAAACTCTGCCCCTCACGGCTAGCGTGGTGTCACTTCGGCGCCGTAGGTGTCGGAGATTGGCGAGATCAGTTCGAACTTTTAGGTATACGGTTCTTAACCTCCTCCTCGATCCCACGGGCGCTAATATAGTTGCCCGGGTAGTTGCATTCCTAAACGACTTCTTGCTGATCACCACCAAGGGTCAGCTCAGCAGTGGGTCCGTGCAAATCTTGGAGAATGACTTTGCATTTTAACGGGGACAGACAGCCCAAAACGATTGACAGCCAGTGCCAGTCGGTTCAGTGTTGCCTGGCACGTTTGGGAGCTGTCACACATGAGAGTAATGTCGTCCGCATACTCCAAGTCAAGAAGTCGCTCAGCAGGAAGTAGCTCTACAGTTTGTAAGTCGCATCCAGAGAACGCTGCTTCCATCACTTCTCCAATGGCGAAGTTAAAGAAGATTGGTGATATCGTCAACCTAGTCTCACACCAGTGGAGGTATTGAAGGGCAGCGACGGTTTGGTACAAACCTCCATTCTGCCCAAACTATGCACGTACAGTGCTCTGATAATGTTTACGTATTTATCGGGCACACCTTTGCTTAGCAGACAGTCCCAAGGTGCACACTGATCCACCGAATCGAAGGCACCTTTGATGACCAGAAACTCGACAACAGTGGGCTACTAATAAATATGGCTATGCTCCAACAATTGGCACAAAAAGAAGATGTGGCGATGACATGGACGAAGTCCGGCTTGCTGCACACAAATGTGGCTTTCACGAGTTTCAGTCAGTCTGTGGAGCACAACAGACGCAAACCCGTTAGGGGCAGTTGAGATGGGACTGATCCATCTATGATTGTCGTATTCCGAGAGGGAGCCGCGCCTGAAAATTGGGACTATGACGCAACGGCTACAGTCTGTCGGGACAGTCTCCTGCTCCCAAAGTTTCCCTAGTAACTCCTGTAGATAACCTCAAGAGCAGTTCACCAGCATTTGAAGAGAGTTAGGAAAATTCTATCTGCCCCCGCGGCGTTATGCAGTTTCATCAGTCGGATATCACCTACAATCTCTGCGCGTGAGGTCAAATCCAGGGCGACGGCCCAGGGGGAAGGGCACTCATTGCCCGGACAAGAAAGTGCATATTTAGATTGGTTAAACCGCTTTGCAATTTGTACGACACAACGCTCCAAGCGTTTTGATAAGCTGTAGAAAGGTTTTCCAATCTCGTCGCGCATGGTCGCACTAACACCAGGTCTCCTGCTGTCTGTTTCCCGTAGCAGACGGAATAATTTACCATGGTTAAAAACGATAGCAGTTGTTCCCATTTCTGATGCACGATGAGGCCACCAGGCTTCGCGGTCTCTCTTCAGGCTATCATGTAGTTTTGCCCTGAGAAGTTTGCAAGTCTCATTGTATTCGCTTCCAGCCGGAATATGTCGGTGAGCATCCATAAGTTTCAGAGGGTGTGTGGAGACCCAATGCATAGGTTGGAAATTTGATTTGTCACATGAAGACATGTCTGCTGATAGTAACGTTTGACGAATGTGCAACCAGTGAGCTTCATTGGTGTTCAGTGGGCGCTTACTCAGCCCGGATGTCAACGCATTTTGATGTGCATTCAGAACACTTGGCTTCGCCAGTTGGCTGGTGTCTATGCGGTCACAGCGACGGCGCGTAGGTCCGTCAAAACTCACCCGCAGCTCGGCCCACACAACAGCGTGATCCGAGTCTACGCTCGTGCTCCAAATCGGGTGACAGTTTTGGACGTAGCCTCTTCAGTGGTAATTTATTGCGATGTCATCGATTTGCTTCCATTGCTGGTCCGAGGCTGGTGGGCACCAAATCAATCTTATGCGGGTGCTGTGTCGAAACTTAGTGCTGGAGAGAAAGAGACAAGCATCTTAGTATATGTGTAACAACCGCTCACTCTTGTCCTTACGGGATCCTAAACGCTGCTAACCATCCAGTTGAATCTTATTAACGGGCGAATTGCTGATTTCGGCGCTTAAATCACTAGCATACACCACAGTAACCGTACCTCTTTCTGTAACGGAGGAGATCGTTAAGTTAGTGATATTACTCATCTTACCAAACCAGTGCTACATTTTGTGGGGACTCAGGCCTCAATGACAAACAGGCACCGTTTGTCCCCGCTTGACTTCGCAGTCTAGAACGAGCCAGCCAATCTAACGGTGCACCTCCGGCTGTTGACTGGGGTCAAAACGATCAGGACAGGTTCAGACCCGGGACACGAAACACTGTCGACGCCAGTTTGACCGGCACTTGAAGTTGCGTCATCTCCAAACGGGCGCAGTGAGAACGTCCCGCCAGTGTAGCGTGTGGTGGATCGCGAGGAAAGCATGGAGCTTAAACCTTGCACGCTGGTTTCCGCTAAACAATACATATCGATCGATAGGGTCTCTAGTGTTCGGACAAGTGCTGCCTGTTGGCCAAGCTGTAGCAAATTGCGCACATCCAACCTCCGTCGTCTAATAGTCTTATTTGGAATTATAAAAGATAGTTAAGACTCAGAGTAGAGAATACACGGAAGCTCCACTTGTTTCTCCGCTCACAGTGCCACAGTTACCTTTAAGCACCCAAGCCCCACTGCTAAGCCGAATCCCGCGCAGTTGTTTACACGGCTTTTGCTTCTGTTGCTTTTATCTACTGTGGTAAAAGTAAGTTTCGGTAATCCTTTTTCACAAAATTTTCCTGATGTTCGAAGTTTCACAAAACTCACCCTGAACGAGTAGATTATAATGCTGACTAAGCTATCTGTGTACTTCACCACCAACAAATTTGACATTCCCTATATTCCTTGAGATTATATTCATTCGTGAAGTTGCTCTCTAGGCACTGGTGCTGCGCTACATTTCTCACCCTTCTCTCATGCTCCTTGTCAGGTCTGAGCGTTCAAGACATGAGTGCCTCGGATGATCGCATCATGATATATGATGGTCGAGGTGGTCTCTCATTCTCTTCACTGAACGGTCCATCGTTCTTTGTCCAATTTCGCATGCTTCAGCGATATGGGCTACAACTGATACAGTTAAGATCTGCCACGAGCTCACTCATACAGGATTTTTCAAGGTGAGCTGCACAAGCGTGATTGACGAAATGAAGTAAAGGAGATGGTGTGTATTTGAATGTAAGTTGTTTATTGCACACGCAAGGTAGTCATTCGTGTAGACCACAATCCGAATGACACCTCACACAACCTGAAGTGCTGACGCTTCTTGCTACGAAATCAATGACAATGCCATTGACGCGCTTGCTTCTATTTATGCTTGGGATAAACGGAATGAATTTCGATAGTTCATCCCATCTGTATAGTTCAATGGAAACATAAACGGAACCTGCTTTGCTTGAAATCTATTGGAATCATAGACTGAACAACATGGCAATAGGACATGTACACAAACTTTGGCCAGATCGACTCAATCAAAGTCTGGCGGACATGCCCCTACACTCTTCGTGGTATCTTTTCCTAAGGTATCTATGTTCCAATGACGCAGACGTCTGACTGATCTTTACCCCATGTCTGTATTCTTCTCTGAAGTATCTACAGCCTTCAGGACAGCGGCGAGTGTTTTGCTACGCCAGCCAGTCTATTGGCTGCCATCACACCAGAGTTTGTTGAAATGACAAAATGGACCTTTGGTGATTGGCTGAGACAACTGACTAAAATCTCCGATCCATTAATATCCGAGATTGCTTATGGCGCAGTATCCAAAAACACCTGCCAGAACCTCAATGTGCACGCGTTTGTGGGTGAGTCATCCAATGAGTTCGTGTTACATCATAGTAGTTATACAGGTCATTTGGCTTTCTGTGCGCATAACACTGGTCAATTTCCATAGTGAGCACTTGCTGAAGTTGAGAATACTGTGGCCACCGAAAAGTGTGCTGTTGGTCGCTACCGTGCTTCTGATTGTGATGGATGAGACCACTGAACACGTGACTAGCATATTGATTAATTCCTTCGCCAGTGGATTGTACGGTGTGAGTTTCTCCATACACTGGGTATTCACAAATGCAGCATCAGAGCCATACATTGAACATCGTCTACTACCGATACCAAACAACAAAACACGATAAATTACTATACCGTAGCTTCTAGGTTGTTGCTCATTTTGTGGTGTTTTACCGTGTTCTCCGGGCATAGATAACCATGTTGCTGGCATAGAACGTTCTGCCGTCTAATGCATCCAGATGTAATGCGTTATGCAATTACCAACACGTTCCATTAAAGCCAGTAGACAGGGCAGAAACTGCCTGTTTTGGCTACTGGAAAGCACAAGGTTTGCTTAAGTATTCATTTAATATTCTGTTTATTCCACTAAAGCATGACAACCACAACTCGGATCGATTATTGAGACACTTATCGCTGTTGAAGGTTGGAAATAGATTAAATCTTTTTCTGTCAGTTTCTAGTGAATTCTGTATGGCAGTACACTAAATGCTATTAAAAGTGTTTTAAAGAGGAAGGTTCACCACCGCTTTCAACGATTATCATTACAAGTAATCTTAAATAAGCTTTACTTTTTGCTAGAATAAAATCCGAAAGGAATCCATGTGGATGTGTTAAATTTGACGGTATGAAAATGATGGCGCAGTGCAGGTTTATCAAACCTGCAACGTAACATACATTTCGAGTTACGCTGGTCGGAAGAATACCGCTATTCAGCGACTTCACTAAGTGATAGAATGGACCCAGCTAGGTTGTAAAAGAACATCTGGAGTGCTGTGCGGTGCATCACAAAATACTTACTAACTAACTCCAGCAACGCAAATAAGGGAAGAAAACATAAATTGCCTGACAATTCTCTGGAGGTCTAAACTGGTTGACACTGTCAACCAACAAGATTTCCGAAATTATGTGTCTCCTCCGGTAGTACCATACGCATCGATGTGGATTTTATCTAGTCCGTAAACTAACATTAACTGATCTGGAGCTCGTCGAATGCTACTTTCGATCATTAATTATATGTCAAGTTCATACAAGTGGGTAACACATGAGGAAGTTTAAACCGGCCTACCGATACTTGCAGGAGTAACCTTACAGATTTGAGCGCCGTGCAGTACAACCAACTAGGTAAGGGAGCTGATCCTTTAGTTTGAGTTCCGATTACAGCTAAGACTGATGGTATGTCAGCTAGGTCCCGCAACGGTTGATTCTACCGTGCCGCTGTGAAGTTCATGGCTGTCTGCAACGATTTTGTTCATTCATTCAGTAGAGAGTTCAAGCATTTACGAAACCGGTCATGGCATGCAATGTTCTCAGGAAGCAAATCCAATTATCCATATGTTTCAAATCGGAAACCAAAACAAACTACTTGGAATTCACCGCAAGGTAAAGTACAACCCAAGTTGAGATTGCGAATGGCAGTACATTCACAAAACGGGTGTTTTAATTGAAACTACAATTTACTAGTGCCAAGCGTCCTTTGAAAATTGGAGACGGAATGTGATATAGCAAATACGTTTACTTCCGAGGTGAATGGATGACAGTCGAAGTTCATCCGACACTGACCGGTATTTCGTTTAGAACCATGAACAATGAGCAATGATTTATCACTGGTAAAAAAGCATATGCTTGACAAGTCCCGTAGGATTGTTGGAGTAAAAATTAAAATTTGAAGGATCATCGAATAACTAAATCGTTATTTCAAGCTTCCACTGAGTTAAATGCACTACTTGGTCTCAGCTAAACGTGGCAAGACAAACTTTGTCTGTCTGCATCGATTGCGTTTTAACCACCTAATGGCCCAAGTCTCGGCAAACTGATGCAGGCGAGTGGCACACTAACCGTCGACTAGTGTAAATGACTCACGTGAGTTTTCGCATTTGAGACAGTGAAGTGCATACTGAGCAATAAAGCTAGCTGGAAACTCCGGAGCATTGACTTCCAGATAGCACGGAGTAGGCACTTAAATCATTCTGGACAGTCTCTTAATGCGTGAGACGGCGTGAATACACTTCATTCCCCCAAACAGAGTACGTAGTCATCATTATCTCACATTGAAGTGGAATGTCTGTCAGCGTCAGATGAACTTTGACCGCCCCCGATTGATTTTATCGTCTTGCCGTAACTGTCCGCTTGCCTTACATCCATATTTGTCACAGCGCCCTTGTGACCGGTAAATGGGAAAGTGGGCTTATTTTTACACTCCAATCTAATCTACCAATACCAACGATTACCCATTGGTGCATATATTTGCAAGGTTCGACATGGAGAAATCTTTATCGTCAGTTAACTGACAGGGTAACAGTCGATAATTCAGAAAAGTATTTCTTGTTAAAGAATAGGTAGATGACACATCATTTTGCTCAACTAAATCACACCGAATTTAAGATAAAACAGGGTTAAGGATTCTCGCGAACAACACAACCAAATATGGGGAACTTAAGATGCATCTTCCAAAATGGCCCTCATACATTAACAAAACCTGCTATATATCTTCGTAGAGAGGAAGAAATAGATATCTCACAGGTCTCGAAAATGACCACTGCTGCTGACCGGTTTGATCGACGGAACCAGTGGTAACGCACAAGTTAGTGACTACATTCATGATTCGTTTCTTATCAGCATATTGCCCCTGTGGCACCAGGCAACAAGCACACAATGCGTTCTGTATCCCAGTGGAACAAAGCTTGAATCTCACTGTTTTAGCATTCAGAAGCAATTGCTAGTCATTACAGTGTGACACCAATAAGTTGAAAGTAGTTACGATGTATCTCAGACCTCCGTGACTTATATTTGGCGTTATTTGGCTCTCGCAAGAATGGAGATAGCAGATTGAAATCGCTAATCAGGTGACGTCATTTTCATGCAACAAATTATGTCGTAAATATTTGCAGACCAGGCACCGGTGATCAATCATAGCCCTTTAGCGGGAATTCTAAGAATTCCCCAGGCTGAGCCGCACTTCTCCTCACCAACATTGGCGGCATCGAATTTCTCTGGTGAACAGGGAATTGATAGCAAAGCTCCAGTAGGTTCAAGCCATCCAACAACTTGTACCAACCTAGGCAGCCGAGTGAATTGATCTCCGTAAGCTTTTCTCTTTCTTTAAACCTACATGCTAGTGAGAGAATCCATCAATTTTCAACTATTGTTTTACTCCAAATTTCCTCCCTCCAAGCTTTGCATTGGGTGAGCCGGTGACAAGGGGAATTCCAATATAATTTTATGCTAATCATCATATGCGGCGAACTAAAATCATCGTGATTACGTTCAATCATTGTATGCATTATGAAAAAGAAAATTCTCGGATTGGATTCGACATCAGTGCTGAAGTCTGCGTAAAACACAATACACCCGCATGTTGAAATCACACTCGTCCAAATTCAATGAAGGAAATGAATTGATCACTGATCACTGAATTAGTAATGCGTTTCCTAAGCCGAAATATTTGGTCCCTCAGTATTTACAACGACAGTGGTATCATTTAAAGAATAATATTGAGGCAAGGAAACGAAGGTTAAGATCCGTTTATTAAGCAATAGAAAGGCTTAAATAACACTTGCAGAGGAACGAATAATGCAGCAAACTGAATTAGCAGCTGGACCATAGCAACTATTAGGTTGTGTCAAACAAGAGATAACTACACGTATTGCTGTAACATTGAGTCCAAAGACTACGAACCTAGACAAAGTCGTACGAAAAATAAGGAGATACCATGATATCCACGAGTATGGCCTGTAAAGGTCGCGCAAAATAAGACATTCTGATCAGCTGAAATGTACACAACTGCGATGTTGAGTGAGCCGTGAAAGAAGACAGTTGAAAACACCTTACATAGGACGTAGAAAATGAAAGCACGAAATGTGAACAATGTCATATTTGTTTACCAAATAATTGGATCTATTTCTGATAAGTGAAAAGTTACGCGTCTTAGCTCGCAACGAGTACGCAGCATTTGAGCTTTTGACGTGTCTCGGAATGTCGAAAAGGTAATCTAACGCCTTTTCGGATGTGTGCTAGCCGTCTGATTGAGTGTATATGTAACAAGTCTACTTCGTAACTTTGCACTTCTTACAGTTAGCTGAGGAATGCAACGTGGACGGATAATTGGCGGGGTTGCATTAACACATTTAAGTGATAGAGGCTCAGAGGCAAAGTGAGTCACGGGTTGAATAGACTACTGGGAAACAATGGAAACACATGAGTGTGGTGGAGCCGCTGCAGAGGGTATACATGCGGTTCATTTGCTGCGGATAATGGCGTCGCCACAGCCACAGGGTGCGAACTAGATTCTCTAAGCGTTTGATGGCAAACTTAACTAATTTTATTTTGGATACACGCCTGGGAAATTCTGCCTGTGCGGTCAAAAAGGAAGTTTACGTCCATAATCGCGAGGAAGGGCTTGTGAGATGAAGTGATATATGGTTACGTAGTAAATTCCGCCTCAGCACATTGTGTGCTTGCGGGGAATGGAGCGAATAATGGATCGTAATCATGGCTGCGACAGTTCATCACTTGTACGTCTTAAGCAGCGCTATTTACCGCACAATTTAGACGCAGTGGGTTGTGCTGGACTTTTCCTGTGCTATTTAGGTCCATCCGTGTTCCATATCATAGTTCCACTCATGCGCCTTTGCTGGTCTAAGCATTTCCGTCGCTCTGGTTGCAACTAAGAATAATGTAAGTCTAGAAAACCCAGTCCTGGGCTAATTTTGCATCTTTCCTTAGGAACGCTATTTCAAAAATCACCGTAGCCTTAAAGCGTAAGTTTCCAAAAAGCTTTGTTTTGAAGTTGTCACAAATACCGAACTGCAGTTATTTCTAGATTTATATTTTAGCCCCTCCTTCAGTCGCAAGCCTATATTTGAATAGCATATTGTGCTTTTAAAAATATAAAAGATGCGTAAGCAAGTAAATTGAACTAATATATTCCCCGACAGATGGTGTACGATCCCCATATATAGGCGATTCTTTGTTTAAAGAATCGGCGCCGTAGCTTCCTTTTCTAAGCGCAAGAAATGTGCAGGTCTTGAAAGTTATGTGCCTACCTTGTCCATCGAAGTTAATTTCCCTGTTCTTCGTCCCGATTACTTTCAACTCGTTCAGCCCATACGATTGTTTGCAACTCTGATTTCAAGCTTTTTAGGGGAAACTTGGGAGTAGGTAATGGTTAGTAGAGGAAGTTTAAGTTACACTGGCGCAATTTCGATGTGTAAGCAGTAATGAAGAAGGGATAAGGGTTATTTGCATGTTTCGACCTGTTTACATCCTGTCTGGGCAACATACAGTTGTTGTTCCTGTGGAATGCTTGGTGTCAAATGTATTTATTACATTCGTTATAATGAGCAACGCTTCTGGTTTATCAATGGCAACCAAGTCTACGCACGTCCCTACCTTAAGAGGCTATATATACGAAGGATTAGCGTGGTTTGGTCGGATGTTAGGGCTAATAGGTCTGGAGAGTCGCGAGTAGCCCTTAATACGAGTAGACTAGGCAGCATTTTCCCCACAACTCAAGGGCAGTACTGTGTTAGCACATGCGTATCCATAATATTGTGGCGAAGGTTGTTCTTCCGTACTCGCAACGAAAGGCAGTCAACTCAGGGATGGTGAAAAGCATTGTTTTATTACAAATCGAGAAAAGTCGTGTGACTAAATTAATAAACAATCTTGGGAAAGCTTCCGGATGGTTTTTATATGGCCGCCAATGTTGGTACAGTAGTCCAAAAAATGTCATACTATGATGTATGTATGGCTCAGGTTGGTTTATGGCAACAAACAAGTCCTGGTTATGTATGACTGTCTGGTTTGCAGGACGCATCATATGTCTTGGACTGCGACACGCAGTCTCAGTTACGGTTTCGGTTGACTTTAAAGTCAACCTGTGTCATTCTGATCACTGGGACCGTATCCGAAGTGGATGGTTTCGGAGTTACCCTCTCCCATTCCTGGACTCTACGACGTCTTTTGTCCCTGTTTAAACTCATCAGGTAAAGAGAGCCTGAATTGGGAGTGGAACTCGTGCGCCGAAAAACACGACAATCAAATTCTAACCGTTGTATCAAGCTGTGCTCGCGATGCTCAATGGTCTGATAAGCATGGCGATTACAATAAACCACTGTGTGCCGAGTTCCGCTCCACTGGTGATACCAAACCAGGTCGCAAAGCTTCCTGATGTGCAGGAATTGGTGTGAGCAACACAGAAACCACCCTGTATATGTGGGCGCACAAGGATCTAACTTTGCGAAGTTAGGAAAACAGGTTGAGGGAATTATAGAAAAAGGAATATCTCCTTCCTTAATCCCAACCGGAAGCAGTTAGGAGCAGGGTACCAGAAAATTGACTGAACCTTCCGCGATGAGATGTCTGTACCCAAGTATCTGTGAATTTCCAGCAAAGAACTTCATTGATCAGCTTTCAGTAAGTGCATTCACTGTAGTTAAGCCTTATCCTACCTTTCTCGGATATGGTAGTAACCGGTGTACTAGAAATGAGTAGACTGGTTGGGTGCCATTTGCAAGTAGAAATGAGCGTCCATACTTGATGGGGATGCAGATGTATTTTATATGCATTAAAAAACGTGGCCGCTTACGCAAACTCTCCTCAAAGACACTGTTGATTATGCTTTATAGCGTAGGATAATACGGGCCCCTTCTGAACCTTTTGCTGTCGTAGGTATGAGTCCAACCTTAGCATAGAGCTTCCAGTGTCAAATGATTCCAGAACAGACAACTCTGGTTTGTGTGGCACGAGCTTGTTTGTCCTTTTCATTTTCAAAAGGATAATGCATCCTGTCTTTCCTCTGTCCATTATGCTCTTAACATGATCTAGGAATTATGAGTGCTCGTCCGTTTTTCTAAGGAGTCAATGTTGAAACATGTAGGTATCCATATCAAGAGGGGAGGGAAGGAAGTGCACATTACCTCCCAAATACGGGAAACATATGAAGTTAGTGAGCCATCATGAAACCCCAACGCTTTGATTGCTCGCTACTTTCATGGGTTCTTCTTAGCAGCTGCATTATTGTCCTTGCTCTCTGAGGATTACTATGTATCGACAGTTTTCGATGACTTTTCGTTCCTTCAGTTAAGCGTGCAGGACGTGGCTTGGCCGCGTTGCTCATGCATGTTCCTCCATACGATAGCTGTTGGTACATCCAAACATGCTATAACAGCGTCGAAAGCGTCTTTGACTTCGACAGTTGTGTTGTTGATTTCGGATCATGAGCCACAGCTCATGGTACGGATAAAGTCGTTGAGTGCACTCCAATCATTTCTTTGGATGTTACTAGCTAGCTACAACTTTGTTGGTGATGGCCTAGCCGACTCAATAATCCGCTGCGAAACTCCATTTCGTAGTCGCAGCCCGGTAATGAATTACTAATGGCTACATAAGCGGAAAAAGCGCCAAGGGAATATTAGACCTAAGATAGGTATACCTCCCGGGAATTGGAACGTGTTGGACCCTGGCACTTTTGTAAATACATCATCTGATTTGGTTAATTCGCACAACCGCTGTAGGCGTCAGCAATCTCCAGTTAGCAAGCAGCAAATCGATCTCCGTACCTTGTAGGCTATGCTCTGGGCATTAGGTTCCTTCACCTTATCCACTTGTGAAGGTTAACGCCGCATTTCCGATTGCTAACTCGCTTTCTCAGGTTGTGAGCATGAGTGACGAACTAGCAACTATGGAATTGTGCTCTCTACGCAAAACGCGGGGAAATAGATTTCAAGCATGTGCTTACGATCCCCTATTCGTATTCGGTGGAGCTGCTTCCGGCCTGTCGACGGTCTTCGTGGTTATGCAGCTGATCGTTATATTTTCAGATTAGACCTAGAGCTCCCTCTCCTTTGATGAGAACTACTTTGTTGATGGCAAGAGTTTGCGTTAGCGAACTATGCACCTTTGCCGAAGACAGTCGCTATTACCAATGCGACAAACGTACATTCCATGAGATGTCCCATCTCAATAAGCATAACCCTAGCAATTGTGAACATATCTTTGATTTTGACCATTTGTCTTGTATTGAGGTTGCTATCAACATTCTCTTTGTGAAGGCCACTGGGTCTCAGTTTGTGGCATCACACTCCCTCTACATCAGCTAAACCCTAACTTCCCCTGAGCTCCGAAGTTGAGTGAAGCATAAATACGAGGCTCGTGGATATCCATTCGTGAATGGCATCTTCCTGCAGCCAGATAGGAACACTTCTTGCGCCATGAATTCTGCCGTCATAGATTGGGAATCACTGGAGAAGCCTAAGGCGTCGGTTTGTCCTTTGATACCCGGCCGGGTCAACTGCAGATGCATTCGCATTAGATCTATCTTTCCCTTGCCTCTTGTGAGCCGAGTTCTGTAAGGGAACTCACCCCATCTTATTAGCTCTGGAGTCTTCCGTGAAAACACTCAAGGGACTCAGTGGACCTAATATACATTAACATAACTTCTGCTGATCCAGCCTCCCCACCATGCAAAAATTACAGCTGACATATTGATCCTTCGACAGACGTGTGGTGCTTGGTTGATGGAGGTTAACTTTGACGATTTCTCTAGGAGAATTATCAAAATTCCGTTGATACTACTCCCTCGAATGAACGCATACATGCGAAACTGCAGAATATGGAGGATTAGTGTACCAACCGCGCAGAAGCAAGAGGCTCAATTCAATCTATGACCCAACAGGTTATGGGACGTTACCGATGCTATCATCAACTGATCCAAACTTCAATGTTAATAATTGGAGTCACCGCAGTGTACTCTGACTAGCCTACGAATCAGGTGGTAGGTTTCCGTCTCTGCAACTCATTTCACTTTCTACACAATATTAGGTTTTTCGTAAAGTAACGCTCGTGGATAAACTCATTCAAAACTCCTCTTAACACCGGCTACTGGAGGTGCACAGTGATTCCTAAGGTAAACTGCTTCCCATATTCAACTGCTCTCATATCAGTGAGGGCCATTGCAATAGTTATTCTCAAATGACCACACCACAGCTGCGTTCTATCGATTCGTTAACTGTGCAGCCTATTTGATCTTTAGCTGTAACGCTTGCGCCACTCACGGTCACAGCGGACGTGTGAACCGCTATCCAGTACGCATGCTGATTCTTATGTCTGACGAACCGTAACTGGCTTTGCTCTCTTTGATGACTTAGTATTGTCATTTAATTCACTTTTAGAGTTAAGTTTTGAAGCGAATCCTTTCTAGTTGATGGAATAATTTGCTAGGTCGCCATCCAGACATTATCTCGTATGTGACCAACTTCGCATGTTTATTGCTACAGGTTTCATTAGCTTAGCAGGCATGACACCAAAACTGGCCGCTATCCGAGATGGCAACGAACTTGTTCCCAAAATGCTGATTGAACATGCTCTGGAGCACAATCCCACCGGGAATCCAGGAGGGTTTATTCATGCAAAGGTTACTGCCATCCAGCCGTCTACATCCGTTGACAGGTAGTTTTCCTTTCCTGTGATGCATTTGTCAGCACAGTTATATTTCTTAATGAAGTGCTCGTTATTCATGCTGCCCGTTGCTCATGGCTGCCCAAGGTAAACTGTTGTCTTTCTGTCACTATGGGCTCTGTTTATTGTACCTCCTGTTATGTAACGTTAACTATTGCACTTCATTAAAGTTTCTTGCTATTATTGTTATATACATTAGCTAGAGGTGGGAAACACCTCAGCTACTCTGCCGCAGTAGATAAAAGAAAAGGAAAATAATTACAACAGTTGCATGCCAGCTGAGCTACCAGCAACGGATGGGCTTCGTTCCGGTAAGCTACCAACCGGCTACTAATCAACAAGAAAATTTATTAGGTAAAATTATATTATGCTGCAAAATGAGGTCATAGTTGGAGGGTGTTTCGAGCCCATCAAATATTCCTGCAAAAACGAGCCGGAAACCCCGGCGTAATGGCTATGGATAGCTAGGTCCAATTCCTCCCCACAATGCGGTCAGCGTTCAGCCACTCCGAGACGCGGCCCAACTGCGCACCTTTTGACAATGGTCTTTTGCAAACTACCACCTTGTCGCGGTAGCACTTTTCCTTAACTTAATGACCTATAGCACTGGCTGTGATTCGCTCTTTGTTGGTCATAAAAGAGCCTTCAGAGGACGCCTGTCTTGCTTTCCTCTTCGCCTTACTTGGGAGTCGGTCGGGTCACGTGATTTTGTGTGCGTCGATAGCCGGGCAGTGTTCGCCTCTAAGTCGCTAGTGCACGTCTACTGTAACCCTTTCTCATGTGCGTCCGTTCCCAGGGCTCAGCGTCTACCCGAATAAGTGCGGTTAGGATCGTTCTCAAGCTCGCTCAATTTTCGTCTCACCAGCGCGTACCCCGGGCTAATCCACGCCATCAGGTTAGCGCAAATCCGTTCGACTGGCCGACGTTACAAGCCGTTACCGTAGGCGTGCTCCAACCGTGCCAGTGACAATCTTATCAGGCGTTACGCAATCATAACAGAGGCGGTTCCCTCAATTATAAAAGAGAAGAGGCTAAAAGGGGTGGGGAGAGACAAAGAAATTCACAGCAGGAACACCACTGAAGTCGGCTCCTTGCCACATCAGCAAGTGTATCTGGCCAAACGTGGTCATGGTCTTTTGGATCCCAACCAGGGAGCCGTGACGCTCCAAACGAGGACAGCTCCGAACTGAGAGACTTCACTGCTCTGGACCAAGTCATCCCTCGGCAACCCCCTCTACTTCCATCCACACCCCCGGTGAGCAAACAACGCACGTCGCGGAAGTCGGTGGACTGGCATGCGCAACACGTGGCTGAGCAATTGGAGCCTGGTGCGTGAAATGACGGTGCTGAGCGGTTCAGTTCCTTTTTCTGTTCTGTAAATAAGGCGTCGAACCCGCTCGTTGCTCACGCGGTGTTCCCAACAGATGTGAGCCGAACTGCGGAGGCACCGATGATCGAACCTAACTAGCCTCTTGATGTCAGCTGATCTTGATAATCGCCTATTGTATAGGTTAGCTAACAGTATTGTCTTCTTGAAATAAGCGCAGCTGTCGTTTAGACTGGTGAGCTCATGCTCCATTTTTGAACAAACTTCGTCAAACCTCTTGAATGCAGCAAATACATATTTACTGTCCTTTATCTAAAATGTCTACCTATTGGTCAAAATTTCCCATTTATGGCCAGATCCCATTTGTTTCTACAGCTGAGGGATATTTGTTTATTTATAGGAACCTACGGCAATGTGCGCGCAGCCGAACCACTAACACGGTCAGTATCTCTAGTTGAACTTTGTGGGGCAGCACAAGCGTTTTCTACCGCAAATGACTTGGCCTAAGGCAGGCCGAGTTCAAGCTGCAGTTTTTGGGCATAAGAGCAGTTTCCGGTTGCGAGTAACTAAGCGCTTGCTCTCTTATTCTAACCAGGCCTGTTTTCTCCATTTGCAAGCACAAAACTAGATCAGTTACCCTACTTGTTGGTGCATCAATTCAGCTTTGGTTTTGATCCACCTTCTATAGCACTTTCGGAACAAGACTCCTTCTATTGTCACCATCGCTTTGTGCATTCTTATATCGGCTCAGCACTCGGCGGTCAATACAAAACGTCCCGTTTGTGTTGACAGTTTTTGGTAGCTAAGCTCAAATCGAACACTGATCTTGTTCGTTTTTTGCTCCACTTCCGGTGCTCATTTCCACATTTGGGTCACTGATGGAAGGTGAAAGAAGCCACATATCAAATCCCGATCTTTTCCCACTTGCTTAAGTATTTATCCAGCTGGCTACCTACTCTACACTTGAGGATCTACCACCGAATATTTAGTCGATAACGTGTAGTTAGGACAGAAATGCTGCAAAACGTATCAAAGTAACGTGTGTCCTCTACAGGTGGGCACTACCAATGTGTTCGACTTGGTCATTTTCTGTGTCGTGTTCTTCAATGTGCCCAGACTACTGGCATTAACGGACCAAGCTTCCGCAATTGTTTGAAAGTTTTGTTACCCGCATACATTTTCTCATTGACACAGTTCACATCGGTATGGATTTTGGTATGGTACTTCTGTCCGCTCATGGAGACACTAATGCTGGAGCAACATAGAGGAAAGCCATTTCACAAGTCCATTCGTTGCTACGTGTTTATCATCATTGAGACAAAATTGTTCACCTTTAGTATCAAGATGACACACCCACATACAAACAGTTGATTGTTAACTTGAAACGTATAAAATGGGCACATGCTTATGTTGCCACCTTGATAGCACAAGACGAAGGTTAGACAATTGCATCAACTTTGTCTAGGATGTGACTGACCCATAGCTTCACCGTGCGACTTAAGAGTGCGTACTGCACCAAACCCCTGTTGAATATGGGTTGATCAATTTGGTTTATTGCGCAAGGTCATTTTCCAAACCCAACCGCTCTCACTTTCTGCCCATTTCGAACATGTTTCCCAGGGTTCGCTCATCTGCCAACGCCACTATCGCACCGCACGTTTCCGCTAAAGTGCTGTACACCTGTTTTAATGTGCTTTAGGACCTTCACCACTTGACTTTGTACTACAGATATTCGGATGTAAAGCGCGTTGTGTACCGCCATTATAGTCGTGCCGCCTACACGTAGTCGCTGTACATCTGTACCGCAAGTGTTTCGCAGTTAATACACCAGTTATCGTTCGGATAACGAGACGGTCAGTGTGGAATGGCAGTGCTATAAACTGCTGTCATTACCTTTAGTTCCTGCTACGAAGTAGAGTGATGGAGTAAACTTAGCAGCAGTCCTCAACATGGTGGATATGGACTGCAAAACAGCGAACAATTTTCTCAATAACGGTGTGTTAACTACCTGGCATACACGGCAAGCAAGCAAGGTTTCATCCAGTAGTACTAGTTGATACATGTTAAGTAGGTTTCATGGATTCATAAGTCTGCCAGGTAAACCGCGAAGTTATTAAGAACACCCTCAATATCCTTCATTTTACCCATCTGTGGTCGGTGCTTTATGGTAGTGAATGTTAACCCAATAGAGCTAGTTGCTAGTTGTGTTTCCCCATCCACTCGACTACTCAGTTAGAGCTCATGAGTGTCAACCTGAGCCTCCTAAAAGCGCTGCATACGAAGTCCTCAATGTATTCAATGCTGTGACGCTGGACCTAATCATTATTTCTCCTTGAGCATCGGTCTGAGCTAGTGAGGATGGAGCGTTATATTCGAAGACAAGCTGCGAACCTGATATTTCGCCCTATTCAACTAAAGCACTTCCAAGTTGTATTGATGTCATAAATTTCTTGGCAAGCGTGACTTCTAACTATCAGCATGATTCAAAAGAATAGCCACTGCTCTTGAGTTTAGGTGCTGTCCACTCTTTATGGCTTATACTTAGACTAGACTGCTGTAACATTGGGGTATCGTTTTGTGATGGTTGCATCAATGTAGCCGATCGTATTACTGCGCTGCAGTCCTTTCTTAGTATGGCAGGTTACCACACGTCTGCTAAAGCACCAGGCATCTGTTTCAACCTGCTGGGTCTTGTCAGTGGTGCGCGTTCCTCGGACCCCTGGTGGATGCCGACCCCATAACTTTCTAATACCTGAAGCTTGTGCCACTAAGCTTTGGGTGACGGCGGCGGACTCGTATGACACAATAAACTACAATATACCGCACTTAATCCTCCATCACCATGCTGGTTACGAACTGTGCAGTGGACCGGGGCTTGTCCCCAAGGCTACAACTTTCCTCAAAGCGACTGTGTACAACACGGCACTTAGAGGCGACACTGACGGATTATCGATCACGGATGGGTAGAGGAGATTTTGCTTTAATTTCAGATGAAGTTCGTCTCAGTCTACTCACGGTCAGGCAGGTTTCCACACGTCTGTTTTTTCTCGACTGTGCATTTGCTATATGTCTATTCGAGTAACTATGAATTTGGTCAGTGTCTCACAGGAGTTGATTCCAAGCTATGGTCATCTAAGCTGCAAAATTTTGTCGTCCAATGTAACCAGCAGAAGTCCATGCCTTCAGAAAAGTACTTTAAATGAACCTAAGGGTATAATATTTTTGGGCCATATTCCTTTTATCTTTCCTACATTGTCCTTGAAGGTGCCTTTCAAATCTGAAGTCGTTCGCTGTTTTCTGGTCTAGTAATTATATACACTGTTTTCACATTAATAGACTTATGCAACTGCTCACTTAATCCTGAAGCAGGCTCGCTTCAACTGTAATAACTGCGAAGCGCAAGTCGTACACCCTGCCACCATTTCACAATGGTGGGTACGAAGTGTATTTGAAGTGAAAATAGGAAATGAATATTAAAACGACCGATGATAACACTTTGAATCGCCCTTCAGTTGAGCAGATTCTTTAAACATGAGGCCGGATGTTCAACAGCGTGTGTTACTAATGGCAATTGACAGGGACAGCATGCTTCCATTGATTGTACTCCATTCTGTCCTCAGAAACTTTGTGTTGTGCAATAACAGGACAAGTAAGAGGATATTAGAGAGTTTAGCATCAAAAATAATATTGATCAATTGGGTCAGCGTTGGTGGACACATGGTATGCGTGCGCATTAATTACCATGGACAGTGATCTATTACGTAGTTCCTCACCAACCTAATGCATCAATGAACAGGTTTGAGATGACATTATTAGTGTAACCAGGACACACAAGAGTAGAGATAACCAGACCATTTCGACACTTATTTGTTATTCCAGCTCCTATACCGTCGAATATGTTCTAGCTCAAGAGGAAAACACTAAGAAAGCCACTTTCGACTACGTTGTGTTGGCCGCGCCAATGCACCAAGCAGCAAATATTCTTGGAAGAGGCAACATCAAATTACCCACAGCGACCTACTGTCGGGTAGACCATGCACTGATTTGTGGGACGCTTAAGTATTCTGCCTTTGGGATATTACCTGGTGAGTGACAGCAAATTAACGATCCTGCACTTTGTATTTGGCTTCTTTATAGTAGTGGTCTCGCAAAATGTGAACTCTATAGCTATTAGACCAAGTGCACTGTACTGACCAACAGCCACATTCTATAACAACTGGACGATCCGATAGTCCAGTCAATGAAGTAGTAGTGGTAGGCAACGGAAATTGAAAGTAATGAAATTAACGAGGAGTGTGTCAATTAAATTGATTGCGCACTAGTAAACGCACTTAGATGCATGTCGATAACTGTGGTAGGTCTCAACCTGTCCCATTTGTCGGATTGTTCTTATACCCTCTTATCATTCAGGTCGATTGATCTAAGTGTGGGTTGCAGTCATTTCGCGCATGCTTCAGTACAAGGAAGACAGCCAGTGCAGTTGCCCCTTTCGACTGGACTATTCATCCCCTTGGACAAGTGAGGACACTCGTGAGTGTGTGAGAAGTTGGTAGAAGGCTTGATGGACGAGAACATAGACTATTCTTCTGAGCGATTGACACCCGGTTAACGCGTTTTCATGACAACTGGGAATTATTTACAATAACGCATTGCAAGTGTTTATGAGGCTAATAGCCAGTACAGGTTTACGTTTATTTCCAATTTTGCTACCTGAAGAGCTTACGGTTGCAGAACTTCACCCGAATGATTTGGTTCCATTATCCCTTGTTCTTTTCTGGTGCAACTGGGTATCATGGCTAGCTACAACAGTTTGACGCAATATGCAGCTTAATCTTCAAAACTCGTATTTCGTAGCGGTAACTCCGGTCAAGTTGCAAACCCGGAAATCGGAAGTTGGTGTAGGAACCTAACCCTATTCGGAAGGAAACTTTTCTATTTCGACTACCTTTATAATCGTAAACACATTGCCTTACCATCCGTATAAAATGCTGTGTGTGTTTATCACCAGCTCCATTACTTCCCTCTACCCACGACTAAGTGATTTTGATCACAGCCTGCATCAAGTAAACACCATTCCCGCTGCACAGCACCTCGTCACTATCTTTCCACGCTTTGCTACTCTAAGGGACAGGTTCAGCATACTCCAGTGCACCAGTGTCTTTGCTATTGCACAACGCTTCCGTGTATGGGTAAGGTCTTTGAAAACCGACTAGCAGTAAACATGCCAACCATATATTAGTTTTATGTATTTCTTCACAGTGAGTGCAGTGGTGATTAACCTCATCTGCTTTTGATAAACTGGATTGATCTACAATCTTTGAAACCTGCTTCGGCGGGCTACATGTGTTTATCCAGAGGGAGAATTTAAGTTACTTGCAGCTGCTGTGCATAGCGTGAGCTAGTCTATTAACTGATTGAATCTCGTTAAATCCTACCTCTGAGTATAGCAAGCTATTGCGCACCAAGGTCATCGAAGTCCCGGAAAGTAACTGCTATTTTTGACAAATAAATTACTCACGGTGAAGAGGAGCACATTCCAATTGAGCTGAATTTGGCTGTGTGTGATGAAGAGTTTCCCATTCAGTGCAGAGACCCGCTTTCACAACTCTAAAGTTGAAGGACTGCACTAGCTTGCACGAACTGCTTTCTCAAGCGAACTACAGCACAGTTCCAAAATAAACGGAGGCGGTTATGGCTTAATACCTTTCTACGATTTCCATGGGACTCCGCCTGCACAAAACTTATAATTCTTTGATTTTGAGCGACCTTATAATCGCTTCGATCCAGATCATTCTTCACGATGAAAGGATTTAACAAGGCCTACTGGGAGTTGTCCTGAAATAGAAATATTTGTATTTCGTGTTCAACCATCACATTAAGTCGGTGAATTGCAGCTGCCGTTCCATTGCGCAACACGATAAGTTGAGTTTAGTTAACAAGATCACAATGAAGTAAGATTTGCATTGTGCGTTCGGAGGATCGAGCCTTTAGGTTGCAAAGCTTGGTGGAAGCTAACTACGAGCTAACTGATACTCTGGTTTTAGAGTCACCTGTTGCAGAACCAACATCATGATGTCCGACTCCTAACGCAACCAACTCCGGACGGAAAGCAAGAACATACCATGCGGGGGTGTGATGTCTTGAAAATACTAACATGCGTAGGCAAATGGTATGCATGATTGTCGAAAGATCAATCAACCAATCCCGTGGAAGGACATAATCACGAATGTTAAAAAGTCTAACCGTGAAGGAAACTCATACGCGAGTCTGCCGAACACCTCCCTTCTTTAAACTGAACTGCATAGCATGCCACTTTTGATTCATATGCTTTACGTCTTGGGTTAATCTTGAGTCTCTAAGGCTCTGCTCCGCGCTGAGCAACTTCGAGCTGTTGTTTTGTTTCTTTTTGAATGGCAGGCTCTTCCGACGGGGTTATTTGAAACGTATCCAGCAATGTGTGCAACGGTAGTTAAGTTTCCTGTTTTCGGGGTGACCCTAGCACTCCAAAGCGAGGTTTAATATGGTTCATATATCTAGGTTATATGATGGAAGCTACTTGTAGTCTCTACAAAAAGGTTGGAATCCGTTGTAGAGTCGAACTCAGTTACTGGTAGCGGCAATTACCAGTAAGACCAACCATGGATAACGAATCTACTGAAATACAACTTTGCAGAACCCAACATGCATTGTGCGACATACAAAGAATTGGAAGTCAAGGAACGAAGCACAAAACGATGAACCGCATAGCTCACAGGGAAATCGAGAGTGTACCGAGCGTGCAGTCAGTAAAACAAATTAACGATCGGAAGATACAAACAAGAACAAAATCCAGTGTCATAAAATACTGAAAGCGTAAGTGTTTCACGTTCACTACACGGCCAGGAATCTATGATAATCTTCGTCACGAAAAGTCTTTACGTACACATTAACACCAGGCACGAAATGCAGGAGACGTGTTAAATGATGGCTATTAATATCCAATTCCATTTGAACTTTGTGCTCTGCCTTGTGCAGCAATGGTTTCAAAGCATCAATGACTGTTCTGACATGCCTACCGAGAGACACTTAGAACGGAGATATGTTTTAAGTTACCCCTGGACCTTGCGTCGTACGGTGAATCAGCAAAAGTTGTCGATGATTTCGCTGGATATTTTCTTTTTCTTCCAGTTTCATCAATGTTTGCTTTAACATATCTGCCCGTTTTACTGTGGATGGTACGCTGGACTACGTATGTGTTCGATGCTAGGTGAGTTGCAAGTCTGCAAATTCTTGATAAGTGAATTGGGGACCATTGTCAAAAACAACTGTTTGGTGAACACCACATCCTGAGTTAAAGTGGCGGAGGTGTAACAAACTGTTGATGGTTGCGTAGCTCATTTGAAAAACTTCTGGCCACTTTGAGTAATGCATCGACAAGTACCAGATAGTGGAAAAATTCCAGGGGTCTGGCAAAATCAATATAAAAGCGAGACCATGGTCCGCTTAGAGTTTTCTAAGGATAACGATCACATATGACAAGTAGTTTTGCTATCATAGCACAGCTGTAACAAGAACAAACCACAGTTTCACTATACTGGTCCATGAATGGTCAGAAGGCATAGCTGTGGGCTATAGATTTCATACGACTGTTTCCCGGCTGTCCTTCCTGGAAATAACTGGGAATTCTCTTCTGCAAAATCTTGGGAATCACAACGCGGTCTCTTAACAGCAAGCAGCCATCAATGGTGGTTAAGATGATGATGATGATGATGTGTCAGCTGTACGCCGTAACGGCGCTTCGCTGCCGCGCGACCACCACCAGTCGCGCGCGGGCTGAGTATACCGCGAGGACGCCCACCCCTACACGGATTCGAACCGGTGATCTTATGGTTGCAGAGCAAACGTGCAGACCACTCGGCCACCGGCCGACTGGTGATTACGAAGAACTTCCTTTTACGAAACTACTCATCGCAGGTGTCCAAGGAGAGTGCAGACCAACCAGTGCTAATGAATCCGCTAACAAGTTGTAACGAAGGAGCTTTTCCTGTTTCTACTAGGACTGCGTCTGCTGTTACTGGGAGCTAGCGTACCGGCGTTTGAAATACTTGTCTAATCTAGGGATCTAAGGTACTGCTGGATATAACAATGTCCTCATCCGGTGCCTTAGGCATGCAGTCGGCACCCAGGCTGGATAATGCATCAGCGTGACCAAGAGAAGTCGTACGTTTAAAACACGAATCGAAATCGTATGCTATTAGGGTGGTTGTCCAACATTGTAATCTGTCTGCCATGTGAACGAGGAGGTTTCTTTTGTTGCCAAAAGTGGATCACAAAGATTTATGATCTGTGTATCAAGCAAATTTGTGTCAATATAGCAACTTATGGAATTTCGTAACCGCATCGATGAAAGCAAAACGACAGAGCTATCTACCTTTGACTGTAGTTCTTCCGCTGCTGCTAACGCGAAGAAAACATGCGTCACAGCCCTTTGATATCCATTTGTCAACTGATGCAGCGACACAACAACAATACCGTTTTGCGCTGCATCAGATGCGACAATTATTGTTAATACTAGGTCGTAATGAGTAAAAGGATATTGCAGGACAAAATTTGTTTAATGTCCTCAAAGTCTTTCTGGTACTGAGATGACCAATGCCATACTGACTTATTCACCCAAAGTGAATTTAGTAGGGCCAGACGCCAGTCTATTATGACGCTGAATGCTAACACAACCCACTCCGAACGAAAAGCAAAAGTACACCTGCGGGGACGAGGTGTGTTGAAAAACTGGCATCAATGAGCAAACGGATGCATAAATATTAATAGGTAAACCAACCAATCAAGTGAAAGGACATGGTCACAATGGGTGAACGGGCTAACTGTAAAGGAAAATCCTGCATGAGTCTGAGTAATACACATGAAAAATATCACGTAGACGACGGTTTTCATAGCAAAGGAAACGCGTGACATACCCCATCAATGCCCGCCAGTATTTACATGAATTTGCCGACGCAAAGCTGCCGGGTGTTTTGTTAATGTGGTCCGGAGCTAGGAGCGGTTGCACTCAGGTGCTGACGTACAACCGGCACGCGGAATTGCTAACTGTCCAATGGCGCAAATTGCTTTGCCGGCAGGGGTGAGATAGGACACAGATGCCACATGTGTGCCTACGATCGCAGAGCACACCGAGGCGTTCAGCTGTGCGAAGTGAACGTTAGCCGGACACCACAGTCGCAATGAATGCGTCATGTCTCAACCGCATGGCAAGACCTAGCAGACGCATGCCGTTCAGCTTTGAGGACTGAACGTGGGCCAGACACCACCTAGCCGCGCTGAACGTATCATGCTTCAATCGATCAGTAGTCGGTCTTCATGCAGGTGCAAAGCCAGCGAAAGTGTTTTCTGCAAAGTGTGTGGCTGTGCTAGCAACTGAGAAAAACAGCCTGGGCGTATTGAGGACCAGCTGATAGACACCGTATTTCTATCACCACAAAAGCTGTTATCGCCTCATAGCTGGCTTCCAATAAACCCGTAAGCTTGAATAAGCCTGCTTTCGCTGCTGAAGGCAATTATATTGCCGGGAGCACATTATAAGGTTACAGGGTCGTTCGCTTTACCAATTTGATCACGTGTGTGTTACAGCTGATAATTCACCCTTCATGTGTGCATAAAAATGATTTCTTGACTTGACATGACAATGCTCTTAGATCTCGGTCCTTCCCGGTGCACTGGTTACACCATTAGATAGTACACCAATTTAGTCATGAATACAACTATTGCCCTCATCGTCAGACTATTGGTAGTTGTACAAATTGGTCAGGCCTTCGATGGTATTTTTCGTTTACAACGGAGAATATACATGTACTCATTTCTTTAATTATATTTAGATGAAAGGGGTGAACTTTGTTAAATATCAACGAATTAGATATTTACAACATCAAACAAAGTGGACTGCCTCGCACCGTCATGGATGGATTAGCAGCTTGCGAAGTTGCGCACAAGGTACGCACTAACAGCCATTGCAACATTCGGCAACTCGCGCAACATTGAGAAACCACACCGTATGCTGTGCGTCGGATATTGAAGGGAAAATTTCCGGCGGTACAGTGCACTGCAAGTGTAAGTGTTGGACGCATCCGAATCATAGAAGCGCCTGGAATTCGCCCGTTTATTTGTAAACTGCCTGGACATGCCTTCCACTTTGTTCACCGATAAGGCGGTGTTTCAGCCGCATGGCGAAGATACGATACATGTTTGGGTAACGACCAACCCATGGCAATATAGCGCTCCATGAGTGCAACATACCGCGAAGCTCATGGCCTAGGCTTCGTTGACTGTCGAAAATTCATTGGGCCCTTTTTCTCTTCCAGCAATGTGTCCAGTAGATTGCGGTTTAACAATTCCAACGTCTAACATTTATTAGCATCCTCGTGCACAGAAATGTTGCAGAACAGAGTAATTCCGCAGCTACAGTAGGAAGGGTTAATGCATAACGTTTGGTAGCAGCACGATGGCGCACCCGCACATTCGGCGCAAACGGTTCGCGTCTACCTGAACGAGACATTCGGCGGAATATGGATCGGTTACGGAAGACCGATAAAATAGCTTGCAGGATCACCGGATCTGAATCCCATGTGTATTTTTCTATGGATACACTTGAAGCTCAGAGTTAATATGACGAGAACAAAGCCTGGCTGAACTGAAAGAGCACATTGTGAACGAATATAGGCAGAGTTTGTTGGAGACATTGCAGAAAATGCTCGCCATCACCATTCCGCGATTGCTTCTCTGTAGCCAAAATGACGGTGGGCAATTCGCACATGTAATTCATTGATATTTACCGACAGTTCACCCCTTCCATCTAAATATAATTAAAGAAGTGAATACAGGTATATTCTCCGTTGTAAACGAGTAATACCATCGAAGGCCTGACCAATTTGTACAACTACCAATAGTCTGACGATGAGGGCAATAGTTGCATTCATGACTAAATTGGTGTACTATCTAATGGTGTAACCAGTGCACCGGGAAGGACCGAGATCTAAGAGCATTGTCATGTCAAGTCAAGAAATCATTTTTATGCACACATGAAGGGTGAATTATCAGCTGTAACACACACGCGATCAAACTGGTAAAGCGAACGACACTGTAACCTTATAATATGCTCCCGGCAATATGATTGCCTTCAGCAGCGAAAGCAGGCTTATTCAAGCTTACGGGTTTATTGGAAGCCAGCTATGAGGCGATAACAGCTTTTGTGGTGGTAGAAATACGGTGCCCATCAGCCGGTCCTCAATACGCCCAGGCTGTTTTCCTCAGTTGCTAGCACAGCCACACACTTTGCAGAGAACACTTTCGCTGGCTTTGCACCTGCATGAAGACCGACTACTGATCGATTGAAGCATGATACGTTCAGCGCGGCTAGGTGGTGTCTGGCCCACGTTCAGTCCTCAAAGCTGAACGGCATGCGTCTGCTAGGTCTTGCCATGCGGTTGAGACATGACGCATTCATTGCGACTGTGGTGTCCGGCTAACGTTCACTTCGCACAGCTGAACGCCTCGGTGTGCTCTGCGATCGTAGGCACACATGTGGCATCTGTGTCCTATCTCACCCCTGCCGGCAAAGCAATTTGTGCCATTGGACAGTTAGCAATTCCGCGTGCCGGTTGTACGTCAGCACCTGAGTGCAACCGCTCCTAGCTCCGGACCACATTAACAAAACACCCGGTATACGTGGAGCCCTGGCTTGTTATTCGCTCCCATCTTTACTTCAATAAACATTTTTCAATAATGTGCATCCGCGTTAGACGTCGTATTTTTATTAGCCGGTCACTTATCGCCGACGGACTGTGCCGTTTGATGTAAAAATTGGACTAGTCTCAGTCAGGTTTTTACAAACTTACACCGGGTGACAACGTTATGGTGTAGTGTTTTCAATACTGCAGGCGAATGCATTAAAGCTATTATATATTTGTAACGTCTAGGGGACTGGTGTTTTCGATCGCGGTAAGTATGTCTCTTGTCCGTAAAGCATTAGCTTCTTCATTTCTGAGTATTGGCTTACCCGCTCTATGTTTGGATTGCTATACCTATTCATAACTCCATCACGATTTATTTTGAATTTAACTTTATTTATTTCATTTACGAGGTCTGCATCCAAGGTGGCGATTTCTGGGGGTATTCGTTCTGCGATTTTTGCCTCTACTCCGATAGAAACCGATGGAGCTGATAATGAAACCCTTGGCGTGCTAATTTATACCTGTTCCCTTGATCTCTTGGTTAATTTTCCCCGTGTGTAACGCTTGACATAGAATTTAGGAAGCCGCCATTGTGTTTTGGAGTATGCACCAGATGTTTGGAATGCAAGTCGCCATATCTGACTGTGAAGGTCACTCAATGGCAAATCCGGTTATTGAGCGCATTGTTAAAATCCATAGAGGCCGAAAACATTTAAATCATTTTGTGTGTCCATACTTATCTGAAGTATACCAATCCGTAGTCAACCAAATCAGTGGTAAACTCTTTTCCTTCGGTAAATTTAGTAATTATAATGATAAAACTACATGCCTTTTACATTAGTGATTGTCGCTTACCTTTGCTGCTTATGATTGATAAATAATAGACATTTCATTGATTACTGGTACCAAAGATGAACAGCTTCCTCTTCTGTAGCCGACTTAGTCTTTTTGTGGATCAGACTTTAACATGCGAAATTAAAGACCCGTTTCATTTGTAGAAGCTGTTTACTTTGAGCGGTATTTTAACATCTGCGCAGGAAAACCTCGTCTATGCAGCGTGTTGCTGGACCAGTTTGTTCAATCTTATTACAAGCCTTATACCTTTCCATCTAAACTAGGTTAAACAGAATCTATTTGTTGTAAAGAATGTAACTCAGACGTCACTACAGCATCTGCAAGTCATTATCTGGCTCTAATCGTATGTTACTTCCATTGTCCTAATCCGTTTACAGGCTCTGTCATAGGGAATAAATTGCCAATGATTTTGCCGTCTGAAAGCGCTTATGAAGAAAAGTTGTGTCCATTTCGAAGTTTGTTTCTACTGCCAACAAAGGTTGCGGATGGTAGTGCCAACGTTTACTCCTCTTTCATTGTGCCAGAGCGCTCGACCGACCCGATCAAATCACTCACTTCTTTCATCGACCCAGTGACTCCAACTAACGACATTGGCTCACGCGGCCTAAAAACGGAGTGGTTTGCGTGTCCCGTTTACAAGCCGGTGGTAAAGTCAAGCTATTAATTGTTGTCAACTCTGAGCTCATTGTTTATTATCAGTTATATTGCTCTTAAACTACGCGATAGAACTACAACTTGTCGTCATGCCTAGAACTGTACATATTTCCATCTGTCGAAAATGCTTCGCTCAAAATGTAGGTTTAGCCCGTTATCATCTCACAACATGTTGACACTCAGCTGAGTTGAAAGTCACTGGTTCCAAGTTCGTGAAGTCAACATCCAATACTAGTCGAATGAGCGCTCTATGCTGGGTGGCAGTAAGACCGGAGCTCATGACCGAGTCGGTTCGTTTGTCAATACAACTGTCGCTGTTAGTTGGAAATTCCTGGTACGAGTTTAAGGGCCCTTTTCTGTAGAGTTCTCTAGGTTTCGTGATTATCAACAATTGCACCCAGCTCTCATTTTGCGTCACATATTCCACTTCCCTTCTCTCATGGGTCCAGTTAGATTAATATTGCAAGCCGCAATCCATTCTGCGTTCGACTCTAGATTCCTCCTGTCTGTTATTTACTGCCATCCACAATATCTTTGAGCTCTTACCTGGGAGCACTGCCTTAAAGCTTGGCCTACAATTGGTGCGGTAACACAGGACCTCAAATATTTAATGCGTGCTACAGAGCAGATGGCTTGACGAGGTCGTTATTGCCGGAGCGCAAATGGATCTTTTTATTTAGTGCTCAAAGTTAGCATGTTATGAAAGAAACTTATTGTTCTCATTGACTAAACGCATTCAATTCCTTTTTTATGGAACACTCGACTGTGTCACACCAAGCTTCAGTCAGGTAGCCTCCCCCCGTTACATGGCTGTTCTGTTATATCCCTAACCATCTAGTTTCTGGGCTCGGAACTATGACGTTTGCAATTTCTAGGTGGCACATTGAACAGCGGAGCCACTGAATGCATATGAAATAACTGGATCACTCGCTATGATATAACTTAGTTCATGCTATATCTTTGCTGCCATACAGGAGACAAGATTGTCTTCCAAAAGGATTTCTCAAACATTTTCAGTTACCCTTTGGCATCTGGGAAGATTACTAACTTTGCTCTTTTTCTGCTCATCATTCATCCTCTGCAGGAAGACCCTCAAGAGGAACTTGGTACTTTCATCTTGGCACCCAACCTCTATTATGCCAATGCAATTGAAGCGATAGCTTCTTGCATGGAGATAGCGGCGATCGGAGGTCGCAACGTTGCCTTGCTAATCGCCGCTCAACGGCGATCATCGAAACAGCCGACATGAGCTGCACAATTTCGATCGTTTGAAGACATCATTCGCTGACTCTCACGTGTTGCATAATGTGTATGGTTATCAAATAATTTTCGTTTCCAGCCTTTTTGGATCATCTGTACTTTTATTGCCTCTGAAGACGGATAAATCATTTTCAATTAGAAGACATAGTTTTTGAGATAAGATTATCAGATCGTGCATCCTTAGCGTCACAAAATGTTGCCGTGATAGAAGAAAGAAGAATAAAAACAGCATGTTCTTGGATGATCAAGCAATTGCGCTACTTTGGTGACACCTACGGTGGGCACACCAACCGAAGTCTACTTGTCAGAATCATTGAGCACATCCATAAACCATTACTCAGCCTGATGGAATTTCTGACGATTTTACGATTGAATCGGGAACCGCGTTGCCTCGACAGTCACAGAGCATTTGTTAGCCACTAGCCACTAGTCCTGATGAGTCGTTCATCGACCTCGCGTGGTTAGGTTGCTTAGGGCCATTGTTATCGATCGCGAACACCTACTGCTTTGCGTTTAAAAATAACTGAGTTTCGTTCTAAGCCTATCTTGGTAGTGCAAGCACCTGGCCATAAGTAATCTTATCTGCCATTGCGTTTGTTTATCCATCACTATTACATGTTTGTGGATGTTAAAATCACACGAAATTGCAATCTCATCACACAAACTACGGCTTCTGATTTTCCTATTTGGAATTCTGAGGTTTTTCTCTTTTCACATTTGTAACTACTAAAACCACAGACGCGAAAACCGTATTTAGTGTGTCATTTCCGATGTCCATTATTGGACTTGTGGATGCACCCGCTATTACCAGTGTTTTGCTAGATGTGTTTTACTAGATGTGTTCATGTACTTGAAGTTTTATTGGGAAAGGTTGATTGACTAACCTCGATCGGTTATGTATGGCCCTTCGAATTAAGCTGTTAGGTGGACTTAACCAAGAACTTATCGATTGGTTAGGATACCTAATCGGATGCCATTCACTGCTGCACTGTGGTGCCACGGTGTAGGTCTTGTGACACTACATTTGGAATAGTGTGTATTTTGGGAACAGGCATGTTTGAGACCACCGGGCTTTCACGTCCAAAATCTAGCGCAATCGATCCAAATGTACCAAGTACATTTTCAATACGTTGCTGCGGTTCGCAGTTCATTCGGAGTAATGACACACCGGGCTGCGTCCAAGCTCCCGACGGAGTGCGTAGAAAAAGAGCAAGCCGGTACTAACGAAACTTGGGTTACATTAGCTTCCAAGAAGACCCGTCATTTAACAGTAATATCACCCCCAACTGGGTTGGAAACTGAGGTGCGTAGCGGAGTCCATCTGGTGTAAGCACCTGAGGTTTCTTGCGGTACAACTCAAAGTATGTCCATTACTAACCGCAACATGTCGAAAGGTGTAACGAAACAACTACCTGTACTGAGCGTATTGTGTTCTAATATCTCAGAATCAAAGTCCACCTCAACAAGAGGCAGCCAGTTGGGTGACCACAACTAGTGAGACACTATTAGTAACCTAATCGGTGTTGTATTGAAACCTGTACAAATAGTGCATATTACGCGGCACCCCAACTCTATGCATCACGGAGAGCCAAGACTACTACGCGTTGTGCTGAAGTTCATAACTGAAGTAGAATCAGTTCTACTGTCGACAGGTTGTCTCAGAAATGAATACTGCTCCATCCGTCTCTTTCCAGACATCGCATGGGGCGAGCGGTATCAAGGTACCCGTACCTCAGAGGACTACCGAAAGGAAACTATAACCAGGACCATTCTGTTTCACTGGGGTTCCTGAAACTGAAGCATGTGGTGTGCATGAAATAATAAGCAGTAATCAAGAAAAATGGTGTTTTGTCCGTGAAACGCTCTGCTCGGATGAGTTGCTAATGAAATCGGTATTACGGCTGCTTACCTCACCGAACTAAAAAGGAAGTTGCCCAAAAGTCCTG
The DNA here is from genome assembly GCA_944474145.2 of Dicrocoelium dendriticum. Classification (NCBI taxonomy): domain Eukaryota; kingdom Metazoa; phylum Platyhelminthes; class Trematoda; order Plagiorchiida; family Dicrocoeliidae; genus Dicrocoelium; species Dicrocoelium dendriticum. Next base: position 41,981,440 of record OX104067.1, on the reverse strand, counting down.
AATGTGGTCCCACAGTCTAAACGTATGGTAGCACAGCTTCTAAAGTGTTGGTACATGTTTCGCTGCAGGCTACCATCTGAACCTCGGCTGAAGACACTCGGCGCTAAGTATCCTAGAGGTGATACGTCACTCATTGAACTAAACGCGATGGGATTTATAAAAGAAAATGCACCAATTGTGTGTCTAATGAGTCCATACAATCGGTTGAAGATAATATTAACCAGACACATTACACTGTACGCAGAAGATTAGACACCGTACTAACTACGCAGACGATGAGTAAGACGTTAAAACCATTCTCCAGATACACGCCGAAAAACGATTAGTCGGCGCCCACTCACTGGTCGGCGAAACTTCACGTATGAGTTGCACCACCTCCGGCACATCGCTAAAATCTGAAAAACTTGCATAGAGGTACAATAACGCCCAAGGGCTCGTCAGTAAACTTAACGAACTTCGGCTACGACAGGTTGTGAATGCTTGGGATCTAATTTCTATTACAGAAACTTGGTTGCACCAAGTGGTGACTGATGCTGAAGTTGGGATAGCTGGAATGTTACTCATCCGGAACATTCGCTAGAGAAGTGGAGGTGGGGTCCTTCTTTTCTACCGCAATGCACAATATTTGATGATCAAAAACTCACGTTACCGACTCACTCTATGGCCGCCTCCGAATAATACACAATGACGCATATTTTGTAGCTGTTGTTTAAAACCCCCAAATCTTCACTCTGGAAATGGATTCCCGCTTGATACTTGTTCTGAATAAGCAAACACTCGCTAGGTGCTGCCACTTTCTTATCTCCGGGGACTTCAATCTACATGACCTGCACGTATCGGCATCACCCAGTGAACAGTTCAGAACAGCCTCGCATGATCTTCTCGCTAATATTCCCTTGTACAATTACGTCACTATGCCTACTAGATTCAGAACAGCAAACAAACCGCCCATGTTGGACCTTGTGCTCATGAATGAAGCGCTTTTGGTTGACAAGTTATTGATGGATGGCCCATCAAGTCTCAGTGACCATGTAGTAACAACGTTCAACTATGTGAGTTATAGAGTATCCATCTGAACATCCGGAACTAACGCATACAATCCCACACTACCACGTCTTGAAAGAACTCGCCGAAACAACTGTCGCCTTGACAGCTTTTGGACAGTTTTCAATGTGAAAATAGTAGAGAATATCTGTAGCTCTGGATGTGGACGTAGGTTTTGCACTGCTCTCCGAGCTGAATATTTTGCAGACCTTTCGCTGCCGACAGTCCACAGGAGCAGCTGTGTGCTAACTCTTTTCAAACGAGCACAGACACATTACAGCACGCAGCAGCTGAGACCCGCTGAGGAAGACCAGCTCTTCAGCCTATTCAAACAGAATTCGTACCCGAAAGGCTTCATTCTGCGCGGTTTGACCCCACATAAAGCAACAAAACACACAACAACAAATGCAACGACTGAAAACCAAACCGTGTTACCTCACATCAACGGAATCCCGGAAATGGCAGAGAGACTTTTGTTGCCTTTAGGAGTCAAAGTTGCTCACCAACCAACAGAAACAAAACGAAATAAACTCTTCAAAGTGAAGGATAATCTTAGCAAGCGAAAAATATATGGTGTAGTCTACAAGATATGCTGCCGAGTTTGTGACGAATACTACGTAGGACAAACAGGAAGATAACCTGAAGATAACCTAACCATCCGCCGTCATCATAAGAACTCTTTGATGTCCGTGCATATGGATGCCGAAGGCCAACAGTACGACTTGGAGCACGTCAAAATCCTCGGAAGAATTACAAGCCGACAAGCAAAAGAGTTTCTTGGAGCCTGATATTCAAAGCAGAATTCGATCAAAAAGCACTTAGAGCTCGAAGTCGCTTACGAGGTTCTGCGAAACAGGACCTTAAAGCCGCACTGATGATGTTGCCTAGTCTGGCAGCGAAACGTCTGCAAACTAATCATTCAGCTCGTAGAACAGTGTAAAACCCACAATGCCTTCAATTCTAAGGAGCAGGACTCGAAAATGCCTGGCGATAAGGGATGCAGCATGGAATGCCTACAAGCTTGACCTCGACTCAGAGACTTGGGACAATTTGCTAACCCATCAGAACCATTGAATTGCACTTATCCGTAAGGACAAAGTAACTTTCAACTGTGCATAGCCACAGGTTTTTGGCAAAACAACAAAATCCTATTGAGTCATGTCAACAAACTTTGTAAAGTGAAGCATGACATCCCTCCACTTTTCATAACAGGAGGTAAAGTACAAAGCGCCGAAGAAACAGCTAATGCCCTGCGGCCACAACACGACCCAATTTTCGAGGTGGCAGCTTCTACCTGTCACATACCGACAACCATGTTACAGACTCTATCGTTTACACGTGTAGTTTTTAACCCAGCAATTGTGCTAAGGAAGTTATTGCTACTGCGCGATCATAGCTCCCCGGGAGCAGACAATATCCGCCCGAAATCACTGAAGGCTGCGACCACCAAGCTAACAGATCCACTGTCACAGTTCTTCCAAAGGTGCTTCGATGATCAGCTAGTCGTCACTATGTGGAAGCGTAGCATGATCATCCCAGTTTTTAAAGGCGGTAGATATTCAGACCCTTCAAACCCGGCCAGTAACTCTCCTCCCTGCGCTCGCGAAGGCAGTGGAAGAGGTCGTCGTTGACGCTCTAATGAACTACCGGGAAAATGAAACATCTTGGCATCAGAGCAGCATGGCTGCCGTCAACACTGGTCATCCCTCATCATACTGCTAATGACACAAGGTAGTTGGACGGACGTGGGTGATGATGGGGTCGGAATTGACGTCATCTATCTGGACTTCTCCAAAGCCTTCGATCGCCTAGATCGTCGCATCTTACTTCATCTGCTACAGAGCTACGGAATCGGGTATCCTGTTCTTGGTTGGACTGGCAACGTTCTTCACCAACGGAACCTTCAAGTGTGTGTTAGAGAATCACTCTACAACCTGATTCAGGTGGAATGTGGTGTTCCAAAGGGCTCAGTGCTGGGACCGCACTTATTCCTGGTGTTTATCTCAAAGTTATCTCAAATTTCATGCTTTTCGCCGATGATGTCAATATATGTTTGGCGACTGTTAACAAGAAAGATCACGAGCTACTCTAACATGACCTAGACTACATTTACGAATGGTCAAGGAGGAACCTGCTTCAGCTGAACACAGCTAAGTGCAAGGTGATCCATCTGCCTTATCAGCCGGCGAGCTTTAACAAGCTTGAAGGCCCTAACTTGCAAATGATCTGGCAGAAGCTTGACCTAGGTGTATTTGTACAAGAAGATTTCGGATGCTCAAAACAAGCAGCGAAAGCGTTTAGGAGTGGCAATCAACACTTCGGCCTGCTTCGAAGAGCGTACGGTCGGCTTGAACCCTCTACTGTCCCCCAAATGTTTACCGCCTACGTGCGACAGCACGTGGAAAATGCTATCCAGACCTGGCAGCCATGGCAGAAAAAGGGATCTCTTTACTCTCGATACTCCTCAATGTAGGGCAACTAAGAACGTCAGGGGGCCTGTTTCACTTGTCCTATCAGCTTAGACTGAAATCTCTTAGAATGTAAAGCAGCCGATATCGGCGTTTGCAGGGGGATTCCATAATGGTTTGCAAGTTTCTGAAGAATCCGAACTACATTTGCCGTCCACTACTGTCAGTAAATCACAGCACTTACCTAAGAGGTCATCTTCTGAAATTAACAACACATTATAGACAGCTTGAATGCCGTAGAACTTTCGTTTCCCTACGTGTGTGCTACCCTTGGAACGCCCTCCCTAATTATGTCGTATCTGCTCCCGATCTAGCGATAGTTAAAAAACGAGTTGACGATGCGTTATCTCTTGTGCATTTCATTATATAACTTGTTAGTCATGGGGCTACAAAACGCGAGCAAACGGTGTCTTACCAAACTCCCAACCAATGGATTTATTCTTTGAATACCGGAATCTCTCCGCTATTCTATATAACACTATGGTGAGTCTACCAAAAGGCTTTTCCTTTCATCATGCAATCTCATTTTTGCAAAAATTTCTATTTCACAGACTGGTTAAGCACTACTTTTTACCCGGAATACACCAATGTTCCACTGTTCTATTATTTCAATACAGCGCAGGTAAATTCACCACCTATGCTAATCGCATGTCCACCGAACATATTATATTACTTGTCAAATGGATCGTTCTTTTCTATGACGGCTAAGCATTTCCGTTTCAGCCGCTTCTCAGTATATCGTTCCTTTTAGGTAAGTAAAATCATAATTCAGCTGGTGATCCCATGTCACAGTGGTCATTGTGGTCCACCTGACAATCTGCACGGCCTCTCATAAAAATGTGGCAAACGGCATCATGTAAGCGTTCTGGGTGACCCGTACTTGTTTGATAAAACCTATGTTATCGTGTTTTATGTCGGGAAACAATGTCGCTGGTTACTGTTGTAGTGCGTCGACTGCGGTACTGCTGCCTGCAGTCCACTCTGCCTAACACCCAATGTAAGTTTGAAACCAAAAACCAAGGCTAGTTAAACGGTGCGTACTCTATGAAAAGGGAAGGTGCTATTTGTAGGTTAACCGTACATTCTAATTATGAACACCGTGATCTCGCCATATTTGGCGTCCTAGCCTCAATCAATGTGAACACGTTCCGTTTGACTGGTTTGATCTATTTGAACGTTCGTTTACGTCAAGGCCCTAGTTACTCAGTCAATGCCCACCCAAGCTTGTCAGCCATTTACATCGCATCCATGTTCCACATCTGGTCGACTGTTCGCACGTCCGAAGTGGAGCACATTCAATCTGTTGGCACGGCCTAATATCTCAACGCCATGCGTGGGTATCTGCTCCGTTTAGCCGTCTAATACTACCCCTTCCAAACTGATTGCGCCCAAGTACTTTTCGCACCTGGCATCGAGCACAGCTCCATAAGCTTGTGTCGATCTGTACCCATGTCGGTTGTTTCCACCTTCAGATGGTCGTACATTTTGAGTCTTGTAGGACCTGTGCAATTAGTCCTGTTTGACTTGCGCGATCGTTACACTTTTACGAACCTCATTTGTCTAACAATATATGCCACTGTAGTGTCGCCGATTCCTTAAGTCTCCGAATGTTTCTCTGATGAAGTCACGGGTGATTTACAGGGTTGGTACACTTTTCATTCTAAACAATAATCCCCTACATTACAAAGCTTATCCTACCGACTACTACACAGATGGCCTAGCATTCTAAGCATTGGAAGTTTCGTGTACGACTGAAATTGACAATTTTGAGCATACGAACCCAGCTTGTTAGCTTCTTCCTGACTTTTGTAGCCGTGTTTATTTTTTTTCTGGGCATATGGCTGTTAAATTTTGCTCCGACGTTTCTCCCAATAAGACATTTCACGGTGGCTTTTCCATCAATGATTTTTCGATTCGGAAGCAGCGGTCGGGCCAATTGTATGTAGACCTTCCAGTAACGTGAAGAAAGCGTCATCCGAAACTGAAGTTTCTCAATCGGACCAAATGTCCAAAACTGGAAGGGCGGCGAACAGAACCCTTTGGCGTTTATTGAAGCTATTGTGGTCTGAACCAGCTGGCTGTCTGGAACAACTGTGCCAAGATTTGACTGGATGGACACTGCTTAGAGGTTACAGCTGCTGGCCGAGAGGAAGCATTAGAAGCAACGGAACAACTCACACCTTGCGCCTCGTGACCTTCTACTCAAGTGGGTAGAGGTTTCGGTTAATATTCTGATGGTCCGTTTCGAGGCCTGCTATCGCAACCTGATGAAATCAAATCACGTGGAAACTCGTCATAAAAAGCAGTGTTTTCGGGGAGGCAACGCCCTTTATTCATAAGCCAGTACAAACGAGCGCTGTACACGGTTACTTAGTAAATCGAGGCCACCTGATTTTACTCCTCGGTTGGTAGAAGTTCTGCTTCCTTGGGGTCCATGTGTAACCGGAAGGAGTCCAACAAAACCCGCACTAATGTGGTGCACGGTAGCTTTAATTAGTGACTTTAGAAATGCGATAAGTTGTACGGTGTGAAGGTTGATGAAAATCATGCTCAACTGATAAAACTTGAAGACATGAACCGGTAGGTCGCGGAGCTGAGCATGAACTTCGATAATCCTGGAAGTCATTCAAGTTAGTACAGTTGACATTAATGTTTTTGAAACCAGGCACGAGCAGACGATCAAAACGCCTAAGAAAAACCGAGGAAGCTAGAGTTTGATATGAACCAGTTGTTTCCAAACCTTTCTGAAATCAAGAGTTCGATATTATACAGGAGAACAAATTCTGTCTCGCTCTACGCGACGAGACCGAACGGTATGGAGAGTTGTACAATGCTTTTAAAAGGCTGTAATAAAAGCTTATCGATTCAGAAAAATTTCCTATGTATCTACAATCACATAAATAGACTTCAGGGTTACTGGTAGCTTAACTTACATTGGCAATTAAGTAGTAGAAATGGAAGGCATTGTGCCAACAAAATCCTACATGTTTCTACAGCATATCCATAAGGAACTAGTTATTACATTGGAAGCAACACTGCATCAGGCATAAAATTGGCTTTTTGTAGACAATAATCTACCACGGGAGCACAGATCGCTCAAAGCTGAATTGGTCACCCGAGAATCCCTAATGGTGCGTTTGCGAGATGAGTGACAAAATTGGGGCGAAGACCTGGCAAAAGATAGTTCGGTACTATCACAATACTGTGGGTGTCTGGAAAATAATCCTCGAGGCGCAGGTCTTGGAAATTTTTATTCCGAAGGAAAGCTTATAAACCAATTCGACAATGGAAAAATCGGGACAAAGTACTGGGTGATCGTGTGGAATTTATCCGACATTTGTTAGAGAATTAGTGGATTTCTAAATATAAATGCGTAGGACACTGGACGACGCACTGGCCACACAGCGACAGTTGGAAGAAGAAATTTAGTATCTTCAGAACAACGGAGCAGATCTGACGTAGATCAAACGGTTAATAGCACGCAAGGAAGGTCTTAAGGTCGTCGCGATGCTAGACTCTAGCATAAAGGACCCTCTAACGCAATCTGAGTCACTCACCGATCGATGTCACGAAGGATCCACTCTGTTGGACAAACCGAGAAGCATATGCAGCAAGTGGTCCACGGTCTATTGCGGATAAAAATACCTGGGGTAAAGTGCTACACTGAAACCCTTCCCTTTGCTGACGGTCCAAGTGATCGTACTGGCAGCGTCCGACTTCAAATTCAACCGACGCCGCCATAGCGATTGCTTGTCGCAATCCAAGTCACGCGGCGGGTACTCCGAAACCCTGAAGCCAACTCCCTAACCGCTGTGTCAAGCACTGCATGCAAAGCGCAATGACCTAGTGGTCATGGTGTTAACCGCCCAAATACTATGCGCCGAGTTCAACTCCAAGCTCAGCAAACTTTACCTAGTGAGTCCAAGCCAGGATGAAACCATCGGTCGTGGAGGGCAAAGAGGGGAGAGACCTACACCGAAAGCTGGGATTAACATGTCTAGCAGGATAGCCAGCAAGAATTTTCAGAAGAAATAATAACTATTAACACCGAGTACGAAAACGGTGTAGTTTCCTAGCCGACATTTTTCTGTCTGTATCATTCACATATTGTTTTATGCAACTTAAACGATCACTGCTTTCGTTTTCCCTGAAAAAACGGGTTTGGGTAGATGCGGCTTTGCTCACAAAATGCTTGGATGGTTTATATTTATTTTATGTGGGGGTGTAACGGACCAACGCATTGTCGATACACAGTTGGGGGCAAGAAATGCAAGCATTAGCGAAAGAGAGGAATAAAACCCAAGAACAGATAAAAGAATTGTACGAGCAAATGGAGTTCGCAAATGCCTGATTTCGAAAGCAGTTACAAGTAGTTATTAAGTCAAGCGACATTGCCATTTTACTTGCGCGAAGAAGTTGCACGGTTGGGCTTCAGCTGCAAAAGCCGCGTAATTAATGCTGAAACTGAAACTCGCGCTGTTCCAATTAAAATCAAAAGGAGAGAACGGCGATTGAAACTCAGTTAATTTCGGTTTTGCGGTGGTATGCAATCCAATATTCTGGGAAGCGGAGTGTGCCGCTTTTCAAAATCCATGCCTTCTCAACCCTTTTCAAGTGAACTTCGTATGGATGTAGTGTTGTTTGCTTGATAATAGAACGAACAATCTTGCTCCACACTAGCTTTGCGGTGAGTAATTTCCCACATGCAAGTCATCCGGGAAGACTGTGTTGGAAAGTGTGAGGCCCATTCAAGTCGTTGGCACGGTATAGGGTTTTAGCTCTGTGCGTAGTTATTCCCCCCGTTTTACCGCCTAATAACTACCAATTTGTGTACTTTTTGACCGCCTGCGCGAATTACCTTGCCCCTGACACTAGAATTTAAAGAACATGAACTTCAATCGGCCTCATTAACGAGTTTGCTATCACATCCCGCTCAAAATGGCTGCTAAAGGTGTGTCTGATGAAGCTTTATCGGTGTTACAAAACTAATTTTTACTACGTGTGGTGCAATCCACAAGGAGTCTGTCTGGTCGGTGCTGGGTTCGGAAGATGGCTAACTGCTTGCGATCGCGTCGTAGACAATACATGGGCTTCTTGAACTAAAATGCTTGCTTGCGCAGTAAAGTCTTACACTACTTCCTCATTATAGATCTTCTTACTAATCCTCATTCCTAGGTCATCATGGTTGCGTGCCAGCGAAGCATAAATTCACACTAATAATGCATTGCTAATTCTGATGATGAGGATGCATCATTGTGTTAAACCTTCACTCTTTGATTGTGTCATATGTTAACATCGCTTAATTGTCTGCACCTACTATACTGCGACAAGAGTGCTATCTCCAGGAGACAGCGCACGTTTTCGTGGCAGTTCTAGACTCAAAGAGCCGTAGCCTTACAGAAGGTGTACGACTTACTCATAGCCCGAGTACTGTCGGTATATCTGTTTCCACAGAAATAGATGCGATATACGTGTCGGTGTGAACCGGTTCCGAAACAATTGTGATTCCCGTTCCCATACTTCCTAGATACATGGCATGTGGGTGGTGTATCTTAAGCCATCCACAGTCCGCCTGTGGGCAGGGAAAACTGTTGGCTGTTCACATTTATGATGACAAGCAAAGTTGGAGGCGGACTTCCTTCAGCTTTGGTCAGTAAGTGTGGTCCAATGATGAATGTTCCACTGAGCAGCAGTTTTAAGCAGTTATTCTTAATCTCTGGGGAAATGGCTCGCAAAACAACCTCCTCCTGGTGCCTGCTGGAGGGTTCGGGAATTTTTCGTTTCGGCGAATGGTTCGGCGGCAGCTTTTCAGTATGTGGTGGGTTTTCGCCTGGTAAGCGTCCTCTATATTAAAAGCCACTACTATCATTTCAACAACACTGAGACGTGGCGGATGTGACTAGCCACTAAATGAACTCCCTGCCCCCTGTCCCCTTTGGAGACGTTGTGCACTGGCAAGCAATCCGAACATCGGATCTTGTCTCTGACTTCGGGACTGTTGAGTCCCTGGCATGGTTTATCATCATCCGAAAGGCGTATGAACTGTGTCAATGGCTCCTAACCGGTGCGAATCTCTCATCACGCCCTGCTGCCTTTTGAGTTAGGGCCTTTCGCCAAAGGCTCGGGGCGGTGGTCCTCTAAGACAACCTACCTAATTCGTCTTATGCAACTGGGTAGTATCTCTCCTACTGACGAACCATGGACTTACAGCTACAACCATTCACACTCTCTCTTGCTGCTCCGATGCTATTCACTCATGTCACTATGCTAACTTCACAAACACACGTCACCATTTTACCTACCCGTCCCTTGTGTCATTCACGCCCGTTTTTATCTGATTCCTCTGCAGCAATCAACTCCACCTCCACCGATGAACCAGTTCCCTTGACATCTGCCAACTCAACCGCACAGTGCTCAACAGAGCTGCCAGCCCCGAAGGCTCCCAGCTTCACTCCTGCAACCCGGAACGCAGTTCAAACTTGCAGCCTTCAACGTAGGCACATTACTGCAGATCCGTCAGCAAGCTGGACTTGCATGCAAGCTAGAGACTTTTGGAATTGATGACTGCTGCCTAAGTGATGCGACTCCAGGACTCCAACTCGGTTTACCGGCTGACATCACCGCTCCACCCACGCAACCGCTTCCATCTCCGCCACTCTTGTGACGCCGAGTCCCGCATCTGGGCAACCTGGTGTTGGAATCGCCCTCAGTGCTAAAGCCGAGGTTGCTCTGATTGATTGGATTCCGATCATTAATCGCTGTTGTACGACGAGGCTTCACGGATATTTAAAAGTTATCAGACGTCAAGCGGAAAAGCATGCTCTCTACACAATCTCTGCTTACGCGCCTACTGACTGTAGCTCAGACACAGGCGAGGTCCAGTTCTACCAGAACTTTAATGATCTGTCGCAAAGAGCTCTTAAAACAGACATCATTGTTTTGGCAGGAGACTTCAACGCGCTTGTAGGTCGGCTGCCGCCATGTGAGCGCTACCTTGGGGGACCGCATGGATATGATGATGTTCGCTCAGACAACGGAGAGACTACTCAGTCTGTGTGTTGAACATCAGCTTATCCTCTCCAGCACGAGCTTTCGTCATCCTGGACGCCAGTTTGCCACTTGGCGACCTTCCATCATCAACCCAGTGCTGGTCACAGATTGACCACATAGACATAAGTCCCAGATGGCGCGGCAGCGTACGCGACTGCAAATCATTTTGGTCAAACTGCGTCGATACCGATCACGCACTAGTATGTGCGACCGTTTGCATGCCTTTCGGTGGTTCACCTAGGTCCAAACACACCCGATTGAACACCTACAAGTTGGAGGACCCAACGGGGAAGAAGGAGTATCAATAAAGGCTTCGTGAAAATCTCGTTGTTCCCTCCCCCTTTGGATGTTGATCAACACTGGTCAAGTCTGCAACAAGCCATGCTGTCGGCCGGCTTGTCCAGCCGTGGCCTCGCTCGTTCCACTCCCCAAAGGTGGATCTCGGGAAAATCCTCGAAATTTCTGGATCGCCGACGGACAGTGTCTGCTGGCTCAGAGCACAACGAACACCGCCGGTTTATTACGCAACAGGTGCAAGCAAGCCTTCGCTCTGATCGTGAATCCTGAGGGTTAAAACTAGCTGATAAGATGAAAGCCGCTGCATCAGCTGGCAACATCTGCCGTCTATTTTGTATCATCAGGGCCATCGGTTGTAATTCTCACGCTATCAGCCAGACGATTTGCGAATCAAACGGCACGAAGCTCACTAACCTTCACAGGCGATTGGGTCGCTGGGCTGAGCATTTTGCTCTTTAATTCAACCACCCAACACAGCCCCTATGGCACCTCCAGCCCCAACGGATGATGTTCGGCCTGTCTTCACAGGCCCCCAACTGAAGCAGAGATCCGAGACGCAATCCAATCTTTGAAATGCCACAAGGCTCCTGGTCCCGACAGCTTACCACCAGCCATATTCAAAGATGGCGGGATTGTATTTGTGAGCGAAATCCTATCGCTGTTCACGAAAGTTTGGATTGGGGAGTAGGTTCCGAACTCATGGGGAGAATCGGTCATTGTATCGATTCAAGAAAGGCTTCCGCGACGATTGTTGCAACTATCGCGGAATCTCGTTGATCTCTGTCTCATCCATAATCTTCGTGTCGGTCCTACTTCGCTGGATTCCAACGAATAGAGAGAAGTGTTTCTGAGAAGAAAAAGCCAGGTTTCGTCTAGGCCGCGGCTCCATCGTCCAAATGTTCACCCTCCGAGAAGTTCTCCAACTACGACACATCCACCGGCGACCAACAATCGTAGGGTTTTGCTCATCCAAGCGGCATTTGATTCAGTAGATGGATCTGCGTTGTGGAAGAAAGCTGTGCCCGACAAGTTAGTAACCAGCCTAAAACAACTTTACAGTCACACGTCGGGCAAAGTCAGCGCTTACGGCACGCTCTCTTCTTCGTTTGCTGTGACCAGCGGCGTTCACCATGGTTGCCCTATTTCCTCTTTCCTCTTCAATTTTACCATCGAAGATGTCATCCAACGAGCACTGAAATGTGTCCAAAACTGCCGTGTGGAGCCCCTTCCTAGAGACAGAGTCACGGACTTGGACTACGCCGATGATATCGCCTTGCTGAGGGACGACCCACAAACCATCCAGAGCGCTTTGGACGGCTTATCGATGGAGAGGTTTAAGTAAGGCCTATACTTCACTCCGGGCAAATGTAAAACGTTGTTCCAGGACTGGCAGGTGCCTGAACCTACATTCACCATTGCTGGACAAGTTCTGGAGCAAGTCCCTTGCTTTACTTATCTAGGGAGCTGCATCACGGCTGGTCGCGGTGTTGAAGTTAAAGTCTCGCAACGAACTGCAAAGGCCCGCCTTGCATTTATCAAGCGTAGACACCTATGGCGTTGTCGCGATATCAGTCTCCAGCTCAAGGGCGGGGTGTACGATGCATCCGTCCTTACAGTACACTTGTACGGCTGTAAGACTTGGCATATTCGCTCGGAAGACATAAAGCAGTTGCCAGTCTTTGGCAATCGCTGTCTACGAAGGATTGCTCGGGTGTGGTGGCAACACTATGTAAGCAACGTAGAGGTCCGAGACCGAGTGGCTGGAGGGAGTAGTGTCAGTCTTCAGAATATTATACTCCGACATCGCGTCCGTTGGCTGGGACACGTTTTGCGCATTCCAGCCCGTGGCCTTCCACGTCGCTATTTGCTCACTCAAAGAGCGATTGGAAAAGTGCTGCGGTGGACAGCCAATGACGTGGAAAGGAGCATGTAAAAGGCAACCTCAAGTTTGGCGGCAGTCGGACTAGTCCGTCTTCCAGGTTGGGGACCACGCGATGCTGAATCTCAGTGGTTGGAAACATTGGCGGTCATGGCCCGCAACAGACACCAATGGCATCAATGTTTTTGTGCCATCTTATCCCCCCGTTAATGCACACGAAAACTCAGGAAACCAAAACCAAAACTAAAAAAAAACTTTTTTCCATTAGTTATCGCAGTTCGTGTTTCTATTTTCTCTATTTCTTACTTTTGACATGGTTCTGGTAGCATAGTATCTGTTAGTAGACTGCGATATATATATATATATATATATAATTTGTGTTTGAGTAGGAAGTGGTATGTAATGGTTGCCCATAACTCCTTATGACTAGTTTTTGCCGTGGACTGAAGAGAAAAGCCCTGTCATATTATAAAGGCAATACTGCGTGAGTTACCAGAGTTTTAATACTTTCCATATGGTAAATCACAGCCACACCAATGACTGAGGTGATACTGTGCCTAGAAAAATATGGCTGAACAGTTCGTTACAAACCCCTCATTGACCTCAAATCACCATGGGAGATCCCGTCTTTCTCAATATACAGGCAGACATTAATGCGTTCGTGGTGAATATGTGCTACTTACAAAGCACTCTTCTTATTGTGAAAATCGGTGTTATATTGCTTACTGCGTCACAAAACAGCTATGCATAAATAAGTCCAGTATTGAGGCGTATATTCATTCACATATACGCAAGTTCGAAGTATGGCTTTAAAAACTGTGATGACTGAAGCTAGTAGGAACAAGTAAGGAACATACATATGTGGAAAACTATTAGATATTATGTGATAAAACCTTTACGAGACAAGTTTTATTGGTACACGAAATTTGCAGAAGTGCACGTCGGTTATTTGACGATCTGATGCAATGCCGCCTGACCAGTGGAATATTAGCATGTGCCTTCCAAATTTGGTTCCGAAACTGGCTCTACAATCATGTATTGAACAGCTTTACAATCTCTTTAGATGCATAACTTCAGATTCTATACAATAACATAAGTTAGTTCACAGTGTTTTCGGGCGGACAACACCTAATTCCCAGCTGTTTAAGGTGTATAAGTCCGGTGTTTTTCGTGGCATTTCCCGTCACTTAGCGGTCGACTCTTACATGTGCACCATGTACACTATCGGTTTTCCCCAGCACAATTCAACCACATGAAGGTGAAACAGGACTTCTGAATACCAGAAACGATGCAAATTTCATCAGTGAAACACTTGTGGTTTTTAAAAATTGTTTGAACGCTTGCGAAAGTTTCATAATTTTAAACCCGTTTTGTTAGCGGTAAGTTTTAGATTACTATTGGGTACACAAGTCACTAAGGCTCTCGTACTGTCGGGTACAGCATCTGACAGTGTGCTTGTGTAATTGAACGTAATTGAACACAGAACAAAAACTGAAAACAGCTGCTCTACTTTTCATAATTCTACACACTTATTGTTAGGGAAGCTGATCAGATAATGCTATCGGTAGAGGGAAATTCGACTATCTTCTAGCAATGAACTTCAATTTATCGCGTAATTCTCTGTTAACAGAATAAATAATGATTTTGCTTGGGATCGATTAAGACAAAAACCAGCAGTTAGTTGCCTTGCACACCCTGGCACTAGCTCAATGGTATTCCAATCGATCTGACTGATTTTCCTGCCGATAGACCACGGTGCTAAAAGTTCTGGTGCAGCTCAAAGACTGGGGCGAGGCATTAGTAAGTACCGAGGCACAGGTCCGATCTGATTCGCGCTATATTGATCTTTTAAATGTCATCCCGTAAAGTGCAACTTATTGGCAGCGCATCATGTGCAATACCTCACGTCTAACCCCGCACAAAAGCAATTAAGCATATGTTGTATAGGATCAGTTACCTATTTTGGCATTTAGGCTAAGTTAGGACCAATTGCTCGTTTCCTGTGCAGGGTGATGCACTGTGGGAGCAGTTGTTGATTGTTTATAAGATGACTGGCTTTTTGCTCCTTGGTATATTTAATAATCCCTACTTATCGGGTAGGCCCAACTCGATTCCTCTGTCGCTGGTGCATCACAGTAGCGGGGAATGTTCGTGGATAATGTGGATGATCACGAAGAGAGCTCTTATTAAGCAACTACCTCGCGATTCGTTTCCACGTCACAGAAAGTCTTTTTGATCGTTTTCGCCAGCGGTACTATTGGAGCCAGATTGGCATCTGTAGTGTTCCAGACATCAATCACGGTGAAAGATTGCATGGTGAAGTGTTGGTAGCATTCATTCACGACACTTCCTTTTATCTGTTCACCCTCACTAATTGCTGAAGTTACGAGAGTCAAGCAGTACATTAATCTTTGCTTACTTGTTTGCTGATCCACACTCCTGATCATCGCACCTGAGCTCGTATACCCAATTTAGCGTTAACCTCTGCAGTCGACTGATGTGGTGTGATGACTACCACGTGAATCAAACACCACCCAGTCCAATTCTGCGTATTTGTGCGGGGGAACTTACGATATTTATGGCCGGCGCGTGACGAGCGTTGGTCACTTGACAATAAGGCAAAAAGACAATCGCGGTGGTGTAAAGCTGACGGCTACCTGCTACCTGCTTACGTTCATAAGCACACCTGCAACTAACCGTAGTCTGGAGGTTCACGTCCAAATCGCTGAGGGTAAAAGCAAGTTGCCTTCTGCTTTTCGACCCCGGGTATTGAGTTGACCAATCGTTTTTGTCACTTGTTTCGTCTGCACCTAAAGCGGTAGGGTATATGTACAGTGTCAGAGAATGAGATGAAATAGTCGGTTGCCTCTAGTGTCGATCCACAAAGTTATTGTGATGTATCGTAATCAACGCCGTAGATTTAGAACACAAGTGCTGTGTTGTCACTGTGTAATAAAAGTGGGCTAGTCACTGGCTAAAACCCTCAAAAATAACAAGTGCGCGAAACAGAAGACTGCACCATGTGTTCTGGCAAATATTTTACCACAAAGCCAACTGGATTCAGGACAGAGGATGCTACCAGGAAGTAGCAATAAGAATCTTCATCCGTGCAGGTTACCGGAGTTCATTATGAATTCAGTCTCAAGCGTAGTAGCCAAAAGGGCCCCATCTAAGGTGCAAACATTCTTCCAGGTAAGATCTGTTAAGATTGAGAGACGCCTGATAAGATTGTCACTGGCACGGTTGGAGCATGCCTACGATAGCGGCTTGGAACGCCGGCCAATCGAACGGATTTGCGCTGACCTGTTGGCGTTAGCCCGGGGTACGCGCTGATGAGACGGAAATTGAGCGAGCGTGATATCGATCCTAGCCGTACGTATCCGGGTCGAGGTTGAGCCCTCGGAACCGACGCACACGAGAGGAGGTTACGGTAGACGCGCGCTGGTGGCTTAGACGCGAACACTGTCCGGTTATCGACGCACACAAAATCATGTGACCGAACCGACTACCAGCTAAAGCGAAGAGAAGGCAAAGCAAGTAGTCCTCTGAAGGCGCTTTTAAGACCAACAAAGGGCGAATGCTATGGGTCACTAAGTTAGGGAAAATAGCTACAACGACGGGTTAGTAGTTTGTGAAAGAATATTGTCAACAGGTGCGCAGTTGTGCCGCGTCTCGGAGTGGCTGAGCACCGCTACGTTGTGAGGAGGAATTGGACCCCGCTTTCTACAGACATTAAGTCGGAATATGTGGCGCGTTTTTGCGCGGATATTTGATTGTCCCGCAACAGCTCCCTTTGAAGAGTACCACTTCTGACGGGAATTGACCTGGATGGATTTCGGAGACCTCCGGATTCTTCCCGTCATTCGGCGTACGAGTTATCCAGACGCGGCTGCGAATGAACGGTTTCCACCGTGGTCTGTCTTTGTGTAGCCAATCCAAAGGTATCCAAATGGATGTGCAGCGGCAGGCGCACAGGAAGGCTAGCTGGCGTACAGGGTTCTCCGTGGCGCGGTCGAAGCTGATTGCGATGGCGAACCCACGTGTCATCACCCACTGAGATAACATGCAGCATGTCACCTCGCCTGGCCGTCACTGTTGCTTTGATCCAGCGTGGATGACCTGCTCTATAATCGCGAGCGTAGACCGGGGCTCCAAAGACGAATTCTTTGTGCTTTGTGCAGGCATTAGAGTGACTAGGTTGCTTCTCAGTCGGAATGAGCGCTTCGTTGGTGGTGTGTAGCCTGCGGCCCGACATACAAAGGACCGCTATTTTCCCCTAGAAAGGGCTTCTGTAGTGTACCTTTTATATTTTACTACACAACCTTCCGGGCAACTGATAACACCACCAGCTGTACCGACTATTCTTTCAAACACTTCATACACTTCAACATCGACCAACCTTCTTTTTGAATCACCGGCTGACTCTAGACCACCTCGTGCACAACTTCTGGGAGCCCCAAAATGCATCTATGGGAATACATGTTTTCAATCCCTTTCGGCATCCGAGAATGACGGGTTATTAATCCAGGAACTCCGCAAACTAAAAGCGATACCACAATACGCGTTTGACAAAAATACGATAAGTGGCGACGATAAGTGGATACGATAAGTGATTGACCTCACTTGAGTTCGGCTTTTTGACTCAGCAAACATCATCCGGTGAGTCGTATCCAATTTCGTCATAATTCCACCATTTCATGTATGCTAATATGAGTGACAAGCAACCAGGGGAAATGAACACCGGATCTACTAGTTGTTTACCAACATTTTGGATACAGTATCCGCAGCTATGGTTTACGCAGGCCGAGTCATTTTTTGAAATCGATCTCATACATAAGGATGCCTTAGAGGTTCATCAGGTTATTTCCCGACTCCCACCGGAAATGTTACTCCTGGCACGGGGTACCCTAAAAAGGAGCATTACATACCAACAGTTAAGGGGCTTGTTAATTCGTGAGCTTAACCTTAGTGAGCGTAAAAGAGTGCAGCGTCTACTTAATGAAGAGTTGTTAGGCGATCGCACTCCTACGCAACTAGTACGAGCCATGCAAGCTTTGGTAGGTGAAAATCCCTCAAAGCATTTCATTTTTAAGCAGTTATTTACGCAACGGCTCCTTACACATGTACAACAGATACTGGATAACGCCCATCCGGATACCAAACTAAAAGATTTAGCCCTTAAGGTTGATAAGATAATGGAGGTACAAACGCCAACGATCTCAGACTTATCACCTCGTAAATCTGACGAACTCGTTACAGTCGTACGGTCCTTGCAACAACAACTGGCTTCCATTACCATCACCAGATGAAGGAGCAACTCTCGATCTAATCAACGGCGTACTCGGAGTGTTAGTCGTCTCCGTGGCATATGCTGGTACCACGGTAGGTTCCGCAACAAGGCGAAAAAGTGCATGAAACCGTGTCGGTTTTCCGATTCTGGAAACGACCATGCCAACAAGTAATGGCGACGACATAAGCTGGCATCGGCGAGCCAGGTCGCCTATTCTACTTGCGGGACGTAACATCCGGCATGCGATCCCTCGTAGACACGGTTGCCCAAGTCAGTGTAATTCC
Source organism: Dicrocoelium dendriticum (assembly GCA_944474145.2). Taxonomy (NCBI): domain Eukaryota; kingdom Metazoa; phylum Platyhelminthes; class Trematoda; order Plagiorchiida; family Dicrocoeliidae; genus Dicrocoelium; species Dicrocoelium dendriticum. Next base: position 41,963,128 of record OX104067.1, on the reverse strand, counting down.
CCCACGTCAAGAAGACCTGAAACACTGCTCGGTGTACAGCCTCCAAGAAGTAAATGGCACACAAATCCGATCCTATGGAGAACGTTCAATCACTCTAAATCTCGGTCTCCGTAGATCCTTTCCTTGGATTTTCATCATAACTAAAGTGCCTACTGCAATACTAGGCCTTGACTTCTTTCAATACTATAGCATTATCGTAGATCCTAAACGCTGTCAGCTCATAGATGGCCTAACACAACTATCTCAGGCTGGTTTTAAAAGTTCCGTAATGTCTATGAGTCCGCAGCTTGTCCCGCCTCAAGCTTCTTCGATGTATTTTGATCTGTTCCCGAATGTGCCAGCATAACGAAGCCCGGGTATCATTCTGGTGATATCAAACATGAGATCGTTCACAGGATAACGACAGCAGGCAGTCTAGTATTTCATCGTCCTCGGTGACCAACGCCAGATAAACTTTCCGTAGCGAAGGCCTAGTTCGATCATATGTTACAATTGGGCATAATACGTCCATCCAGCAGTATGTGGGCATCGCCCCTACATATGGTCCTGAAGAATAAACCCGGAGACTGGAGACCATGTGGGGATTATAGGGGACTAAACGCCATCACCGTCCCAGACAGATACCCCATTCCGTATCTCCAGGATTTCTCATCCTCGCTGTACGGAAAGAAAGTGTTCAGCAAGATAGATTTAGTACGGGCATACCATCAAATTCCCGTTCATCCTAATGATGTACCTAAGACTGCCGTCACTACTCCCTTTGGCTTAGTTGAGTTCTTGCGAATGCCATTTGGTCTTCGTAATGCAGCTCAGACGTTTCAGCGTTTTATGGATCAGGTCATTCGCGAACTGGACTTTGTTTTCGTCTACATTGACGATGTCTTAGTTGCAATTCGAAATCATGACGAACATTTGCGTCATCTGAGACAGCTTTTTGAACGATTTGCGCATTATGGAGTAGTTATCAACGTCGCCAAGAGTCAGTTAGGAGTTGATTTGGTAGACTTTCTTGGTCACCGTGTTTCCTCCGTTGGAATTGCACCGCTTCCGGACAGAGTGACAGCCATCACTGAGTATCCCATACCTGATTCCATCAAAATGTTACGCCGGTTCGTTGGCATGATTAACTTCTACCGAAGATTCATTCCGCAATGTTCAGAGTTGGCACAGCCACTTACCGAACTACTCAAATTAGATGTTAAACATTCAGCTTTACAGAATCAGCTAAACACGCCTTCAGCGAGCTAAAACACCAGCTAGCAACTGCACTCTTCTTGTGCATCTGGATCCTAAGACCCCGTTACAGTTAACGGTTGATGCCTCAGATGCAGTTGTAGGTGGTGTGCTTCAACAAAGACGGAGCGGTGAATTGTATCCAATTGCCTTTTCCTCTAAGGAATTGCCGCCTGCGAAACGACCTTACAGCACGTTCAGCAGAGAACTCCTAGTTATTTATCTCAATGTGCGTCATTTCCGACATTATTTGGAAGGACGTACGTTCACGATATACACGTTAACGTATGTACTGCGTTATGCTTTTGATCCTCTTTCCTCACGAGAAACTAGACAATTAGATTATATTTCCCAATTTACCTCTGACATACGGCATTTGTCCGGCGCGAATAAAGCCGTAACAGATGCCTTATCAAGGGCGGAAATCAACGGTCTATTCGAACATTCCTCCATTGACTTCCAAGAGCTAGCCACAGCGCAGCATCAGGATAATCTGTTTCTTCAACAACTGCAAGAAACCAATCTTCAAGTGAAAGCCATTCCGCTGCCTGGTAGTTCGGATGTTCTGATGTGATCTTTCGACAGGAAAAACACGACCTGTCGTACCACCAAGCTATCAACGAATTATCTTCGATTCAATCCACGGTCTATCACATCCAGGCATCCGCGCAACTCGCAAGCTTATTTCTGATCGCTTTGTTTGGCCAGCACTAGACAAAGACGTGCAGATCATGGTGAGAAATTGCCTCCCATGTCAACGTTCAAAAGTGCAACGACATACTCAGGCATCACTTGGCAACTTCACCGTACCGATGCTCGTTTCAGTCATGTGTACATAGATACCGCTGGTCCACTGCCGCCGTCGGGCGTATACAAGTACCTACTGACTTGCATCGATCGCTTCACTCGTTGGCCCGTGGCAGTACCCATCGTAGACATTTCTGCAGAGACGGTAGCACATAACTTCGTGGCTCATTGGATCGCGCATTATGGTGTACCATCCACCATAACAACTGACGGCGGTGCGCAATTTGAGTCGACGCTTTTTCGAGAGTTAACCGATACTCTCGGAACGGCAGTTCTATGCATTCTACAATGGAGAAGTGGTCACCAGAGGTTTGAGGACTTTGATCTCGTTCAGCTGCTGCTCGCAGCTCGTAAACATTAAGTCCAGACGAAATGCCGAGTGCGGAGTTTCGCGCGTCGCTTTGATGACATGTTTCGTGGCCCCGATTTCAATAACCATTTTAGCGAACTGAGCCTCAAGATCGCCATGACCGGGAAGAAGCCGCACTTCTGGCCAGAATATCTTAAGTAAAGTTAGATCACTCAATAGTAAGATCTGCGGGCGGCTCATATGCATCTGTCTTTGTGGTAGCCAGTGGCAACAACGGTTTAATTGGCTACGGTAGCTAATACCCGTCATTAGTTCTGCGCGTCTAAGGCGGATTGTGCATCACAATTGCTCGCATGTTGTCCTCGCTCCGAGAAGTGCTGGTACGCTCGCCAGTTAGTGAAGATTTTATGTGCAACAGAACGCCAATGTGAGCCTTTAATTTTTCGGTCGCATCGGAAACAAGAGTATCCTGACAACGCGACTTCTCGGGGTATGACGTCGGAGTTTAGCCAAGTCTCTGCAAGTCCTAAAATCTCCGATCGCTCCGAGACAGCGAAGTGGCACAGTTCGTCACGCTTGCTCATTAGGTTGCACGCGTTGGCGAATGCTACACGGAGGTCCTGAGAGGTAAAGCGCGACGTACCTGGAGGTTGAGCAACAGGTTGATACGGGTTCATGCACCCTTCTTCATCAACCGAAAATTTGCAATTTTAAGTCAGTCTCACCTTCTTCTGTACGATGTTTGATCACAATGACCGCAGTCTTCAAACGATCCCTGACTTCGGGTTCCAAGTCTCGGCGGATGTGAAACTTTCTGCCTTTTAGCCTTGACGGACGAGACAATATGATCCGCGGCATGTTGTGAGTTACAAAGGTAGTCCTCAGAGGTTGACATGACTGGTTGATTTTCTGGTCAAGTCGGAGTACTTGTTTACTCGTCACATTGTCTTCACCCACATCTATGAGTCCATCAATGAGATCCTGCAGGAACGCAACATCGGGCTCATAGCGGATCTGATGGTTTCTCATCTTTTGATTCTGGCACGTGGGAGACCGTGCAACTATGACACCTCAGCGCAATCGGTGCTGAACCTGAAGGAACAGGAATAGCGGCGCTTAGCTGTTTGGGTTGTTGTTTATCAGCAGGGGAAGCCTGAACTCCATTACGTGTGCCTTTGCGCTTTCTAATGGTCGATGTATCCTCAGTGTTTAGAGGTTCGAAGACAGGCTCTGAGAAATTCACGGACCAATCAGTGAAACTGCATTTTGTAAGTTCCGTGTCTGAGTCTTCAATCGGTGGAGAACAGTGAACCTGAAGCTCGGCCGGGGGCCGAAGACGCTGGTGGTGGCGCAGATAGCGAAGTGACAAGAGGAGGCGAGGTGACAGAAGTACTTTTACGTAGGTCATTTTACCCTAAGTGGAGAACACTTTTTTCTGCCTGGAAGAGAGATTTCCCGTTGTCTTTGGCGGTCGCTGCGAATTCTGGTGTCTTGCACCGCTACCTCTATCACATATGAGTTGGAAAAACCGGTCGGATGTCGATTTTCGAATAAGCCAGTGCACGAAACCTAGAAGAAAACTTTGCAACCGAAGCAGCAAAGTACATGATCCTTATTTCCCACAACTTTCGAACACGAACCACAAGTAGCTTGAGACGGCAGCACAAGATAGAGCAAATCCAAGATGGCGGATACAGATGGAGGTTGGGCCAATCAATGAGATTTCCGGAATTAGCCAAAAAATATTCACCAAATTTGCACCGATTGAAAAATACACCAAACTAAGAATATTGGTGTACAATTCACACAGAAAGAACACTTATAACACGGTAGTCTGAAGCAAAAGTAGTGTCCAGCACACGATGATTCAAACATTCGCAGCATCCGTGGGTACAGCCAGATGGTTAACAGTATTTAGCAACCTATCTGGTCATCGTATGCCATTTATAGGCACATTCACCGTTTGCCTCATCGAGCACCCGATAACACGTCCAGATAAGACGGCTGACCATCTCACCGTGCCGACAGGATAGTAGATCAACAGTTCATCGTGACATGGTTGCATGCGTAATTATGGTTCAAGCGTTCACAATTTACAGGACTTGTTTAGCACTAAGTTTGTTACCGTTGTAAACTCAGTAGAGCTGTGTACTTACCTTTCATGGATGCGTGAAGCACATACTTGATTTGACTTGACTCCCTTATTCTATGTAAATGTCAAACTAAAGTGCAAATCAACCGATGCTATCCGTAGAACATAAACTAAGACTGTCGCTTTATTAGCCGCATTATTCTTAGGGTGTAGCTTGGTATATAGCCAATGGCTATCTTTTGATATCAGGACGGTTCGTGCGCTGCCGTCGTGGCATCAGTGAGTTCCTACGAGCACCAGTTTACATACGAGTTAGCCGTTTGGCCATATCAATTGTGAAGTACCGACTCAATTCGCCACTTGTTTTTCGCCTGTTAACCCACGCGCAATGTGCCCATTGCATGCAAATGCTTGCTCGGACAAGCACCGGGTAACTTTAGGTGTTAGAACACTAGTCACCGGCTGTGATGGAATGCGAAACAAATATCAGCTCTTTCTGCCAACAGGATTTGTTAAAGGGATAAGGGGGGGCATGCTCCAACCCCTTGTCTTCCAGTGTCCCAACTTCCTCCTACTCATCTCCTGACCCGAGGTCACATTAGTCTCATCCGCGTCATGCCATCCGTCATCGCCCTGGGGATGAATTGCTCTCCAGCATGTGCGGTTGGCTCCTCTCTGCCCCCTTCTTGACTACATTTCGATGTACACTTACATCCATCCTTTTGGCTGACAGCGCTTGACCAATGAGGCAGCTACGCGAAAGCGCCGCATAAAGAACGGCGACGCATATACGGGCGAACGTGTGAGAGTACTAGACGAAATCGAAATCCATATGGCTTAATTTGACTCCTCTATGGTCTAAAGTATCGTTGATGTGCTCTAGACCGTCTCCATGACCAAGAGTATCCACTACGGTTTGCTTGCTTTTACCGAATGAGTGCCTCTCCAACCAAACTTTATTCTGTTTTCTGCAGTAAAATAGCTAATATACAAGCACGTGTGAAGTGTTTGAATAGCATAGCATGGCATTCGCCCACTTATCACGGCGCCTGGACGGAAGAGACAACCAATACTCAACGGACGCAGTCAGCCCTAACCATCCAAGTAAACGACCGCCAGTGTTACCTTCGTCCATCGTCTTAAAATCAGGACCTAATCGCATCACAATGTATCACCACAAATGTGCTGAGGAAACTGCTCTTACTGCCAACTTGCAGTAATCCTGAAATATGTGACATTTTTCCATGGACAATGGACGTGGCAGCATTGACCCTGGTCCAGCCACTATCGTACTTCTTCAAAACATGTTTAGAATACAAATGGTGCCTGCTATACGGAAACATGGGCTGATTACGCTAAAGTTAACCAAAGCAATCGCTCGTAACCTGCAGCCTATCTCCAAGTGTTCATCCTCACTGTACTCTCAAAGGCGATGGAGACAAGCTTCGTTGAGGCTTTAGATTAAAATTTAAAGCACTGCAACACCAAAGCACCGCAGCAGCACGGTTTCCACCAGAACCAATCGTTCATAACGAAACTAAGCATTGCATGGGGTACCATCACCGTAAATCCAAGTTAACCGTGAGAAACACAACTCAGCTAACATTTCGCAATTTTTCACTAGGGATTTATCCTGGAGCAGCAATAAAAAGACACAGTGAAGGGTGTCGTTTACTTCTACTTCCCAAAATTGTTGGATCTTTTAGGTAACCGCTCTCTGCTTCACGAACGTAATGGCTTAGGTGTATCCGGAATTTCTTGTGACATCGACAACTGCAGGCAAGAATCCGAAATGCGCTGTCAGATTAGATTTCTGCCAAACAGTGTTTCACAAGAATCAGTACTGAGTCCGTGTCTGTTCGCTGTGATCGTTATCAAGCGTATGCGTCTGATGGCTTCGGATTTCCATATTTTCTGATGATATTAGGACGTGGCAGTCGGTCTCCGACCAAGGGGATAACTTTGTATAGGCTCTTTCTTCAACTGTCATTTAACTTCGAAGATCCAGTGTTTACCCGTTAATTTGTTTTTTTGCATCGTTTAGTGCATTTGCTTCCGGATGGGATTACCTTAGTGACCATGCTGATGACATAAATCTAGGGTGCACTACAATGTATTTTGCTGCAAGAAGTGACAAATAGGCGTGTATGCAAAAATGCTTTCATAACGTATAGGAATAAACTAACATATGAGCATTTCTTGCGGCAAAGGAAGCTGCAGGCAACAGTTGGAATTACCTTACCCCACCAAATTAATATGGCCTGCAGTCTTCCACAAGGAATAATGCTGAAGCCTCGTCGGTTTCTTGCGTCATAACGAGCTTACGCGTCTGGTTGTTTCGGAATTCTTGCTTCTCGCTGATGTTGTTCGGATGTGGTGGATGACGACTAACCAAGGAAATCTCGACGCACCCAGGCTGACATGGACAGTAAGTATGAGTAAGCTATCCACAATCTGACACAAAGTAATTATTCCACATTTGTCATCAGCCGAACAGCGTATCGTAATTTGGAGGGTACTTCCTACAATCAGTAATTCAGAAACGTGACGTTGGTGCATTAATCCGTACTGATATGAGCTGCTCAGAACAATCGGAGAAGACGCCAAATAATATGAACCAAAGAGTTGGTACGCTGCGAATGGCATTCGTGTGGCTTAGTTAACCCGTCTGTCCGCAGTTACTTAGCACACTGAGCGGCCTCATGTAAAGAGCACTATCCAGGTCTGGCAGCGCTGGCACAAGCAAAATCTCGCAGCTCTGGAGACCCTACAGAAAAGAGCCAGCAACCATATCAGAGGGTTGTTCCACCTTCCATATCAAGTTAAGATAAGATCACTAATATTGCACACTGCTCAGTGTCTGTAGTTTAGCAGCGATCTAATAATGGCCTACCCGATTCTGAGGACCCCCAATTACGTCTACCGCCAGATTATGCACCTTAGCAAGAACACGAATTTGTGAAGTCACCAGTTCAAGTTAATCACGCAAAACCATCTGCTTAATATCGACGAATTTGTTGCTCCGTTTCTGTCTTCCAACCATGCAACGATCACCATAATAACATAGTTTCCGCCACAATAATGCTGTATATACCATAATACATGATTTCCCTCCAACCCATCTAGCTTACGAAATATGTCATGTGAATTTCGAAACTATGTAACGTGACAGAGGTTGTAGAAAAAGCATTAACTAACCCAATCGTGGTAGGCACTTTACTGTGAATACTATGATAACTCCACAAAATAACGTTCAGTGTGTCACTGTGTTTTCTTTTTACCATTATCTGGTTCGCATTCTGGTCATCCAGCGGAGTTCATCAGGCTAGTGCTTTTTACACTAAATACAATATTGCTTTAGTGTTTCATTTGACACGTTTCACAGGTGCACAAGTAAACTCATGCTGTAACCGTTTTTATGTGGGGTCATTTTGTTTGTCCCTATCTGCTTGTTGCTGGAAATGTGTACATAACATACATGCTTCTGTGTTACTTCAAGGTGGATGCCAATGGTTAGCTTTGACGATATTTCAGTATCTATGCATTACTTACATTACATGTGTTGCTGCTATTTCCACAAGCAAATGTCATCTGGTCCTCTTGAAAATGGCTTATCAAGTGATACGCCTACCAGAACCGAATCATTATTACCTTCTAGACGAGCCTATCACAAACACTTGTTGCACTCTCCTACGACCCGGCTACAATTAGTAGCCGATTCCAATGGACCGCAAATCAGATTAGAAGGAATTTAGACCGCATAGTTGTTTTGTACCTATGGTCACGGGTTGAGTTGTGCTGCAGTTCTAATTTGGGCAATTTTAATTGGCTTTGTCACATTTGAATTATGCAACAAAAACAGGGTCTACTTTGATCTTCGCAATAAAAGTGGATCGATACCTAATTAATGACACCGATTGCCGTAGCACACTGGTGGAATTTTTACTAAGAAGCGTGAACAGATTATGTACTCTCGGACATATTCTTGCCCGCACAAATTCTGCTGCAACGCTCCATGATGCGATGGGTGAAGGATTGAGTAAGTTTAACTCTGACTGGGAGTGTATGCAACTTATATGTTAGCTATCCATTGTCTGGCTCGAGCCATCTAGAATTGAACTACTCGAAATGGTTAGAGGCAAAGGATTTCAAACAAGCACTTGTGCAAACAGACAATTGTATTCAGTGTGATTTAGCCTTTAGGTATCAATAAAACGCAATACCTGGTTTTTAATGTTAACTTCATCATCTAGATGTTACGCTATGTCACAGGGAACTTAAGGTGGACAATCTGTCCATCGTTTAGCCGCATGACTTAATCGTTCATCTAAGATAGGTATTTGGTCAATATGTGATTTGGAACGGCAAGCCCATGCACCGACTTTTGAACTAACTGCAAAAATGTGCGGCTATGGTATGCTGGTTAGCACAAACAAAATATGTGTATGGCATATAATTAAATGCGGTATAATTTAACGAAATATGCATTGTTTTCTTGTGTATAACCTCAGCGGCGTTGATATCCTATTCAGCAAGAATCAAAACTAGATTGTACTAAAACCAAGTGCTATCAGTCAGCTGATTAAGAAACCGACAGTCTAGTTGGCGGCATTTCTGCAAACTGTGTAGAAATTCCAAATGGAATGTTTCTACAATGTTTTGAAGACAAACGGATCGTTCACTCTTACTAATACTGTATGTGCGGTATGGTGACCGCTAAATAATGCATTTACTTAATTGTAGCAGATGCATGCAATGTCTACCTGTGAACCGATAGGCATTTTATACTTTCTTCAAGATGTGCTGGTTTACGCGCTAACGAATCTCACGATCAGTGAGTTCCTTTTGCGTAACAATAATCTTAGCATATGTATACCAAAACAACTGGTCAGTTGATTAAAATTGACCGAATGGACAAGCTACTACATTGGATAATTTTTCGACCATGGTCCCCCTACCAATTACGATTAACGGCCATGGTATGTTGGCATGGAACGGCACATTAGAACCGAGCATCGTGTGCTTGGAACATGCTTTACTAAGGGCTTTTATAAGACCCAAACCATTGTATTAAGGTTTAAAAATGTGGGCTAATTGTAAAGTGCAGACGGTCGCTGTTGAACAGCTAAACATATGTCAGCTTTCAGCGATGCTGATGGGAGACAATTCAGCAAATAAACACCAATCGCTCAACCGACAATTTGGGCCGACCTTTAAATGTCAGCAGTCGCGCCCTGATGCCTGTTGGTTCACTCACGAGCTAGCCATGGAGGCGATCGGATATTGCAAATCCGACCCCATGATCATGTGGTGCTGAGGCGGCGTTGCCCACCCAGTAGAATGTGAAGCCAGCACCTGCTTCATGCAACTTACCTTGCTCAGCGAGTCGGGTTTCACTGAGCGCCGCAATATGGATGTGGTAGCGCGCCAGTTCCATCGCGACCAGTGCAGTGCGTCGCTCCGGGAGCTCGCTGGAATTCCGATCCAGTAGTGTGCGCACGTTCCAGCACCCGATGCTGAGTGCTTTGCGCGCAGGCATACGATTGCATTGGTTGGCAATCGCAAGCGAGATGGTCGTTGTGCTTCGGCGGTTTGCTTGAGGGACTCCACCCGGAGCCTTTGGTTCAATAGCCTGACCTACAAAGCGGTGGGTGGTTTGTAGGTTTGCTTGAGGGACTACGCCTGGAGCCTTTGACTCAATAGTCTGACCCAAAAGACCATGGGGAGCAGATCCAGCTCGGGAATGTGATTGCAGAGACAAATTGGGATCTGCTTGACGGCCGTCACACGCAGCCTTTGAGGTACTGCAACGATTCATATGTTTTGCTACCATAATAGGATACGGACCTGATACCACGGCCAGACTCAGGGGGATTTTGGAGGGTGGGCACCATTTGGACCAGGGACTGCCTGAGTTGAGGCGCGCAGTAGCAAACTATTGAACACCAGGAGGTGCCCTCCCACCGTCATGGACAATGCGTGGCGCTCGTGCTCTAGGCCAATCAGGCTGTGATCTTATAACCCGTAGATCTATTGTCTCCCATGGCTATATTTTAAGGGAAGAGGGCCATCGACCACTTTGTAACCACCGAAGAGGATGAACTAGGATACTGGCAGGAGACAGGAGAACGACAGGTGATAGGAGAACGACTCGGGTCCTCAAGCAAAGCCTTCGATTAAAAGAACAGCCGAAAGGCAGCAGGTCTAGCAATGGTCGGTTCACTGACTCATACGGGTTGGTGTCCTGGATCTTAGCAGGGAGAAGGGCGTAAGCCAACTCCCACAGAGGTGTCGCCACGAGGAGGCGTCCAGGATATGATCCAATAGCACAACAGTAGCAGCAGTGGGTACACTATCTGTCAGGATCTAGCCACCACCAGCCTCAGCGCACCATAGCAGCTTCCGCCTATGTATATATACCCCTACACATACATGTACTGTTATCACATATATGTGTATTCTTGTACATTTTTCTTCACACACTGTTATATTAATATGATCATGACTGTAAATGCGTGCTTCGCATTGTCGAGAACAACAAATTTATCTATTAAAGTATTTTAGACCTAATACAAAGGAGTTATAGTATCATAATCATTTGAACAGTTGGTCTAGGACCGCGGTATCCGGCTTTCTAACGCGTCAGTCTCTACACTAGGGTAGGAGGCAGGTAAAGAGAATAGGTAAAAACAGAAACCAGGGTGGACGGCGGAAGCACAAGTGCAAACTTAACTGATCTAATACAGTGAATGTTATTGCCAATCGGCCGTTTCCAATATGCCTCTCTTTCTGACAAATTCGGTCTAAATAGTTCGATGGCTTTAGCGACTGTTTCCAACATAGAAGTACGTGAAATTACGCAAGGTCTAATGGATCATGAATATCCGTTCACGATAATATCTGTTCAAGAATTAGTTACCGCATGTTTTACCACACAACTAAATTGCTAGCAAGGTGAATCCTTTGTTTTTTTATCTTTGAACTGAAAATGCGTTGTGAACGAGCAGATTATTTAAATACACGGCCGCGCTGATAAATCCGGGCAAAAGTGATAGTTTGCGTTCAGGTCAATTTACGACGTGTAGTGTTTAGGCTAGGTAATTTTTCCAGTGGAACCGAAAGAATCCTGGTCAACTATCAGTTAACACGTTTCAACACAACTTAATCAATTTGACTTGTGTTGCACTACTCCACAGAACAGTATTTCATGCCGGCATGGAATCTGCCTTGAAGACTAGAGGGCTGGCATCAATGCACTTTAATGATAGTGGCATTATGAAATACTGTTATCAAGGTACAACTAGCTTGGCGCATAGAAACAGTACAAGGACTAACTAGTATTTTAACTAAAGATGTGGCTGCCGAATGCCTTTAAGGCTAAATACAACTCACTTTACCGTTTAGTACAAAGTCTATTTTTCTTAAAACGATAATGAAGCAAAGAAACCTTGAATTATGTTTTTTCCTCGGGATCGTTGGTTGACTTCCTATCCGCAGCATCCGTTATCAACTTTCAATATAGGATGGGCTTTTGCGTCAAAGTTTTTGGGGAAATAAACCACTAGATACAGTAGTGAATGCGTATAGGGTTTTGCGAATGCGTATCGCTGCCTGGTTTAATTCACTAGCGTATTCTTCATTTAACAGCTTAAATTGCGAAACGATAATTGAAAAGAACGTACTGCGATTTGAACATCATCCTCATTGGTATATGACAAATTCAGCTATTTGCAATCGAAGCTTGCTGAGACGATAGAATGTTTGACCTTGGCTGAAACTTGTGTGAGTCAACTACTTTTCTTGAAGCTCGTTAGTGAACCTTTGAGCGATGCCGTTCTGGCTGTGCTGAGGAGAGCAGAATAATTAGTTTCCTCCAAAAAAGCTATAACAAAGTTCTCTTCAGTATTGGGAACAAATTCAGTTTATTTATAGCTAATAAGAACCATGATGAGAGCTTGCAAAATAGCTGAGATTTATTGCAAACGTTTAGGCCAAAAAGAACAAGAGGACCATGTTTTGTCTTATTTTTACATTTATTTATTCGCTTCAATTGTTTATACAAGTTGAAAAGAAAACCGCCAGACCACATCTTATTCTAAATAAGCATAAAACATTTACTCATTGCAGTATTTGTTCTATTCCAATATTTTTGTTCCGTTTTTATAGTTAGTCACAGGTATGCCGATCTCTTTTGGCGGTCAATTGAATCTTCCCCGATAGACAATTATACCCACGCAAGGCGGATTGCCACAGGTTCACTGGTATAAAAAGAACGATTCTACATTTGGACAGCCTACTAGATAGAACAATTGCCAGTAAAACTTTATTCATGATAACGGCCAATTGCTTACAATCACAGCCAAATTACCAGTCGGCATGAAGACGGCTAATTCGTTTCTACTTGAAACCCAGAAATGCGAATGGAGCGTCTTGAGGAACTATCCCACATGGAAGTAGGTCCCCATGAGACAGTTCTACGAGTAGTCGTATTACGTTACTTGGACTGCTGGGTATGCTCACATCTATTCTTTCGCTCTATTTTCCGGACTTCTATTAATTTTAAGTAATCAAATACCGCAAGAACTTCGCTAGGACGTAGAACGTCAAATGTGAAAACTTGTATACATCCTCTGATTATGCTGTACATAATGACCAGACAACGCAGTCGGTCTGTCTCGTATGGTCTAGAAATCCACCACTTATTGCTTTATGTAAGGATCAGGAGACTAATGCTTGAGCAGTCAGTTTCTCATCACACAACAGACTTAAATAAATGATATAGTGAACAGTCCGGATCGCATATCCCTAAAGCATGGAACCATTGTTCGTTAACCTAGTGCGCCAAAAAAGAGATTACTTACATAAGGGACCCATTTATCAAATCGCCAAATAAAATTACAATGATTGAAACACTCATGACCTCAGGTTTGGATTTGACAGAATGTATTGAAGGATATCTACACTGAGTACTTTGCCACAGCTCCTATCGCATATCTCTCAGTGCATCCGAAAAACAATATTTAAAATTTTGATCCTGACACTAGCCTTTCCATTGCAATGGCTCCTACCGATATACTGGCTATAAAGGTTTTACCAGCAAGAAAGCCTAGTGACAACGATAGAAACGTAACACCATCACTTGTCAAATGCTCCATATTTTTGGTGTTTGACACCCTCAAAAATATTAAACCTCGAAAAAGTCGGTGTTCCTACGTCAACCCTCCCACTACTCTAACTCTACTTGACACTGCAGTTTAAGTAAAACCAGAACAATCAGTCTCCTACCCACCTTATGTCTTAAAATACACACCACAAGAACTCTGTTGGCCTACTGACTGCCACAACCGTAAACAAGGAACTCATAGACTGACGGTCACTGGACGTCAAACGACAGGGAATCATGTCAAGCCCCAAGCATTTGCAGCCACTCAGAGATTATCATCGATATACAATTTTTTTACAGAACAGTAGTAAGGGGATTCGATAGGAATAGAGGGAAATTAATCAGAGCTGTACTCATTTGGAGGGCCATCAAGCGCTCGACAAAGCACTGTGCTTTCGAGGACCGTTGACAGCGCCCACTCCTACTGAATCATGTAGGGTACGAAAAGGTAAAAATATTATTGCGTTTGTGAATAGAAACAGGGAGCTACAAATCAGCTCAACGGACATCTGGAACAAGTTACAACACCTGTTCTCAGCAACATTAAGCCATATGACATTTAATTTCAGCTGTAAGCATTTCGACTTCACCTAATAGTCTTACAAGTTCTACCATCCATGAGTCGGTGGCAGCGTTCACGCTCGCTGTCTCGTAGCTGTCTCATTGGTTATGCGTCGTCAGCCAATAAGTGGTCGGATTTAGCTCGGTTGGGAAGTCTAATCACGGAGCCGGCGAAGGAGTGCCGACCGCAAATGCTCGCGAGCAATTCATCCAGGGAGATGACGGATGGCAGGACACCGGTGAGACTAGTGAAGCGTTGGGTCAGAAGATGTGTAGTAGGATGAAGTTGAGACAGTGTAGGACAATGGGTTGGAGCATGCCTTTAACAAATCCTGTTGACGAAAATGGCTGATAATGCTTTCACATCCTATCACAGCCGGCAGCCAGTGTCATTGCACCTAAAGTTACAACTATTCTTGCCGCCCCCTGGCGGTTTTAAATACGTAAACCCTCATAAGTTCGGACAGCACTTAAAATACTTCCTTTCATCTGACAACAAACAAAGATCCAATTATACTTGCTGCCGTACCTTCAGGAATTTTTACATTACAGTACTCATGAACAAGGTTTACAGATACACTTTTCGCGCATTACTTGAGATGGTAGCATGGATAATGCTCTCCACTGTCAAGTTGGTTCTCCATGTAGTGAACTGTGACTCTGTGAGCCTTGTCCGTTTCAATGACGATGAAAGCTAGTTCGTTATGAGCTTACGTTTAAAGAATGAGCTCTCATAGCTGACTATGCGAATAGTTCCGGTAAGAAATATGCGCGGAAGATTCCCTAAGTGATATTTCGGTATGAGGCTGGAAAGCTCAGAAGGTCCGTTAATTTTTTGTTTTAATGAAGCTTTCACAAAATACCGCAACCTTATTCTTTCGGCAAGGGTTCCGTTATACCATGTCTTCCTTGGATTTACCAAACGTACAACCATGCTTATTATCAAGCAGATGTAACGATGTAAGGAAAGCATAATTGATCGCAAGGTCATGAATATGCTTATATCTATGGCGTTTCATTAACCAAAATATCTATGAGAGACAGCATTTGCCGTTTCAAATTTGCATCAAATCCCATCGAAAAATGCAACAATTATTCACCGTCCATTCGTTTCCTTTAGCCGATTTGACACATCATGCTTACTCCCAAATTAGCGTACTTTTGTGCACTCACCCGTCGCAATGTGTACGACGTGCCCTCTATTCTGAAGAACGCAACTATTTACGCTGTAAGATTGCCACAACTTTGCAAATCCAGTCTATTTCTTTAGACATACCTTTGCTTGATTGAATTCTATGTGAAGAGATCCCTAACTGCTAAGATACCAAATAACCGGAAACAACTGTACCGAGATGAGAAATAAAGATGCAGCTGAACTTGCGATTGCATTTCCGCCTTATTCTCTGACATGTGTCAGTGAAGTGATGAGTTCCGAGTACCTCTTCACCACAATATTTACGTCCCCTTCTCGACTACTCCATCCATATTTTACAGTCATCTGATACTTACACCGGTGACTTCGACCAAGGAATTCAAGTAACGTTTAGATAAACAAAGAATAATAATAGCAGGTCAATCATACAATCCATGTAACAGAATGAACCGTCGTGGAAGCTACATAAACACAGTATGATTTGTGCGCGACGCAGATGCGAACTTTGAGCTGATTTCACAAACACTTCTCTGGACACCCATTCGTTAGCGCGATATAACAGCACCATTGTCAAATGATTGGGAACAACAGTCGTCAACGTGAATTTCATCCTTCTCCGATTCTCGCAAGACCAGTGCAAAAATTTCTGCACTTTTGCCTTTGGGCTCAACGAGGCTGAGCAACCACTCCTCTCCTCACACTTATTTTTCACTCATCTGATATTTGTGAGATACATTGGACGTGCTATCGAAAATCGGGGAAACACAACTGCGTTCATTGACCTGATCTAATATTCGCTTTCTCACCTGAATGTACCGAATTGCTTACAGATTCATTTTAAACGTGGTAAGACAAAAAGGTGCCGATTTTGCTTCCCAGCTGAACTATCACCAAATGTTCGCCAAGTGCAGGCTCACACTTGACTGACGAATGTAAAAATGCTGAAAAATTCTGTCCATTTTTCGGCCTATTTCATCTTGGATGTCTTCTCGGTGAACACACAGTGTCTTGACTGCTTGGTGAGAACCCTGACGACATCAACTATTTCAGCGAAATTTCACGCCACTGATTTCCTACGACTACTTGCTCATTTGGTCAACTTCCCTTTCTTTAACTCGCCGCATCACTACCAATTTGCGGTTCAGAAATGACTGAGCACACAATTTGCTATATTCGTGTTCCCATGCTTTTGGATGTGGCATCCACCAGTCGAAAAACTAGACTATCTCGTTGAAGACATCCTGCAGCGGAAGCTATATAGGGGTAATTTTGAAGGAGAACGCTTCATAGTTGTCGCAATCGTTGCTCACCGTTTCGCAAATCCCGAACATCAGCAATTATTTGTTAGATCCTTAGCCTCAGATTTGCATTTGTTCCAGGTAGAACCACTTAGTAAATTCATGATAGATATGCTGGAAGACTTTAGATCCGAGTCGGACAAGCATAGTAATAATTTCCTGAACAATCTTAACAGCCAACTGATGGACTTCCATGTAATCGGTTGCTTTGATTGTGATTGTACAAAAATGTGGTTGCATTTTCAATACTTCCACTTTAGCGCGCCTCTGCTGCATCAGCATTATAAAAGCTTTCCGCTGTATCCCAACTATCAATATCGTTTTCTGTTGTCCGGATGTCAGCAGGTGCAATTCCAGTTTCTTCTTCCGCCATAAGATGATTATCATCCTTCGTTTTTACCACTCCATACATGGAAGGAATTTTGCTGAATTTACACGTGGTATTAAACAACCGTCCATACTAAAAATGTCGTCTCCTGTCACATGCCGCCAGAGGCGGACCACTGCTTCCTCGCTTCCTTCTGCTACTCCTCTGGTGCTCGTCCGAGCAAGCATTCGCACGCGATGGGCACATTGTGCGCGCGGACAAACAGGCGAAAAACCAGTGGCCAATTAATCGGTACGTCACTATTTGGTATGGCCAAACGGCCAACTCGTATGTAAACCGTTGCACGTAGGCGAAGTCCCTGATGCGACGACCGCAGCGTTCGAAGCTTCTTGGTATCAAGAAACAGCGATTGGCCATGTACCAACCTGCACACTAAGGCTTTCATGCGGCTAATAAGGCGACAATCTTAGTGTATGTTCCATGGAAAACGGCGGTTGTTTTTCAAGCAAGGATGATACTTACATAGAATAAGCTAGTGAAGTCAAAGGGAGATTACGCTTCATACACCCATGAAGGATGAGCATACAGCGCTACTGATTCCCCACCGCAAAAAGGTAGTACTTAACAGGTCTCGTACTTGGTGAGAGTGTGAACCGCAATTACGCATGCCCCCATGTCACGATGTATTGTTGATCTACTATCCTGTCCGCGCAATATAATGGTCAGCTGTCTTCTCTGGACGTGTTTCTGGGTGCTCGCAGAGGCGGACAGTGAATGTGACCATAAACGGCTAACCATGACCAAATATGCTGATAAACAATGTTTCACATCTTTAATACCTCTGTTCATTGTTCATAAGCTATTACCTTTTTGTGCAACCCGAATCTCGTTAGGCGCGTGAACGTTGGAGCAGCCAAAGTGAACGATTTACATACCCCCCGGCCGCCCCAGTTGGACACACGTGGCCCCAAAGTGTTGAAAGTGGTGTTTCAGTGCAAACGCATGGCGGAAGAATCACTCGAAGATTGTCGCAAGCGTGGGAACAAGCTCCCATCGGAGCATGGCGCACGAAGAAGTGTAAAATCACACCCCAGTCCATGCAGCCAAAACGAAATCACTGAGGTTGATCAACTACGGCAGCAAATCTTTCTTTTGTGTTGTGAAGCTACGATGCGCGACATCCCACACCACTTTAGACGGAACCTCATAACGTGTGCTTCCTATCAGCCGACATGCAGAATCTCAAAGTCCAATATCAGTTGTTCACCTCAAATAAGATTACTGCACGACCTCACAAATGTCAGATTGAAATCTAACCGCACACTTATGCCTCCAAACACCGGTGCGACAATGGAAACACAAGGTAAAGACCTCCTCAGCACGTTTTCTTAGTTTAATGGTCGGAAAGCCTCGAGCCCTGCGACATGATCACACTGCGATCTAAAGTGTATGGAAAACACGATTACGCTTTACGGACACCGCTTTCTCATGCCTTCGGCACCCCAACGCCCCTTCAGTACTTAGTCCGAAGAGATTGCCACTCCTCTCTTCGTCTCGATAATGTGACCAATGCTAGAGTACGGCTTACCCGCATACTGTACTATCACCGAGGTCGAGGTGGAAAGAATTGTGCGGGCACGGCATGTCGCCCGCGAGACTGATCCCAATTTACGATGTGGGTCGTGTAAAAACCGGTGT
Organism: Dicrocoelium dendriticum; assembly: GCA_944474145.2. Classification (NCBI taxonomy): domain Eukaryota; kingdom Metazoa; phylum Platyhelminthes; class Trematoda; order Plagiorchiida; family Dicrocoeliidae; genus Dicrocoelium; species Dicrocoelium dendriticum. The sequence continues at coordinate 41,944,485 of OX104067.1, read as the reverse complement.
AGGATACCATAGCTTTACACCCTATCGTATCGTGGAATTCAGGTTGACCTCACGACGACACACTGGGTACCATATCACGGTGATTACCCCATGTTGATACCACTGCGGCATATGCGCGAGCAAATGATCATACGAGGACACAGATACGAACGTGTACTACCGGAGTTGAAGCGGGTCGTCCACAACCTTGGTTTCGAACGGACAGTGGCGAATGTGTGCATCAACCTGCCGCAGCACGTAGCTAAGGCAAAGTCGGTGCCAATAAACAAGAAATCCCTGTACAAACACTGTCGATATAAAATACATCGAGCGCAGTTTAACATAACGAGATTTGTACCAGTGATATTAGATGCACCTACACAGGTATATCTCTTCTTGCTGCTTCAAACCAGTAATCAGGAACCGAAACCTGGCTCAACGAGGAATTAAGAGATGGGGAGATTGCCTTATCTTGCACGTCCGTCCTACGATATCATCGACCAAGTAGGGGGCTGCGTCCTTTTGGACCATGACACCGATTTGCATTGCAAACTGGTTAATAACCAGGAACTCACGTTGTTGATTGCCTTCGGTGCCGCTTGCAATTCAGACATGGCGACACATTTTTGGTGGCTATTGTACAACGCCCCCACGCATGTGAACTGTACATTTGGACAAATGCTTACCTAATGCTCAGCAGACGGTTTCAGCACAGCTTCACTGTCACGTTCTCCTTGCCGGAAACTTCAACTTGCATATTGTAGAGGTTCCAGCCACAATCAAGTAAATAATGTAAAACCGAACTGCAATAACCAGTCGCTGATCTGCCACTTCATAATCACAATACTTCATCTACGGGCTTCAGAAGAGGAAGCAAACCGGTTATCCTTGATCTTTTGTTTGCCATTGCGGAACGTTTGATCGACACAATAACACTGAGTAGCCCGTCGGAACGCAGCGATCTTGCGACAGTGCTTTCCAACTATGTCGGAAACACTGTTATCTGCGTTCGCCACTGGGGCTTTCGCTGTGGCAACCAAAGGAGGTGGAAATGTCTGCTTCCGCATAGTAATAATTCATCATCTTTACGACTTGGGCCATTGATCCACCTATGGTTCGCGTAACGAAAAGGATATGACTTACGTCACGTTGTGAACTGACCAAATGCAGTCTGTGAAATCAAGAGGCCAATTAATTAGTGACCAGTCATTCCCAACTGAGAAGGCTGCCAAAGAGAAAGTCGTAGTCGGCAACCTAGATAAACATGTCTCTGGTGCAAAACAAGTTAGTTGCAATGCGGTAACGGTGTCCATGAAATGGCCTTGCTTTGTTGTGCGCGGCCAAATAGGTGTGACAAACGCATCGAACTGCTCGATGCCGGACGATGGTGACATGCATGGACGATTGCATGTTGCTTAAATAAGCCGCACGGCAAGGTTTCCTCATTTGGTCATAAAGTCATCACTGTGCCCACAAGACGAGACCCGAAGGGGCCCGTATGCTCTGCACTCTTTGGAAGCGAAGAACCAAATACCGCAAGCCTATGAGGTGGGAGACGATTGGAAGCACGTTGCCGATTTGCTAAATGTGAACTTGAAAATCTGTCGCAGTTGGATAGCAGTGTTAGAGTCCCCAGAACCAAGAAGACAAGACTGGAGTGCTCGTCGCAAAGCTCTGACATAAAATCACGTAAACTCACTGCTAGAGTGGGTGTCCGAAGAACTAACGATAAGACGCAACACTTTGTCTGCGTTGTAAGGCGGAGTACGAGGTCGAGGTCACTAACAGTACCATCGCGCGCTCTTTAAACGGTCAGTTGATAACAATGAAGACGTTGCACGCCCCCACCGTGTCAAGGAACAAACTGGAGAATAAAAGGCGACGAAAATCATTTGTCATGCAGCTGCTGAGTTTCCAGACAGAAGGACGGCAACCGGTGTGGATTGATGAGATTAATTTCAATCTCTTCGGCGCACGCACTCGGAGCCGTTCACTACACGGGAGCCGCGCAAATTGTACTATGGCAAACAATCGTGGCCAAAATATGCACGTGGTCGGAGCCATGACAAACAACGGGATTATTGCTTTTTCCGTGGTATTTCCCACAAGCACAGTGGCTGCGACAGGTGCTTGATGAAAACGGTTCCGACTTTATCACACGGTGTGTGTTGATTTGTGACAATGCTCCGTGCCATGCAGCCTTGGAAACCGTCTTCCAAGAAGAAGGCTACCGATGAAGGAGGAGGTTAACATCAGCACCGTAATCTCCGGCGCCTAACACGATCGAGAGAATCTGGAGTGTAATCAAGTTATGTGAAACAAACGAAGAGGAGCAGGCATGCGGAAATGCTCCAAGTGGACCCTGATAGTGCAATCTGGAAAACCGAGTGGCGCGTTCGTTTTTTGGAGCAGGTAGTGTCACACGCAAGGGCTTGTGTCACACGTAATCAATGCGAGAATATGGTGCAGCACCTGATGATTAATTACGGACGTGTAATTTACACGGCAAATTTGTAAGCTTTTTCCTTTTGTATAGAATATTTGACTATAAATGGAATCGCCCTATTTCTTACCTCATCGCCAGGTAGGTTAATGGAGCGACACATGCTCCGCTCGGTTGCAAAGTAGTGTGCAACCTATTAGAACGTACCTGTTTCCGTTTCTGTGACGTGAATCGACAATGTGAGAAATAGAGGACTGGCAACACAGTGAGTGATAACTCGTTGGGCCTGAAGTGAGTTCACATCTTTGCCATATTTTCCGTTGCCGTATACGTATGCGGAGCAATTGAATAGGGAGTCATTCGCGAGCTGATCAGGCGAACATGGTTTCACAGGCTTGATCATAAAACGTTCACAGTAATTGTTCACACGGGAAAGGAACACCGCCTGTGACACATTGCTTAACGTAGCACGTTTAGAATTGTTGCGGAAGGCAAGAGACCGATGGGGAGTTACAAGGAACTTATCCATGCATACCAATGGTGACGTTTGCGGATTCTGTGGTTAGTGAAACCTATCCGCAAACACAGAAATCAGAAGGTTGCAGTACCCGCGTAGCAAATGTGCCTTAGTAAGCGTGTACTCTTAAGTAACCTTTGGAAGTTATCAATGTCTTCCTTGGCGATAAATACTTCCACATTGTGCAATCTGGTCTTCCCTTCAATATGCCTTCCACAGGGAACACATGTAAAGCCAAACAAGTGCGAGTATTTCGTTTCGCCCCAATTCACCCTGAAGCGACCAAGTGGTGTGCTCACACGATTCATAACACAGCTTATCTTGTCTGCAGCGGTTCGAAAAACCGGGGCAACTTCCTACGCATCCATCCATTTTCCATCCGTTTACACACTACACTAGTGTAGTTGAGCTCGGAAGGGTTGCCGCCCACAGCAGCTAATGTACCAAAGTTCCCCTTGGTACCAAACAGCTTGAGAGAACAGACTGACAACATTTTGGACTGCTTCCTGTGCACGGGCGACCTGGATTGTGCATGAACATACGCAGAATATTTGTGCAGTTGCCGATTCCGAGCTAAAAATAGGCTGCGATATCAATCGTACGGCACACAACTTGGTCACTTCGCGCTGTTCTAATCGTTTAAGTGACAGATTCAAAAGTGTTTCTATGGATTTTGCGCTGAAACTGAACAGTGTAACATTTTATTTTCTAGTACTTTGTGGAAGTTTACACAATGAGCGTAAAATAGCATAAAGAGCTGGTTGACGTGGTCAAGTCAGCCAAAAATTATTCATCAGTAACATTTGTACTGGCTCCTAGACCAGTATTCATTTGGAAGCAAGCGATAACCTATAGCCGATCGCCGATCTCTTATAACATTGTCAACCAATGCGCCGGTGTAATCCTTCACACTGACCAACGCAGCCACACGCCCACTAGTCCGTCCACCCTCGACCTTTCTAACCACATCGCTCGTCTGACTGCTGTGTACAACCGACTAAGGGAAAGTACGCGACATCAACTAGTTCACTGTGTCAGGCAGCGTCATGCCGTGCAACAAAAAACTAATAGATAAAAGTTCTAAATGCGCCGGGTGAAAGGCGTTGTGAAACAGGGGAATGTAATACATTGGCATAATTAGTGTTCGCCTGCTCCCACTGTTCCAAACAGTATCATCTAAATCGTGCGAACTTTTCCCAACGAGAGTCAGCGTTCTTACAGCTTCCAAGATGATTTCCGATTTTGTGTTGAGTGTTTGGCTATCCCAGTAATCAAGTGTATGCTTATTCTTGTCCAAAGGTGCGACCGGTTAGATGTAGAAGTTGAACAGCGAACGAATGTTAAGAATAGGTCACTGGAAGCCAGTATTCGCCAAGACTAGTTAGTGGCCTCCAACCGAACCAGCGGTGCACAATTTGCGTTACCTGAACCATTACCGATATCTCCTCTAAATTTGAAAGAACGCAAGGCAAAAACAGACCAAGTCAATGATAGCCAGGCGCTGCTCATGCCAACCAAATTCAGACACAAACCGAAACGTGTGCTCGATCAAGTTCCGATGGTCATAACAAGTTCTGTAGCAAAGATAGGGCAGCCGAACACCAGTCTTATGCATCTGCAAATCAAGTGTTTCATGTCTAGTTAAATTCTCGCGGGAATTCAATCATTACCAACTTTACATGGAATGCCCGACGTATTTCTCCACAGTTGTGAATACCGTTAAGCAGAACATAGAGACTAGCAGTAGACCATAACCACATAATAAAAAGCAAGGACCAAGGATTCCCCTACAGGGAAAGTAAACAAAAGAGGATCCAACAAAAACGCTGTGACTGTTGTGGTCTAAATGCATTCAAATCTATCGCCATCACATTGCGGAATAACTTGTGTGACGATCAAGACCAGTGGAATACATTGTACATTTTGAAGAACAGCAAATCCAAAGACACAAAATTAGTACAAGTTATCCGTCATCAGAACACTGCACAGTATGGCGAACTGAGATTTATAAGAGTGACGAAAGAATCCGTCACTGGTGTAGAAAATTCAACTCTCTATAAGTGCCTTACAAGGCGGATCCTGTGGGATACGCGTCTATCCTGTTCTACCTTGAAGCGTGCACAGTCGCAAAGAAACACCAAAAAGGACACAGCTGGTAGGATCGCATTGACACATTATCTATCTATGGCGTGTCAAAGCTTCCTCTCCATGATAGTCAAGAGATAGGAAATCAGGATTTAGAACAGTTACGGTTCATTCGAGAAACACTTTGCTTGGATAACATCGTCACTCGATCGCACAATAGACCATCTCTCACACCACAAGGTAGATGACGCAGACCAAATATGATAAAATTTGTGGATCAATCGTAGCCAGCAGCAACGGAATTGCTAAAACATTGGCAGGGAAATCGGAAGTGTCTCGAATCTGAACTTTGGTTAACAGCTGCAGAAGCCTTGAGAAGGCCTTTTATGAGCTTATCTAAAAAAGCTAATCTATCGGCGCTTACACAGGCGCTTCAATTTACCGCTTGTCCATGCGATTCTGTACTAGGTCTGGACAAGGAATCGAACGTATCTTGGCTAGATCAAGTAGCATAAGATGTACCACTATCCAAGCAAGGAGCGAATAACGACCGCAAGATCTACATTTCTAATGGATATTCTGGAAAATTAATTCAGGTACACAGCAGGCCTCCCAGAAAGAAAATACCAGTGCTAACGGCAGAGAAAAAGGATATTTATTTGTCCTTCCTGTTCAAGGGGTCCATGTGGCAATTGAGATATGAAGCACACTCCGGTTCGCCCTGACTTGCAAATACATGACCGTCCAGTTGCGACTCATCCACACCACGCAGTGTCTTGTTCTTCTAACCGTCAAGGCATCTAGTCGGGTAGTTCGGCCTGTCACCTTGTTTACCAGTTCATCTGTAATTAAGGTTACATTTACATGGTCAGAACTGACCGTCATTTAGCTCAGAGAGTAGCTGGATATTTGCCAAAGTGCTCGGGACAAGTAATGACGCAACAAAACGGAGCGGAGCTAATGATTACTCGGAGTCTGGCGTAGTCTATCGGCAAGAACTTAATGGTAACCGGCCCTCATGTAAACACGGAGACTGCGCTGAACGTGCTTATGCGCGACAAATCCCGATAACGTCGGCAATTAATGAGGCCTTGCTAAGTAAGGCCCATTAATCAGTATCATGCTTACAGAAAGTATTGAGGCCATCAATTCTACTGCCTGGTTTTTGCCTGTCACATTTTGCTTGGTGTTGCTGATTTTTCCACTTATGTATATATAATCGTGTGTAACTAGCTGCTAGTCTTTCGTATGCGACTGAAGAGATCAACCGGAATATTTGGATATCGCAACGTATGTCTTCTCTCTACCTTGACCAAATGGCTGAGGGGACTCACTCTTTTATATCACCTTTTACCGAAAAATGCTTAACCTCTATGTGCGCCTCCATGTCGAGTATGCATTTCAAGCCTGGCATCCGTGACTGGAACGCAGCCACACTGCACTGGACAAATCACAAGGCCAGGCTTCCAAATACGTCATGGAAACGAGCATGCTCCCTTTAAAGCAATGGCAGAAAAATGTGAAAGTATTCAGAGAAAGTTATCATCAATAACCACGCGACCAGATGATGGCACACATGAATTTACTCAATGCGAATTTTGAATGCTGCTCTTCACGAAAATTCAGCAATGACAAAATTGCTAGTTCAGTCCTTGAAAGTAACAAACAACAAATCCGCATGAAATCATTGCCTTTGTTCATTTTACATTAGATGAGTGATAATGATTCTGTGTCAAATTAATGAAGCTATTAGCCCCGTACCCGCTTGTGAACAAAGGTTTGCTAATCAGCTTGGATTATTATCAGTCAACAACCCAGTGATAACACAGAAGTAGACGAGTGGCCAACATCCGTAACTGCAAACTGGGTAGTTGTAAACATAAATGATGATCCGAGATAAAATAACTTCAGATAAACATTTAGGTCAGAGAACATTGTACTAGTTGTCTCGTGATGTTGACTGAAGAGATAACAGTTGTTATGATGTTAGATGGTTATTATGTTGCTAGATATGTCAAATACTTCATGATAGACTAGTTAAGCTGGTATGTAAACTGGCCACATTTCCTGAATCCCTTGCGGTCAGCAGTCGTTCATCCTCCTTTGGATTCAACGGGCTCTTAGTTAGAGCGAGAGAGCAAAATATCTTCTAACAAATGTTGTGTGCGATCTGACATTGTTCCAGCTCTGGAGTAACCACTGTAACATCGGATTCCCGGTTAACTGGCACAAGTTGCTCAGTACAATCATGCCATGCGACGACCGGGAAGGTACAACTTCGCTCTTTGCTCCGTCTCAATGTCTTCAGCTTTGAATGAATTTAAGGACATCATATTATGAGAATAAATAATCAGAAAAAGAAAGAAATGACAACACTTGTTGCTTGTAAACTGAATTATGTTGACGACCACAGTACCCCAGATAGAACAGCTTTTTTGTTTGTAAGCAGCGTTTTCAGAATCAAACAACGTAGGCCCCATTTCATGTCTCCTTTTGGTTATGGGTGAAAGTTGGGTAAGGTTGACCGGTGAGCAAGTGGGCCGGTCTGCCACATACAAAAATGTTGGGTTGATGGAATAGGGTGAGCTGTGTCAATTTCGACAATCGTTGTCAGAAGAATCTGTCAGCTGCGCCATCGCTGTTGGCATTCAAAGCTAGACCTGGCCGTACAGTCATTTGGCTGCACCATCTCACATGACCCATTGCCAATGGCCGAATAAGAGTGTCTTTTAGTGATTTCATTGCCCGGCAGCTCCCAGAATAAGTTCCAGCTTCTTACCTCCTGCACCGGTGCATTAGGTGCAACGGTTATCACAAACATAGTATCTGTCTTCAGTTATTCTTGGGTTAACAGTTTTTGCTACCTATGCCCCGGTGAGACCAACAGCGTGAACATACTCTTGCCTACACCGATTACATACTTTGCATTATTCTTCATAACCATCCTACGGGACTTGCTTACCTCCGAAATTTTCACCTATATAAACCATTATTTCATTGCTCTATTGTTTGAAAACTCCGTGGTGCATTACTGCTTTTGCATGCAACAGACCTACTCTGATTTAATAAGTAAGCAAAAGTATATTTCTATTTTCATGTGGACTTAAAGTTAAGCAACAACCATGCCATATATCACATGATTTGCGGAATCGGTGGAACCTAAAATATTTACGCAATTGTTTTTTGCGGACGGGTGTGGGTGAGTTGAAAATGAACATGCTAAGTTGCTATTTCCAGAAATGTGAACCTGTGTGAATGACCCAAGGAAACCGGTGAAGTGGTTGCCTCTGTTTACGCGAACAAGCCTCAAAGATTGCATGTAGTAACTTTTGTGAATTTTTGACTGTGTGTGTGGGAGTTAGGTGAATTCAATGAAGTGATATGACGTTGTGTGTCAATTCGAGTTAGTTTCCGGTGAGCTAATGCTACCGGTGAGAAAGCACATATGCCAGTGTCGGTAACAATTGGCGTGATTCCAATGCCTGGTACATTTAACCAAACAACACGCACGTTGCTGTCCATAAAGTTGGAAGGTAATTAAATTTAAAACGTGCTTAACATTTTCGAAAAACACCTAGAAATCACATCCGTAAATTACAAATAGCTCCATAAATCACTACCGGCTTATTGAGATCAAGGCACTTAGGGTTTCCAATCTGCATGAGAAGTAAACAAGATAAAATGAAGCTGGTGCCAGAAAATATTATTTATCATAGTATATATGTTTTAATACAGTCATGAGTTTCTATGCTTGAAATGTTTTCCTTATGAAATACTTGCAGCTTTGCGTCGCGTGTGCCTCTACAATTCAAATGATTACTCTAACTAATCTATCGGATGTGATGACGACATTGTGCAGAATACCATTTTTACCCCAGCAAACTTTCCCATGTTTTCTTGTTAATCATTCTTGGACACGTAAAAATAAGAAAAAGTGTTTGAAACCAAACATCCGTTCGCTTGTTCGTTCTGTCAAAAATGGTTAAAGTGCAAAGGTAGCTGGACCAAACGGTAGCATAAAGCATCTGCGATGGTGGGAGTGGGAATATACACGAAAACTATTTGCAACCTTTAGGCACTAAACGTAGGCACTAGGAAAATAGTTCAACTTTTACTTTTCTTCATGTTGTCCAAGTTCCTCCAGTACAAATCGCATCAGGATGACTAGCGAATGTTCGTACAACTTTTGAGAATGTAACTCACTAAGCGGCGAAGTTTAATTCGTGCTTTTGACATCTTCCTTGATTGCAACAACACATAATAGATGCTCCTACTAAGCAGTTTGCCAAGTGGAGACCAAAGCTACTCGGGACGGTCAGCCGACAGTTCCATACGTAGACTAATCAGTAGTAGCAGACGGTTTTTGCACTTTGGATGACTGAATAAGTTTCCTAGTCTGGGGCGCGCGCTACTTATATCTGGTCAACGTTTCTCAAGCAGAGCTTTGCTTGGTTTTGCAAATGTAGGGCAGTCTAAGGCTCGAGGCAGGCAAAGTCATTGATTATAGTAATGGGTGCTGTTCGTCATCCTTGCCTCCCAGACTGGAGTCCATGTGACTCACCTTGTGCTTGGTTCAAGACGTTGCAGGACATAGCTCGCAGTAGGTGCCAGTGGTGCGCATGCTGCCTGTTTAAATTGTGTTGGACCCTGTGTTGTTTACGGCGTAATGGTTGAGTATGAGGCAGGCAATGAACCAGAAAAGAAATTATCTCGCGGATGCCTTCTTGTCTTCGCACCATAGGCAGCTGTTTGTCATGGTATGTTGTTGACAATGTGGCGACGCTTGAATACTAAATGGCATCGTGGTATTACGCTAGCTCCTGATTCTCACTAGTTTACTACTCTTCGTTCCGTAGATCATTGTGATTGTACAGCAGCGTAGCAACACTCCAAATAGCTGGTGTTCTTTTGCTGACCAAGACAATGACGTGCTGTCTGTCAAGTGAGTTAGAGTGGATACTAATGGTCATGGCGATGCCCCTAGCAGAGTACGTGCCTGATCCATTGTGTGACAAGGCACAAATAGCAAAAGCAGAAATTAAGCTTTGTAATGGCTACCACGTGGACTTAGTGCTTTCACAAACAGTGCCATATCACTGCCGTATCAGTTATCTGTGTTAAAACGCTTTCCTCAGTGGCCGTGATTTGCGCCCCTTGTGTTCTACTAACCTCATGCAATGTTCTGTAGCGGTTTGGCCTATGTGCGTCTACTTTTGTAAACTCAGCTGTTCGTCATCTAGGCGGGGATTGGCTCTTGCAAATGTTCTAGTGTCGAACGGAGCGTTTAACGCTGTTAAAATTCAAACTTTTTTGTTTAATATTTTCAGAGTTTCGCCTAAATTTCCTTAATTATAACAAAGCCACACCATCCCAAGCCCCTCACTGGTCCGCCATGAATATGGGGTCAAAGCCGTTTGCAACTGCCGTTTCATCAGCCGTCTTGGCGATCCTTTTATTTAACATTAGGTTCATTGTTTGCCACCGAACTGACTTTTAGCCCCTTTTCTATGTGCACCGGGTCTGGGCAAAATGAGATAGAGATTAGGTGAAGTTAAGGCATGCATTTTTCGGGTGTTCTGAACTGTAGTTGTGTACTCCATCTGTCCTTTATTTTAGGGAACCTCGTCGTTCTCTAATAATCCCAATTCATATGAACCAAACATACAAGAAATAGCGATGTACTATTTCACGCTCCCGATTCTATTGTGAAATCTTTAGATTGGTTAAGGGAGTTCAAGCCCTGTAGAAACTACAACCTATTGTGCGGTGGATACCAAATTCTGGTCATATCATTGCGTGTTACAATTGCTTACGGTATCAGCATTGATTTAGCTGAATGGTTTAGCTTCGAGACTTCCCATCTTTTGTGCTTCAACAACTCCCCCCCCCCCACAATTTCTGTAACGGTTTGAGGAGTATTTGTATGTTCACACAAAATAAATAACGTGTAGTGCAAACTAATAATGCAATGGTTTAAATATGAAATTGTCTTGACGAAACTCATTTATTCCCATCGCCGATGATCGTAAAATTGGCTTTCATGTAGTTTTACGTACAAAAATAATTCTGAGTAGTACCTTTACGATGTGGACAATCTATGGCAGCAATGTGGAAATCCGCACAGTAATAGAGCCTTACGCATCGCTTCTTACTCCACTTGCCATCCTGTCATATAGTCAATGAAGCACTACGCAAGAGCACAAACTTGACAATTTCATGCACTAGTGTGATTGTTACTCATGACTTCACGTTACATTTCTTGAAGGAGGCTGCGCCGAAGCAATATTTTCCATCGCGCCATTGTCAACACGACCAGACTAATCCAGTCATCCTTTTTCATAATATCCACATGCCGCAGCTCACTAGGGACGTTTGTATTAGGCCTTGATTGCACGCTTCGGAAGCAGCGGAAATGTCCATCTACGTGAGTTGACCGAAAGTAGCCAGACCATTTCCTTCTGTGCAAAGCCAGGACACCAAAAGAAATGACTCATTGGATTATATTAACGAGAAACTGTGGGATGTCTAGTTCAATTTAACATCCTCCCACAAGCGCGGTGGCTTGTTGATTGTCGAAGTGCTAGCCTTGGGTTAAAAGCTTTCTCTGAACTGTGAGAAAGACAAGATTCTAAAATTTCAATAACGTACCTATGGTACGCATCAAACCGACCGAGCTGACTGCAACCTGTGCCGTGTTGGTTCAGTCTAGCAACGAGCACGCCATTTACTATCAAAGAGTTGCCTTAGTTATAGCTGAAGCGACTCACGAAAATTCGTGTGCAATTAGCAATCTTTCAGTTCACGCAAACAACCTGCGATAAATATGAGCATGGTTTGGCCGCTGCCCCATTATGGTGATCGTTTTTAACTGCCACTTATTTGGCTCAGTAAAACAGTTATTAAGAGCTGACCATTATTAAGAATACATGTAGCTCGATTCTCCTCCAAGCTGGATGCATCGGTTGTAAACCTTTCGTTGTCAGACTAGGCAACAGTATAAGTGCAAAGTTTTAATGTATACTTCCCAGGGTGTTTGCACTGATGATACTGTCCAATCTGGCAACGAAAATTTTGCAACTCAAGCATCTAAAGCGAATAAAAACCGTTCACCTCCAGTTATCCAGTAGAATACGAGAAGCTTTAATGTACATTGATCTGTTCAAAATTTTAACTAAAACGTTTGTAAGAAAGCAATAACAAACCTGTCACACATTAAAATAAAGTTGAAGGCATTGTTCGAATACTTGCCTGCTTTCTTTATGTAGATGAGTTTTCTGTTATAAATACATCGGTTGATCGATACATGGTTACTTAGATTTTACGCCTTCAAAGGTAAGTAAGACCTTGTTTTCTGTTTTTCTGAGGTGAAATAATTTGGTTTCTGGAACCGACTATCATTAATGTACCCAGATTGCGTCCGCTTGGAAAAGAGTGTTCACTGTATGGTGGATGTGTTGAGCACCACAGTAGTCATTTTCAGCTAGCCGCATGTTCCAAAGTACCAAGTTCCAAAGTAGCAAAGTTCTAAGTACTGTAAGAACTACCAAACGTGCGGGAAATCTTTGCAACTATTGTGTTCTCCTAGCTACCAACCATTATTGTAATATTAGAACCACAAGATTATATGTTAATAAGTTTATTATCCTCTGAAAGTCTAATGATCATCTGTTGATAAAAAGGGAGTCAAAAATGCTGAGTATGGTAACCATTACAGTCTGGAGACACTAGATATAATTAAAGTTATGCTTGCTTTATAGGCGGCATTGGACTCGCAACCCTTCGTTCAGCCTTAGAAATTATCGTCGAGTGTCTGCTAATTGTTTGCTGAGTTACCGTTTAATTGGCGTGCTAGAAATATAAAACAGGAGCTGCAGCAAATAAAAATTATGCGGATATCTCAGTAAACGCATTAGTTGGAATTGCTAAAATTTATATGCTTATGAGCTTTAAAGTAGACATTCTACAGAATGATCCTGGCTGAATTGTCAAATCTCCTTTATTTGCTTATGCTTAACATGAGAAATGACATTCTGCAATCGCATTATTCACGCCAGACTGGATATCATCTTGTGTTCAACCGGAAAAGTTAAATAATATAGCTAATAGAGCGAGCTAGTTAATGGAACTGCGAAAAAGGCAATAATACAATTCATAAACCAAGTGTATAGAATGTATCTGATTTCTTCGTTGCTGATCGTGCTATGCTTAGGAATACATACGCAAATAAATTACCCAATAAAAGCTAATTTACAGCAACGCGAGCGATGCTTATAAAGGTACGAGCAACGAATTAGCGTCTTACACATTAAACACAGTGTGGCTAAGCAAATGTACAGACAGCAAAGCAAAATTTAGCAGGTAGAATGTCACATCAACTAAAAGCAAGCATGTGATGTAAGAACCAATTTAACATGTGATTTAGGTAAGCAATTTGAAAGTAGAAATAAGATACCAACGAAAAAGCCTCAACAAAATCAAGGCAACGAAGTAAGAATAGAAAGTAAAGTCAAGTAAAGTAATACGGTTATGGATAGAGCTGCTTAAACCGGGACAACACACAGATAAAAACTGACACAGCAGGTAACTTGTACTAAACCATTGTGCTAAAGCATTTAGCTAACTCAATGCTGATGCCGTAAGCAATTGTAACACGCAATTGTATGACCAGAATTTGGTACCCACCGCACAATATGTCGTAGTTTCTACAGGGCTTGAACTCCCTTACCCAATCTAAAGATTTCACAATAGAATCGGGAGCGTGAAATAGTACATCGCTATTTCCTGTATGTTTGGTTCATATGAATTGCGGTTATTAGTGAACGACGAGCTTCCCTAAAATAAAGGACAGATGGGGTATACAACTACAGTTCAGAGCACCCGAAAAATGCATGCCTTAACTTTATCTATGTTTCACTTTGCTCAGACCCTGTGCACATAGAAAAGGGGCTAAAAGTCAGTTCGGTGGCAAACAATGAACCTAATGTTAAATAAAGGATCGCCAAGACGGCTGATGAAACGGCAGTTGCAAACGGCTCTGACCCCATATTCATGGCGGACCAGTGAAGGGCTTGGGATGGTATGGCTTCGCTATAATTAAGGAAATTTAGGCGAAATGCTGCAAATATTAAACAAAAAATAAGTTTGATTTTTAACAGCGTTAAGCGCTCCGTTCGACACTAGAACATTTGAAAGACCCAATCCTCGATGAGAGGATGAAGAACTGAGTCTACATAAGTAGACGCACATAGGCCAAACCGCTACAGAACATCGCACGAGGTTAGCAGAACACAAGGGGCGCAAATCACGGCCACCGAGGAAAGAGCTTGAACACAGACAACTGATACGGCAGTGATATGGCCCTGTTTGTGAAAGCACTAAGCCCACGGGGTAGCCATTACAAAGCTTACTTTCTGATTTTGCTATTTGAGCCTTGTCACAAAATAAATCAGGCACGTACTCTGCTAGGGGCATCGACATGACCATTAGTATCCACTCTAACTCACTTGACAAACAGAGCGTCATTGTCTTGAGCAGCAAAAGAACATCAGCTATTTGGAGTGTTGCTACGCTGCCGTACAATCACAATGATCTACGGAAGGAAGAATAATAAACTAGTGAGAATCAGGAACTAGCGCAATACCTCGATGTCATTTAGTATTAAAGCATCTACACTTTGTCAACAACATACCATCACAAACAGCTGCCTATTGTGCGAAGACAAGAAGGCATCAGCGGAACAGTTTCTTTGCTGCTTCATTGCCTGCCTCATACTCAGCCATTACGCCGTAAACAACACAGTGTCCAACACATTTTAAACAGGCAGTCCGACTGCGCGAAGGCGGCATGCGCACCACTGGCACCTACTCTGAGCTATGTCCTGCAACATCTTGAACCAAGCACAAGGTGAGTCACATGGACTCCAGTCTGGGAGGCGAGGATGACGAACAGCACCCATTACTATAGTCAATGACTTTGCCTGCCTCGGGCCTTAAGCTGCCCTTGATTTGCAAAACCAAACAAAGCCCTGCTTGAGAAACGTTGACCAGATATAAGTAGCGCGCGCCCCAGACTAGGAAACTTATTCAGTCACCCAAAGTGCAAAAACCGTCTGCTACTACTGATTAGTCTACGTATGGAACTGTCGGCTGACCGTCCCAAGTAGCTTTGGTCTCCACTTGACAAACTGCTATTATGTGTTGTTGCAATCAAGGAAGATGTCAAAATTACGAAGTAAACTTCGCCGTTTAAAGAGTTACATTCTCAAAAGTTGTACGAACATTCGCTAGTCATCCTGATGCGATTTGTACTGGAGGAACTTGGACAACATGAATAAAAGTAAAAGTTGAACTATTTCCCTAGCGCCTACGTTTAGTGCCTAAAGTTTGCAAAAAGTTTTCGTGTATATTCCCACTCCCACCATCGCAGATGCTTTGTGCTACCGTTTGGTTCAGCTACCTTTGCACTTTAACCATTTTTGACAGAACGAACAAGCGAACGAAAGTTTGATTTCAAACATTTTTTCTTACTTTTACGTGTCCAAGATTGATTAACAAGAAAACATGGGAAAGATTACTGGGGTAAAAATGGTATTCTGCACAATGTCGTCATCACATCCGATAGATTAGTTAGAGTAATCAATTGAATTGTAGAGGCACACGCGATGTAAAGCTGCAAGTATTTCATAAGGAAAACATTTTGAGTAGAGAAAATCGTGACTGCATTAAAACGTATATATTATGAAAATAAATTTTTCTGACACTAGCTTCATTTTATATTAATTACTTCTCATCTAAAATGGAAACCCTAAGTGCCTTGGTCCTAAAAGCCCCATAGTGATTTATGGAGTTATGTGTAATTTATGGATGTGATTTCTAGGTGATTTTTTCGAAAATGTTAAGCACGTTTGAAATTTAATTACCTTGCAACTTTATGGACAGCAACGTGCGTGTTGTTTGGTTTAATCTACCAAGCATTGGAATCACGCCAATTGTTACCGACACTGGCATATGTGCTTTCTCACCGGTAGCATTAGCTCACCGGAAATTAACTCGAATTGACACACAACGTCATATCACTTCATTGAATTCAACTAACTCCCGCACACGCACCCACAAATTCACAAAGGTTACTGAATGCAATCTTTGAGGCTTGTTCGCGTAAACAGAGGCAACCACTTCACCGGTTTCCTTGGGTAATTCACACAGGCTCACATTTCTGGAAATAACAACTTAGCATGTTCATTTTCAATTTACCCACACCCGTCCACAAAAAACAATTACGTAAATATTTTAGGTTCCACCGATTCCGCAAATGATGTGATATATGGCACGGTTGTTGCTTAACTTTAACTCCACATGACAATTGAGGCATATTTTTGCTTACTTACTAAATCAGAGTAGGTCTGTTTTATGAAAAAGCAGTAATGCACCACGGAGTTTTCAAACAATGGAGCAATGAAATAACGGTTTATATAGATGAACAGTTCGGAGGTAAGCAAGTCCCGTAGGATGGTTACGAAGAATAATGCAAAGTATGTAATCGGTGTAGGCAAGAGTATGTTCACGCCGTTGGCATAGGTAGCAAAAGCTGTTAACCCAAGGATAACTGAAGACAGATACTGTGTTCGTAAATACCGTAGCACCTAATGCACCAGTACAGGACGCAAGAAGCTGGAACTTATTCTGAGAGCTGCCGAGCAATGAAATCACTAAAAGACTCTTATTCGGCCATTGGCAATGGGTCATGCGTGATGGTGCAGCCAAATGACTGTACGGCCAGGTCTAGCTTTGAATGCCCACAGCGTTGGAGGAGCTGACAGATTCTTCTGAAAACGATTGTCGAAATTGACACAGCTCACCCTATTCCATCAACTCAACATTTTTGTATGTGGTAGACCCGCCCACTTGCTCACCGGCCAAGCTTACC
Source organism: Dicrocoelium dendriticum (assembly GCA_944474145.2). Lineage (NCBI taxonomy): Eukaryota > Metazoa > Platyhelminthes > Trematoda > Plagiorchiida > Dicrocoeliidae > Dicrocoelium > Dicrocoelium dendriticum. The sequence continues at coordinate 41,927,536 of OX104067.1, read as the reverse complement.
CAACTTGCACGCAGAACCAAAAGGAGACATGAAATGGGGCCTAAATTTTTTGATTCTGAAAACGCTGCTTACAAACAAAAAAGTCGTTCAATCAAGGGTACTGTGATCGTCAACATAACTCAGTTTACAAGCAACACATGTTTTCAGTTCTTCTTTATCTTTTTTTGATTATTCATTCTCATGATATGATGCCCTTAACTTCTTTCAAAGCGGAAGACTTTGAGAGGGAGCAAAGAGCGAATTTGTGCTTTCCAGGTCGTCGCATGGAGTGACTGTACTGAGCAACTTGTGCCAGTTAACCGGGAATCCGATGTTACAGTGGTTACTCCAGAGCTGGAACAATGTCAAATCGCACACTACGTTTGTTAGAATATATTTTGCTCTCTGGCACTATGTAAGAGCCAGTTGAATTCAAAGGAGGATGAACGACTGCGGACCGCATGGGATTCAAGAAATTTGACTAGTTTATGTTCCTGCTTAATTAGTCTATCATGAAGTACTTGACATATCTAACAACATAGCAACCTTCTAACTTTATAACGACAGTTATCTCTTCAGTCAACATCACGAGACAACTAGTACAATGTTCTCTGACCTAAATGTTTATCTGAAGTTATTTTATCTCGGATCATCATTTATGTTTACAACTACCCAGTTTGTAGTTCCGCATTTTGGCCGAGCCTCTCGTGTGTAGCAAATCGCCTCTAGCCCACACAAAATCCAGTTCCTATATGTTGTTATGATTTTTTATAAGCACTGGAATCTCAACTGATTAAGGTCAAACGTTCATTTCCTGTGAAGGCATGCGCACTGTGGGAAGCATTTTTTTCGGTTTTTATATGACTGACTTCTTGGTTGTTGGCCTATTCCATAATCCCAACACGTCGGGTAAGTGCAATACAATTCCGCTCTCGCTTGTATGCCGCATTAGTGGAGAAAGCTGGTGATTGACTAATCTTGGTGACCATGGTATAGGCTCTTACGCAGCAGATACCTCAGTGCTCGATTCCTCATCACAGAACGTCTTTTGGATTGCTTTTGCCAGAGGTATTATTTGAGCCAGAGTGGCACCTGTAGTGTTCCAGATATCAATCACCGTGGCACCTTGAAAGGTGAAGTGATGAATGTATTAAATTTAGGACATTTGCTTTAACCTGAGCACGCACAACAATGGATGAATTTACCAGATTCAATGCGTGAATTATCTTTAGTTTATTATTTTGATGATCAGCACTGCTGCGAAAATGCTCCAAATCAATTGGGAATGCCATCACAGATTCGATATGGTGCTGCTTTGTTTAATGCCGAATTGCGTCGGGAACTAAATTACAACACGGACGACCATTGGTCGTATGTGCAATCCAACATTCCTAGGTTAATACTTGAGCAAAAAGGCATTTGCGATCAAATAATGCAAATGGTCAATGACGCGGTTGGAGCAACTATTTTCTTAAATGCGCGTGAAGGAACCGATAAAACGCTCCTCCTTCATTTGGTTCTTTCGGCAATTGCATCGCAAAATAATATAATATTAGCTTTCGCGTCTTCCGGAATAGCTGCAACATTGCTACCTGGTTGAAGGACGGCTCATTCCGCTTTGAACTTCCCACTGCACATGCAATCCATTGAAATACCCAAGGTAACATTTCTAAAACGTCTAGCATGGGCAAATATTGCAGAAGTTTAAACGTATTGTTTATGATGAATGCACAATGACGCACAAAAATTCGCTGAAGGCGCTTGATCGATCGTTGCAAGATTTGCGAGGAAACAGCAAACCATTTGGGAACACATTATTACAGCTTGCAGATGGTTCCAGGCGAAAGTTCCCTGTAATTCCTCGATCTAGCCCAGCGGACGAAATAAATGCTTGCCTAAAATACTCTTTATTATGGAGTCACGTTAAGGCGTTAAAAGTAGCTGCAAATGTGCGTGTTCAGCTTCAGCGCAATCACTAAGCTGAGGTATTCTCACTTCAATTACTGTATACTGGGAACGAAAGGTTGACCGCTTGTTTGACCTCAGGAAGAATTTCATTGCCTCATAATTTGTGCTGTTTTGTGAATTCAAAAGAAGAACGGGTTGAAAAAGTAATTCCTAATAAGAAAACTAATTATCCAAATCATGATTGGTTGAGTGAACGAGGAATTCTTGCGGCCAATCGAGGACTTCGTTGAACTGTAAATTTTTATTCTGTCTAACATTCCAAGCGAGGCAGTCGCACTATGTTGTAAACAGATGAAGCGGTCCATTATCCAACAAAATTGTCGAATTCATCCCAGCTGCCAGGAATGCCACCGCACGTAGTCGAAATGAAAATGTGCACACCCATTATCAAGTTGCGAAACATCCACCAGCCAAAGTTTTGAAGGGCATGCGGCTTGCAGTAAAAGGATGACTCAGCAACATGATGGTGACTAGCAATCCATCTTGTATACAAATTGTTCAAAGGTAGTTTAGGCCGCTCCCTACATTGCGCTGGTGTGGCGATTGAGCTGTGTCAGGGCGATTTTAAACGGGCGACTCAAAGTAACTTTATGTGCCTCGTCTAATCCGGCCAAAGCATTGTGCACACTTGAGAGCCACAAATAGCTCACAAATGCTACGATGCCATTCGTAGCCACCAGTGGAACATTGTGTCGTCACGTCGGAAATTTTAATGGTCCTAGAGCTAGTTCCACTGGATTGTGACCCCTCATGATGTGCTGCAAGCTCATTTATATCTTGGCTATCAAAGGTGAGACGGAACTACAAACACCGAATTCCGATCGCATCAGAGTAAACCTGATCTTACCACTGAAAGTTGTCATGTCACGATATTTGCATATATTCGAGAATTGAACTCACCGGTGGATTTTGTTATTCTGGATGGGCTTAGCCCTAGTTGGCGGCATATTTCCATGGTCTCATGATGAAGTTAAAAGGATCGGTATAGCTATTTTCACCTTCGTAGTTCCTTGATCGTCAAGGCAGGCAGGTTAGCTCCGAGACTGGAATAACTAGTACCGCCTCTCTGAGTCTCTCCTTTTTCATCGTGCTCACCCCACGGGTAAGCGAGATAGGGCCGTCAGCAATCTGATTTTGCAAAACCTGGCAGTACAAAATTTCAAAATCGTTAGTTAAGTGGGCCTGACATACCAGCGATCGATCCGGCATGGGCGAGATTCCCTTTAGATCCATTCGCTGAGAATAGCTGTTAGGGCTGAAGTGATCAGTACGCAGAATAAAAGCGACGACCGAACAGAAATAAATGCCATCTTTTCACAGGCCCACACACATGCAGGCTTACTCTTTTTCCCCAACTGGATAATGACCGTTCGGCAATCTGATATAGCTTATCGTGCATGCGTAGGCAATAACTTTCTCCTCTCCGTTTTGTATTTGTGAGAGAGAGACAGCTCCGAGACCGACATCAGACGCATCAGTGGACACAAAGGTGTGCGGCAAGATTCGTCAAAAATGGCAACTAAAAGGAGCAGACGCAACTCTCCTTTTCAGTTCGTCAAAGCCATTTTGCTGATTGCTGCCCCAAAACGAACGACGATCCTTCTTTGTTAGCTGTCGTAATGGATCTGCCACAGTCGTCAAACTCCGGCAGATAGCGCAGGTTATAAGAGCACATTCCTAAAAAGGACTTTAGTTCTGTCAAGTTTTTGGGTGTTGGCGCTTCAGAGATGATCCTGATGTTTTCATCACCTGGTCGAATGCCACTGCTTGAAATGACGTGTCCCAAAAACTGAGTTTCTGGTGCATTGAAGAGACACTTTTTCGCGTTCAGACGCAAATTGAGATCACTGAGGCGCTGGAGGACTTTGTGCAGCCTATCACCATGTTCTGCTGAGAGCGGCAGAAAATACAAATATCATCCATGTAGGCAATCTGCCCATCGATACCTGCCAGGGCGTGAGTCATGAACTTTTTCTAAGCGGCGGGCGCGGAACTCAAACCCATAGCTAAGACTTTGTACTGAAATAGGCCATCAGGAGCAAGGAAGGCAGTTAGATGTTTGGGATCATCGGCCAATGGCCTATGGAAAAATGCACTTTTCAAATCTAGCTTGGAAAAAACGGTTGCACCAGCTAAACGTACAGTGAGTTCATGATTAGATGGCAAAACAAAGCGCTCTACGACGATCTGTTTGTTCAGGGCCTGCAACTCATTGCATATCCGGACAGTACCGTCTTTTTTCATGACACTAACCATTGGATGCACCCACTCAGAGCAGTCGATGGGTTCAATCAAATCATTTGCTAGCATCGCTTGCAGGGCTGTTGAGACCGCCTTACGTTTCCCTAGCGGAATGAGTTGAGGTTGACCAATGGCGACCGGTTTCGCATTCGGTTTCAGCTGCATTCGATGCACACCACATGGAATACGGCCCATGGACTTCTGGAAGCGCTTCGGATAATGTTCCTGCCAGTGTGATACGTCGACGGAAGAGATAAGCATGCGGTCGAATGATGGTACAATGTGCAAAGCCACCATAAATAAATAAATAAATAAACTTTTATTCTCGACCATGCGAGACACACCTTTACAGGCATGATCATGTTTAGCTAACAGTGTGAGCAATAACGTACAAAAGTACATGTTTGGCATAACAATATATGTAAGTGTACGGGTGTATATGCGTATGTAATTGTGTATGAATGTAGCTTGTGTCTTTGAATGTGCCGCAGCATTTTTGAATGTTTGTTGTCGTCAGGAATGTGAGCATAAGCGATTGATGTTCTTGGGTTGGATAGCACTTTCCGGATATCCACGAGCCAGTGACTTTATTTTGTGGCGAGTCACATCCGCCACGTCACAGTGTTGATAAGCAGACATTTGTGGCTTTTTATAGGGAGAACGCTTGCCAGGCGAGGGTCGTCTGTTGTCCGAAGAAATATACACTGCTACATCATCAATCACAAAATGTAACTGCAAATGCACGATAATAAATCCCAATATGGTTAGTGTGTTCCCACTATAACTCCAGAATGAATGTGAGGTGGCATGTAATGTATGCTGTGATAGGTATCGTCCATAAAATTGGGAAGGCACGATAGTGACTGGAGATATATATATATATATATATATATATATATTATACACAATCAGTGGTACAAATATTATGCCATCGGAATCATGGCTGAGTAGGAAAACAATATGAATAATAAGAAAAGAGCAACAACAAGTGCTTTTATGTTTATTTTATCACTCACAGTTTTCGAAATCTTTTCGATGCACACGTCCGCCATTGACATCGATCTTGAGCCATGTCTTCCAAGATCTTCAACCAGCAAGTATCCGCATCCCTCGGACCCCAACCAGGTATTGGACAACAACCGGCCGAGGCCAATTGTTTCGTCAAATTTTTCTCTCGGCTTCTCCAAGTTGTAGGCTGTCCACCAGACCGTCTCTTCCAGCCCTGTCCAGCAAGTGCAAACAACGCATGACGAGGGTAACGCTGGACAGGCATGCGACATACGTCCCAACCACCGCAGTTGGTGCAGTGAGACGAGCACCTCGAACGAGTGGTTTCCACGTCCCAAGAACCACTGTCTAACTTCCACATTGCTTACGTGGTGCTGCCACCACACACGGGCTATGGACCGCAGAGTACGGTGCTCGAAGACGGATAGCCTGCGCAAGTCATATTTACGAATGGGCCCGGTCTAGCATCCGTACAACAGTACAGCACGAGCAGTTGCACAATGACCCGCTCTTTGATGGAGAGACGAATGTCGTGGCGACGCCACAAATGCCTCAGCCTAGAAAAAGCGAGGCCTGCTCTCGAGATGCGCATCGAATTCTCGTCTCTAACAGCCCCGCCAGCATCCGACAGCCCTGTGAATGGAGAAGCAGCATCGATTTCCATTTCCAGTGGAACAGCACCTTCAACAGTAAGGAACAATACAGTACGAATGTCAGCAGCGGGAAACTTCGGTTCAATAACGAATATGGTTACACAACCTGAAGGTATGGAGTACGTCAACTTCCAGTAACAGCAGACGCAGTCCGAATAGAAACAACAAAAGATTCCTTGTTCCAACGTATTATTGGATTTCTTAGCACTGGTTGGCCTGCACGTTCCTTGGACAGCTATGGTGGGCAGTTTCGTAAAAGAACTTTTCCCTAACCACCACTGATTCTTGCTTGATGTTAGCTGACCGAGTTGTGATTCGTAGAATTCTACAGAAGTTTCTCAGTCAGTTCCACGTAGGTCACCCAGGAATTACTTGTAAGAAATCCACAGCCGGCAGCTATGCCTAGTGGTCATTCAAGGACCAGGATATTGAAAAGCTTATTCGTTCCTGTAACGGCTGTGCCATGAAGGTAAAACTACCTGTCAAATGTGGTCTTCATTCTTGGCCAACTCCAAATGGACTATGGGCACGCATTCATATTAATTTTTCCGGAACTTTGGAGGATTTCCACTATCTGGCAATTGTCGATGCTAATTCAAAGTTGGCCAAATTTTTGAAATGTGATACGCAAACACTCGTGGTTTTGTTACACCTACGCCATCTTATCTCAGAATTCGGTGTTTTTGAAAAGATTGTTTAGGACAATGGTTCCCAATTCACTTCGCAAGAATTTGCTGACTTTTGTAACTCACATAGCATAAAACAAATATGCACTCCAGCGTACCGTCCACAGTAAAACGGGCAGGCTGAACGTTTTGTCGATATGTTTAAGCGAGCATGGATTAAATTGGAGGGAAAAAGGAATATCCAGGAAATCAGTGACCAATTTTACAGGTTTACTGTACGACGCCTGGTCCAGAAGTACCATAAAACATATCGCTATCCAAAGCGTTTCTCGGTAGGTGTATAGGAACGGTTCTAGCTGCTTTGAACTCATCGCTATACAAGGGATAGCGCAATGTTCAAATTGAGTTGGTTTCAATCCACATCATATAGAACGCCTCCGGCGCTTCGTGCCTAGTGATAGTGTGTAGGTAACTAATTTTCGTGACGGAAAATTATTCTGGATTCCTGGCCATGTGGTTCAACGGATTTCGAGCGTTTGTACGGAATTCAACTGGATTTTATCCTATGGACTAGACCGATGAAACATAGTTTATCCATTTTGAAGTGCAAGAGACGTCCCAAAATACAGAAAGCTTCACTACCGTTGGACCTTTTGTTGGATAAGTATCAAATTACCCCATCTAAAGAGCCTATCGTCCAAACAGAAGACGTCAGGACAGATCGAAGCTAGTACTAATGAAGATTCTCAAGACGAATCAGAGCCCAGTTCAGAGACTCGCGTTTAACCCAAGATGTAATGCATACTACTCAAGCGTAGCGTGCCATTCAGTTCAGTTTAAAGGAGGGAAGTGTTAGATGGGCTCATGATTGACAGTCGTTCACAGCTAGTTCGTTTAACATTTGGGACTGTCCTGACAAGTGATGGTGTTGGACGCACACACGAGAGTCGTTGAGAATTAGACGGCTTACCACACATGACTATATCCTTTCATGTGGTTGGCCTACACATCTATTGATCATGGTGCCTTGCGGTGGCTCAGGTATGTCAGTTTTGAAGCACAGCTCGTCAGAGCGTGATATGTCCTTGCTTCCCGTTTGGCGTGGGTTTTGTTGCAGTCGGACGTTATAATACCATCACACGCCCGGAAAAGCACCGTAGGTGCGTTTCATTCATATGGGAATCGTCAGCAGTGCGCATTCCATCTGACCCTGGTAGGGTTCGAACCCCAACTGGACTGTTGGTAATCCGTGGTTGAGACCACCGAGCTGCGTGCGACTGCAATTGCCATCGTGAATAAATCACTAGCTGCGATATAGCGCCATTTATTAATTCACTGACTTTTGAGGAGGCTACACTGTTCTGTTCACTGCGGTAACCTGCAATTCAATGGGTAGTGAGCGGCGCTATATCACATCCAGTAAAGTAATCACTATTATCCTCACCGTACCACGTAGCTCAGTGTTTTCAACCACGGACTGGCGACAGTCGAGTTGCGGGTTAGAGACCTACCAGGGTCGGATCGATTGCGTACTGCTGACAGTTCCCGAAAGGACGAAACGCGCGTACAGTGCTTTTTCGGTAGTGCGATGTCTGTCTGTTGGAGTCTAAATGTGACGAATTTCTACCTGCAATTTATATCATATTATTCATTGTTCCTAATTGCATTGATGGACGGCAACTCCCCACTAAATGGATGCCTAGTACTAGTACCCCATTTTTAAAGGCGGTACTCGTTCAGACGGTGTAACCTATGGCCCAGTGAGTCTCCCCTTGCTTCGCGAATGTAATGGAAGTGGTCCTTGCTGACTACCAACAATTATGCAACGGTTTAGCACTAGAACAGCATGGCTTCCGTCCCCCCCCCCCAGGTCATGCATCACGAACGTACCGATGGCACAAGGTAGTTGAGCGGAAGTGGCCGATGGTGAGTTGCGATGTAACCGCAGAGGCTTCCACAAAATTTGTACCTCCAGTCACACCGTGTGACTGGAAAGTCGAATGCAATTTGCTTAGCTTACATTCAACGCGCACACATTCTTTCGCGAGAAATTCAAGGCAAATTAATGTGGTGGTGAAAATTAACCTATCTGCTTTCAAGAGCATGCCCGTCCATTCCATGCGAAACTATTTACTGCATAGACGCAGTCCTTTTGACTTATATATTTGAGATTGGACTGACAATTAATTATGTTGCTTCTGTAGATTTTTGTAGACACATACGTCGGGCAGTGCATCCCATGTCTCTCTATGTTATAAAATTCTTATTGTTACTTCTAGTAGCACATTTGGCCATGAAACCGGTTAGCATCGTAGCAATTTCTTTTCCAGAGCCCATGGCGTAGTGTTCTGTTTCTCGCATTTGGCATTTATGAGGGATTTAACCAGGGAGTAACTCGATTTTATTACACTGTGACAGTGTCACATCACTACAGTTGTAGGTCGTTTTCCGACACTGGTATTCTGCGTTATGCCATATTCTATTCTAAGGTAACAATCCACGTCCATCTTACACTAGCTGAGTGTCTGGTAAAACTCCGTTACTTTTCACATATTGCGACTTCGTTTGTGAGCAGTTGGCTTCAATTGCGTTTTCACTCTTCTCTTTTGTATCCTTTCCATGTTTCTGTGCTGTCCTGTTCCATACAATCGGGCGAAGAATTTTCTGCCTACTTCGATGCTGAATTCGTATCATTCTGCATTCCTTGTGTGGCATAAATGCGATGAAGTGATGAGAAGCCTCTTGGACTGTGTATTCTGGAAAATTACGGCATAATTCCAAGGCTGCCAAATTCAGGACTATACGATGAATTATTTTATTCTCTAATCCGCAGAGATGTATATTGGTTGCATCAGCTCTGGTAAACTTTCAAATGATAAAGCTTTTACATTTTAGAGATACACACAGTGTGGTTTCTTTGGAGTCTGTTCTATTTCTACTAATGTTTTACACTCAAAGCACTTTTGCTAGGGGTCGCATCTACTTGACTGAACGCTCTGTGAGAAGTTGCTTGGTGAGTCTGTTTGTATTATGTTGCACTGGAGTTAATTTTCATATATTTGGCGACGAGAGTTTGATAGACGATCTGTCGTACTACTCAATCTATTCACCGCTTTCTTGGCTCCTTTATCTCATACTCGAATGTTATCATACTGCCACCGGTAGTAGCGGTACCCAGCTTTCCGAGGACTCGGTCGCATGGTGCCACTTTCCCAATTTCGCCTATGTGGCGCCAGGAAAGTCCAGCTGTCTGATGTGTATTTTGCGCCAAATTAGGAGGGCTAAAGACCAGTTTCCTTTACTTCCTTTGCGCACAAACTTTAGTCAGGAATGGTTATAACCTTTGTGATTTCCTGGTCTTTATTCTGCCTACAGTGCGCACATCCATCTGCATGTTAGCTTATGTAAATGTTACTGTGATCAGTACAACGCGAAAGAGATTTGGGACAAAATGCAACCATCCTAACGTTCCTTGCAATCAATGCTAAATGTTTAACGAAATACAGCAACAAATCACAAAGTGTTGAAAAATGCAGTTGAGTTATAGATCTACAGCGTTGCTTACAATTCCCTATAATAGATTGATGGATTGACCCTGGAAGGAGCCGATTGATTCAGCCCAATCGCTAACAAGCTACATCTAATCTCCTGCTTTATGTGTGGACTTCGAAGCAAGTGACATGCATGATTGGGCCAATTAGATACCTAGGGTCGTCAGGCAGAAGGGAATATGCTTTCACGCTGCAAACTATAGATGTGATCCTCCAGACTACGGTTGGTCACAGATATGCAAACTTATTTGAGCAGGTAGATAGAGATAGCGTTGCGGACGTTTTCCGGTCAAAGTCACCAGCCGTACGCGGTAGCGCTTGTCTTGATGCTCCACTGTCAGGGGACCAACGCCGGTCAAACGCCGACCAAGGATACCGTAAGTTCGCCCGCGTCTACGCAGAATCAGTAACGTAATGTTTGGTTTACGAGGTGATCATCGAACCGCTACAGTCGCCTGCTGACGTTAGCTACAAACAGGATATACGACCTTAGGTGCGATGATCTGGAATGTTGGTCAGCAAAACAGCAAGCATTGGTTAGTGTACTCATTAATGCATCAATTGGTAAAAGTGCTCAAGTTATAGGACTTTTCGTAAATTGAACGCTCTCAACACTTCACCATTCAATCTTCCACTGTGATTGATATCTGAAACACTACAGAAGCCGCTCACGCTCGAATATCAACTTTAGCGAAAACGAACAAATAGGACATTTTGTGATGAGGAAACGAAGCGGGAAGTAGCTGCTCGGTAAGTGCTCAATTCGTAGTCACTTCCATTAGTCAATCACAAGTGTTCTCCACTAACGAGAGCAGAATTAAGGTAGACCTACTCGACCCGTCAGTCATCACATAAGCAACGAACATCCGCTCGCCACCGCGCGTCTGCTTGACCAGGAAATGAGCATTTACTCCTTATTCAGTCGAGCTTCCAGTGCATATAACTTCATAACAACATATAATTACTTAAATTTGTGCATGGTCAGACGTGCGACGCTGCACACTATACACTGCCAATAAGTTGCGCTTCTCTGGTTGACGTTTACAAGAATCAGTATGGTTGGCGGCATCCGGTTTTGGATTTCCCTGTCACTGTGGCTAGCCACAGGACGCCTACGCCTACAGAGGGACCATGGGTGTCCTGCGCTGCACCAACCACCGTTCCATCCACACATGTCACATCCAGTGTAAAGCCGAAGAAATAATACCGGGAGGTAAGTGGATGGGAGACACGTTTCATCAACGGAGCCGCCCCACACTCCTTCACAGGCAAACACAAGCACGCTGTATTTGGGAAATCAAGCCCACACAAAGCGGTGGCTGGACCGTAGTCCGCTCCATACTGAGTGCATTGAACCACTCTTCGAGCCTAGCACGACCACACGGACCATGCATCCCGTTCCCTCAAATGAGGACCAAGTGTTTCGTGGAGCCAGTATGGACGAGGTAGTGGGTAATGGACAGGTAGGTACCTTGTCAACATGCACATCAAGCGCCGCCACACCGGGGAAATCAAACAACAGCCAATCACTTGATATGACATTATCAAATAAAATATATCTATTAAAGCATACGTTATGTTGACATAACTGTTCGCTAAGCTAGCATATGAAGTAAGTTAGTTAGCAACGAATCCAGGATAATTAAAAATGCTCAGCAGTTATTCAAAAAATTTCACAAACGCGATAACTAACGAGGATAACCACAATAAGCGTAAGCAACGAATGCAAGTTAAAAGAAGAGTTTTCAAGTAGACAGAACGAACCAAATAGTGGAATGAAATGTATCCAGCTTAAAAAGACCAAGTTTAAGTGTAAGTTGGTTTAGCCCGACTGTGGTGAAGGAGCATCATAAATGCAAAATTAGCCTCAGCATGGGCAAACAAAAATCAATATAAAGCGAAGGATTTGGATATGTGCATCAACTCTTATTAACGAATGACTCTAGCCTGTGAAAAACACAGCTAGTAACCCACTGATGTTGGGCTTACAGCAAAAATAACAGGTAGATCGGTTGGAATATCATTAGGCTAGCATCAGGGTGTGCAGTGCGGATACCGGATGATACTTGGGTTAATGGATTCCAATCAAATGCTTTACTGATTCTGTTAATAGAGAACTGTGCGATAAACTGAAGTTCAATGATAGTAGGGTTGTATTCCCTCTCTATTGTTAACATTAACTGGTCAACTTCCTTAACTATAAATGTGTAAAGTTATCCAACCCGAAACCACCATCACTCAGTTCTTTGTCGGTGCCTAAGGAAAATATTAATTTTGCATGTACACCGTCGAATGATGTACGCGACAGTACGAGAGCGATAGCGAATTACGCACCCCAGAGTAAATTGAAATTTACTAGTTTTCTAATAGACGGCTTCAAAATCATAAAAATAGCTTAAGTGTCCTGACAGTTTGTGATACTCTTCAGTATTTTGCTGATGCTTAACGATGTAATTGTAGGTTGTAATTGCATCGCTTCTGTTATTTAGGTGACCAGTTTCAACTTCATGTGTTTCAGTAACCATTTGTGATAAAAATTTGCGGAAGAAAACATAACTATATTTGCTTGAATAACAGGGAAACGCTACGAAAAATATTTGGGACTTCCACCTACTAACTGCTATTTTTGGGAAGGATCGCAAGTTATGCTCCCAGAGAGATTGTTAAGCTCTTCCACTCATGCTTACACGGGTGATTTCCTCAACCGTACTTTTGCACTCCGGCTTGTTCCTGAACCATGATTGGAAGGCATATGCTGGTAGTCCACTGCTGGCGCTGTAGTACATAAGATGGGGAACTAATCGACTTGCTCATTTGCAATTTCTACGTACTAATAAGACGTGTCGCGTAGTTTTATCGCAATACACTTAGTGAGTTTCTACCTAGTTAGCACACTTAACTTTCTCAGCATGCTGCATGCACTACGGTTTATTAGACGGTGCATTGAAATTGCCTACTATGTGAGTGAATAGACGCCTCAATACCTGACGAAGTCTTTATACTACACAGTAAGTAGTAGTGCATCGATTTTCACAATTAGGGGCTTTTTATGACAAGCTCAATATTCCTCAAATATGGATTAGTGCTTGCCTACACTGTGACCAGGATGGAATATCGCATGGTGATTTGCGGTTAATGAGGGAGTCGCAACGAGCGGGCCGCCTTGGTACGCTGCAGTTCACTCAGACTGGGCTGTTGTGGCTGCGACTGCCCATACCGAATGTATGGAAACTCTCGTTACTCGTGGTCCAGTGTTCGTGCGATATGACTCGAGTTTCCCCTGTAGTCCTGGCACAAACTACGCACAGTGATTTATGAACGATAACCTACATCCTACATTCTTATCAAACCAAACTCGTGCCACAGAAAGAACACAATCTACCCAAACCACAGCGCTTCGTATACCCCCGCCAAAACTGATGCTCAACGGAATGTTCACCATTCGGCCACGCAAGTCATTAACCTTGAAGGAGATCCCCCTCAAACGTTGCTATCATCTTAAATGTTAACAGCCAACAGGTGTCCCTGGTCAAAGACGGAAAGTGGGTGGCTTAAAGTGCGCCACACACGTACACACATAATATATCCAGCAATCACTTGGAGGTAGTATGGGAATGCGAATCACGATTGTTTAGGAAACGGTTCACACCGACACGTATGTTGTTTTGGTGATCTATGTGAAAAGAGATACACCGGTTGTACTCAGGCTATAACTAGGCCACAGCTCGTTACTTAGTGTGACCTCTCGATTAGTAGCTCCCTGGAGATAGCATTCATGTTGCAGCATAATATGCGCAAGCAATTAGTTAATATTAGCATCGGACGCAAACAGGGAGTGAACGTTTAGTATACAGTAACCCACCGTCATAACCATAAACAGCAACACATTATTAGTGTGAATTGATGCTTCACTGGAGCGCAGCCGTAAGGAACTGGAAATGAGAATTGACAAAAGGAAGCATAATTCGATTTATGTTAAAGCTTCACTGCGTTAGTAAGCTTTTTGGTTCAAGGTAGCCATCGCAAACGGTTATACTTCTTGCAAACTCAGCACCGATGAGACAGCCTTCTAGTAAATCTCAACCTTCGGAGTAAACATGAGTCTTATAGTGCATAAAACTCATTGCCAGACACAATGTAAGTAGTCATTCTGACCACGGGATGATAGCAAACGCGCTATTGAAGCCAAGCACATGGTGGGTGACGGGGGCCGTCCAACAACTCTCAGTAAGAGGAAAGCAGGCAGTGCCGACGACTTGGACAGACGTCAGGCCTTCCGACACTGTCTTCCCAAGGGGTTTGCTGGGGGGAAATTACGTACTGCCAGGTCAATTGGGAGTAAGGTTGGTTCTCCTAAAATCAAGCAAAGAAAGTCACCATATCCTCTATTCATTTCAATAATATAAGACTACCTACATATAGTTGCATTCTTGAGTATATATTTGAGAACGGTCTTACTTGTATCAATCCGTCTAACCAATGCTGTTTTCTCCTTTGACGCACTGGTTCGTCGATGCACTACACCTTTCAAGCTGATGTCTCTGTACCATCGTCGTCACTCGCCAAGATTTTCCATCAAATTGTGACTGGACTATCGGCAAGCGTTTGTATTCATCATTATGTTTTATAACTCATCATACTTTATCTTCTTCTTTGTTTCACTGTTGGTCATGACTGGGCTGATCTATTGTGGTGACGGATTACAGCTTTCAAAATAAAAAGTATACCCATGCAAATCATATTACTACTGACTCGCTGGCTTAAAACAAAAAAGTGCCATAATTGATTGATCCGCATGACAGAAAGGGCTGAGGCTTCATCGCCTATAAGGTGTGCATAAAACAGCCCCAAACAAAAAGACATTTGATACCCAGTTCTGATGGCCTATTTACTATCTTGCCACACAGGCACAGAGCCAATTGGAGCATGGAAGTGCGGGTGAAACCCATCGTGGAAATACCCTGCATGGAAGCAAGTCCCCTGGGGACAGTTCCATGGATGACCGTATTACTTTACTTGAACTTACCGTGAAATCTACATTTATTATTGTTCCCAGTTTCTTTATCACTCTACTTTTTCCAAACTGCTAATCAATTCAAAAACTCGTATGGGAACCATTGATCAAAAGACGAATAATTAACTATATTATGCGATCACGTTGTACATGTTGATAAGACCACCCAATTGGTCTTTGCCTCGCACTGCTGAGGAATAAAACGTTTATTTATTTATTTGTCTATCCGTAGTTTCCGCTGAACGGCGAATAAGGCGTGAATTGTGAAATGTGGCACATCCCCGAATCTCGCTTTAGTGCATCGCTTAGCGCCGCAAAACCTATCGTAACTTAGTTTCCATCGCATTTTCCCCTAATCGGTTTCAATCTAATCGCGCGCACTTCACTTTTAACACCGGCCATGCGACGATCACAGTTGGATTGCATATGTTCAGCTTCTTCGCAATCAGGAAACATGGCAACGTCACTAGACTCAATGACCGCTTGTGAGTGCGGTCGAAATCCGGCATCCATGAACTCCGTTCATGGAAGCAGCTGATCTCCTACGGCTTCATTACTCCCAAACGTTCCAACAAGTGTCGAGCCCGAACATTCACCTCATTTCTAATACTCCACCATCTGGTTTAGAAAACATCACCTTCACTACGGAAGATGTGTTGAAAATTTGTTATCCTTGCGTATCCACAGATGTCACGGAGCTGTCAACATCCGACCAAAGGCTCTACAGGCAGTAGCTAGTGATCTAGCAGCACCACTGGCTATTTTCTATCAGCGATGTCTAGAGGAGAACCGTATTCCACCAGAATGGAAGCGAGGGGTCATCACTCCTATTCATAAAAGAGGTAGCCGCACTGATCCTGCCAACTACCGTCCAATAACACTACTTCCAGTACTATCCAAAGTGATGGAATCAATCGTCGCAGATGCGCTGATGGAATACCTGGAAAGCCACAATTTAATAGCCCCAGAGCAACATGGCTTTCGTCAGAAGCGTTCGTGTAATACTAACCTACTAATTACACGTAATAGCTGGACTGAAGCTGTTGATGATGGAGTAGGGGTCGATGTCATCTACCTGGACTTTTCAAAAGCATTTGATCGCTTAAACCATCGCATTTTTCCTTCACAAAATTCGGAATTACGGCATTGGCGACCCACTCCTGAGTTGGATAGACAATTTTCTACAAGAACGACGGCTAGTGGTGAGAGTCCGAGAATCATTGTCTGATGCATTCGACGTGACGTGTGGAGTACCACAAGGCTCGGTTCTTGGACCTCGTCTATTCTTGGTGTTCATTAACGATTTGGCGAGATCAATTACTTCCGATTTCCTATTTTTCGCTGATGATATCAAGATATGGCGAAGGATCAGAGGACCGGAAGACCATGAACGGCTCCAGTGCGATCTTAACACAGTGTCGAACTGGGCAGTTCAAAACGCCCTACCGTTCAATGTAGACAAGTGTTGCGTCGTACAATTACGCCATAGTCATAACTACACCTATCCACTTGGGACCAACGGACTGCAGAATAGCTCCCACGAACGTGACCTGGGCGTGATCGTACAGAGCGACCTCAACTGTTCAAAACAGGCTGAGGTAGCTGCGAAAAGAGGCAACCAGCATGTCGGCATGCTGCGAAGAGCATTCGGGAGATTTGACCCATCAAGCTTCCCGATGATGCACAATTCCTACGTGCGCCCGCATGTTGAATATGCTATCCAAGCTCGGCAACCTTGGTTGAAGCGTTACCTAGATGCGATAGAGACACCACAACGGAGAGCAACAAAGAATTGTTAAAGGGGCCTGCGCTATCACTCTTAACACGGAAGACTGAAGTTGCTAGGGTATTTCAGCGGTCGCTAACGAAGGCTGCGCGGTGATCTCATATTAGCTTATCAAATATTGAGTGACCCCAACCACGTATGCCGTCATATGCTGAATCTTAGCCACAACACGCAGCTCAGGGGTAACTGCTTAAAGATGAAGGAACAATAAAGCCGTCTTGAGTGTCGACGGAATTACTTTTCCCTTCGGTTTTGCAAACCCTGGAACACACTCCCAGACTCAGTTGTATCCTCTCTTACCTTGGATGTTTTCAAAATACGACTAGATATTGCTCTTAGCTCCCAACATTTTGTTACCTAAACTCCTCTAATGTGGCTTACGCCAAGGATGCATTTCAACAGGATTTATGTATCAAATGGTCCTAAGTGAGCGACCATAAGTTACTTTTCGCACTCTTTACCTGAATTATCACTGCACCCCAGTGTCTTTCTGAACGTTTACTCTCGATAATTTATTTTACTTTTACACTGATGTTACTTATCAAACTATTCATCTCTGCAGACGTTCG
>OX104067.1:41823000-41909641 GCA_944474145.2 Dicrocoelium dendriticum | reverse complement strand
AATGAGCAGAAAGTGATATCTTATTGCTTTGGAAACGAACTTATCCCAATACCCACGATTCATCAGCCCATGTTCAAAATGGAGTCAGTGCAGTAAGCACTCTTAAGTCGCACGGTGAAGGCATGTGTCAGTCACGTCCTAGACACACTTGACCTGTAGAAAGTAGAAGTCACGATTAAAATTCACGCACAATAATATGCCTCGACGGGGAGTCGAACCCCGGTCCACGAATTGCCGGTCCGCTGCTCTACCACTGAGCTACCAAGCAGAAGTCATGTGTTAAATTCCGCACCTAATCGTCAGCCCTCGGTAGCTCAGTGGTAGAGCAGCGGACCGGAAATTCGTGGAGCGGGGTTCGACTCCCCGTCGAGGCATATTATTGTGCGTGAATTTTAATCGTGACTTCTACTTTCTACACACTTGACCTGTGTCTAAAATCTGCCGTGCGCTATCAAGGTGGCCAAAGCAACATGTGGCATGTGGTGCTTTTCATGTTCGTGATGAAATGTTTACATGTGGGTGTGCCATCTCAAGAATAGATTTGAACAAATTTGATGCAATACTGATAAAGAAGTAGCAACTAATGGACTAATGAAATGCCTTTCCATCATGTTTAGCCAAAAGCAATTTCTTCTTGAGCCGGCAAAAGTATCATAAGTGGTCTCTATACCGATATATTAAGCATTTATGAATTGTGTTAAAGTGCATGAGTGCGACAAGGCTTTTGATAAACTGCGCTAGCTTGGTCAGTTGCAACCAACGGCGTGGGCACAGTGAGCAATATACCACCGAGAATTACTAAACCGGACACACTGGTAGTACTCACGGATAGAGGGCACACGCTACTTTGACATTTTTTGGAGTGTTTCTATCCTAATCACACGTTATCAACCAAGCATACATTAGTTGATCCCGAGTGACGGGTAGCTCGCTGACCAACTAATTGCGCAAGCAAGTGGGAACATAGCGGGATTTGATGTGTGGCTTAATCCACTTTTCCTCACTGAGCCAAAGTGGGAATGAGCAGTGGACGTCGAGGAGCCAAAAGAACAAGTTCAATGCTTGATTTGCGTGTGTCCAACAAAAACCGTCAGCTCAAACAGTACCATTCGTACTGACCGCCGCCGAGTGCTGAACCGGTACAAGGGCTCAAAAACTGTAGTGACAATAACATGAGTCTTGTTTCACAGAAGCTTTGCAGTGTGGGACCACCTCAAAGCTGAATTCATGCGTCAACAGGCGGGATAACAGAAATAGAAGGGAGCAAACAAGTCTGATTAGAATAAATGCTTAAAGAATTACCTATGCATTGTTGGGTAAATGCAAGTGGCTAAGTGCTCGCACGCAGAAATTGCTCCTTTGGCCATAAACTGTAGATTGCACTCGGCCTGCCTTAGGCCAAATTGCTTGAGGAACAAAACGCCTTGTGGCGCCCCACGGTTCAATTGAAAAACTGATCGTCGTACTGATTCAGCTGTGTACACATGATCGTCGGTTTGTAAAACAAAACTTAAGTGTCCCCCAACTATAGAAACAAATGTGGTTTACTCATAAGGGGGAAGTGTTGTTGACCAATATATAGAAATAAACAAAGGACAGAGAATACGTATTTGCTGCATTCGAGACGAGTTCGACGACACTTGCTCAGATGGAACATGAACTCTCCAGTCTAGACGACAGCTTTGCTTATCTACAAAACACGATTCTGTTAGATAATCTGCACGATAGTCATTTTTCAACAACCGGTAATGAAGAGCAATAATCAACGTAACATAACGGAAGGCGCAATGAACAGTCTTAGTGACAGCAAGATGGTATTGTAAGTTGCGCAACAACTGGGACTGTGAGGAACGGACGTCAAAAATAACGAATACTTTATAATGACTTATAACAGCGCTGACAAATGCATCACAGAAAAGAAAAACTACCCCTCAACGGATGTAGACGGCTCGATGGCGGTGACCTTTGCGTGGATAAACCCTCCTGACTTCCCGGGGGGATTGTGCTCCAGAGCATGCTGGATCAACATTTTGGGGACAAGTTCGTTACCATCTTGGATAGCGGCCAGTTTTGGTATAATGGATGCCAAGCTAATGAAACCTGTAAGAATAAGCATGCGAAATTTGTCACACACGAGATTAGGTCTGGATGGTGACCTAGTAATACATTCCATCAACTAGACAAGTTTCTCTTCATAACCTAACTCCACAAATGAATTAGCTGACAATACGAAGCCATCAAAGAAGGTAAAGTCAGTTGCGATACTGCAGTGGATTTGGGCATACCTGGTGGCATCAGTTTGGACAAAGGTTACGCATGATCTGAGCACGGCCCCTATTCACGCGCGCATTCGAGTGACACGCTGAGGCCTTGAAAACAGAACGATATGCACGCGACCGGAGGGCTAGAAGCGCAAGCATGAGGTACGCGAACCACGCAGCTAGAGCGGTGCAAATGAGCACGTGACCTCACGCATCCCAGCCACCCGCAAGAGGAGACGAGAGAAGACGAAGCAGACCTCTGGGAGCGCTTTTAGGACCCAGAAATTTACATTAAAATTGTCACAGTGATTCATTTTGTGGGTGAAATGAAGCACCACGCAGAGCTGGTGGTTTACGAAAGAACATTGTTCATTTTAGCCCAGTTGCGCCCCTGACTCGGAGTGGCTGGATCCTGCTACGTTGTGGACAGGCATTGAACTCTACGTAGCACAACCCACGCATCGGCATTTGTGGCGTGTATTTGTGGGGATACTTTAACTGTCCGTAACCAAGACAAAAGCAGGTAAATCAATGACAGGACAGATGTTGACATGCTCATTAGGCGTATTGCGTGCAGGTACTTTGCATTGAGATGTCCTGTCATTTGTATACAATGGTACTGCGTACCTCAGGCTTGTGCTTCTGATACAATCATTTTAAGGAACTAGCTGCTTAATTCTCTTTTACTCAGCGTATCAGCTGGATGTCATCAGAGCATTTAGAAATATGGGTGCCGCATGGCTTGTTTCACGTTTGCCTTGATGACAATCCAAGTGACTTTTATTGGGTTCAGTGGAGGCGCAAATGGTGCAAGTCGCAGGAGTCTGCCTGACTAGTAACGCCCCTCTTGGAACACGTGTCCCAGATCCGTGTGGCATGGTGCGCTATAACATTCCAGCAGACACCTAACAGTAACGGCGGTGCCGTTGGCATCAAACATTTGTCGCAACCACCGTGCACACCTTCCCTTGTTGCAACTCCCCTTAAAATGGTATATCCTGAAAGTCCATCTGCAGTAATTACGTTAATAAGGTGAAGATTTTATCCATGAGTACTCGCTGCAGTACACCGCGCACGGGTGCCATGTGCTGAACGCCGCGTGTTGCGAGCAAAACACAGCCTACAATTCAGTTCATCAATCCAAACTGTCTGACATCCTCCAGCTTCCAAGTTCATGAGTTACAAAACGTATGCTTTTCTTCGCTTCTTGTTCTTAAGCGTATTCATCGAGTTCGGTTTAGCACCTTGCTTTTTAGGGGTCATGAGGCGACCCTCTAGGTACCGAACTACTGTGCCGACGACCACCTCCACACTGAATTCCGCTTGCAATGGGAAACGAAGACATCCGAAGGTTATCAGAGGCTCCCCTTCCACCCATTCCATCAAAAAATCCAGGTAAATAAAAGTTAGTGAATTTCGACGTACCCCACCATATTTTCCTTCTTTTCTTTCGACTGTAACGTTTTCATTCTTGACGATTATGCTACCAAGCTCAGGACAATTACAATGACAATCGTTTGGTCCGAGTCGACAAGTCTAGCTTCAGTCCGCGCTGTACGAAATTACACGACGTGTTTATAAGAGCGATACAGCGGTGAGAATGACTGATTATCGGTCCAAAAAGGGACGTTGATTGGGTAAACCTCAAGGGGGGTATGAAGTTGGCCTGTACTGCGCGTTCACCGAGGCACAGATGCACATAGACAAAGGAGGAAATGGTCAGACAGGCTAGTTCAGTGGGGACAAAGCTTCAGCGGACAATTATAATCGGTGAAGGGTGAAGGTCACCAACCGACCCTACTCGGTGCAGTGCAAAGTGTTGACGGTCGTAAACCAAGTTGGACAGATGTGTGGAGGCAATTTAAGATGGTGCGAATGCGAGGTGATAACAATTTTAGGGAACGTAAGGTGAAACGAGGAGATGAGTTTTCACCACGAAATGGGTTAGTATAGTCCTAATGTTGGGTAGGGGAAAGGAATATGGATGGGAATTGGGCTCGCGACGTCCGATCGTTCTAAGCAAAAGGGGCATTGGGTGGAACTCGCTTCCAACCACCCACCCTCCAACCAAAAATGTGAAATTACACGCAGTTCCGCAATCCAAGAACACACAAGAGGACAAAAGGCGAAAAGATATCCAACGTATTGGTACTGCTGCAATCAGAAGTCGAAGGAAGACGAACGGTGTGGATGTCTGAAACCAAATTTAATCTCTTTATGCTTGCACCGTTCTCCGCGTAGAACTCGTGTACGGTGTCAAGTGCATAACACTGGATGACAGAAATTTAATCTGATTTGAGCTCTGACGAATGATGGCTTGGGCGAGTATAAAATCGTGAGAGGAAGCTTTAACGAAGAAAGGAGTGCGCAGTGGTGGCATCGACTGATGGATGACCGCAGTTCTACTTTTGTCGCAAGCTGCCTCAAGATTTGCGATAACGCGCCATGCCGCACGAAACTGGAGCGTGTATTTCAAGAGTTCTACAGTTCGGGCAGCTTTCTGCGCCTTGCTCCATATTCTCCATCATTGAATTCAATTGAGGACATTTGGAGCATCATCAAAGAATACGTGAAGCAAGTGATGTGACAGAGATGTTGCGAGATGCTTCACGGTGTGCCTGAGGGTGTACTCTGCAAGACCTAGTGGATAATACTTTTCCTGGAGCGAATTGCGTCACATGCGCGAGCTTGTGTGACGTCCCAGCACTGCCAAACACATGACAGGTCACGTGAAGAGGAATTACGCTCGCGCAGTGCATGGTATTGATTTGTAAACCTCTTCCATTTATTGACCTAAATGTACATAATTGGAACTAGCATTATCACTGCTACGCATCGCGAAGCTATTGTTTCGATATCCAAATATAAACGACAGCGTTCAGGCCAAGTGCTTTCGCAGAGCGTTTTTGCAAGTTGCCGCGTTAGAAGTTGCGAGAAAACTAGTGGGTATCCGGATGATTCTTGATAATCAGGACAACATTGCTGCTAGTGATGAGAGGCCATGTGTTTATACGTGCTGTTGGCTCGCTGGTTCATAGAGGGGCAATAGTCGGCAATTGGTATCATGAAGAGGACTACCGTGCGCAGGAAAGGAAGAGTCATTCTGTTCTTCGTTCGGTTATGTGTTATTGCGGAAATGTCAAAGATACATAGTGCTGTAGGTTACAAATCGCCGCGTGAGGACAGGCACTGTGAGATACGCTAAGACAACACTGATCCATCTCAGGATGCGAGATCGATGTTTGTCGGTTATGGTGAAGCATTTCAGAGGGCTATGCGGTCGGCTGCGTTCGCTACGGCTTTTAAGTTGTACCAATGTATGCGGTGCATCATGGGTCGCCGGATAGTTGCTGGTAGCGCGGCGTTCAAGGGAACACGAACCACTCAATCAAACAGATTCTTACGCCACTGGAACACTGGCATTCACTTCCGCACAGACTGCCAGCTGAGCTTCGGTTCAACGCAGCAAGCGAAACTGTCGTCCGACTCAAAGCACCACCACGGCAGACAAACGATTTAATGAACTTATCCGAAATTCACAAAGAAAGCATGTCTGAAGGAACTGAGGATCTTCCTGTGCAATCCTGCAGCTACTTCCCAGGAATTGTGCAAACTGAGTTATCAAATATGCTAAGCACAATGACACCGAACTGACATCCAAGAGACTCACCGATAATGTCATACAAAATGGATAGCGGCCTACCATACAACGGTCGCACAACCTATCATGCTAGTTACAACTGCCTCGGATCGTTGCTGAGAACCGAAACACTTTCCTGCATGTACACGAATGCCCAAGGCCTCTTCAGCAAAATCGCCGAGCTTTGGTTGCGCCTAGCAACGAACGCTTGGCATCTCATCTCCATAACTAAGACTTGGTTACACTCGGGGATTACGCATGTTCCGACATGATCGTCCCAGCAGAGGAGGTGGTGCTATTCTATACTGTCGTAACGACTTACAAAGCGAACCACTGGATGATCCGAATACCCGTGTCACCGAGTCACTGTGGTGCCGTTTGCGACTCAGACACAACGACAATTGGTTCGTGGCATTCCCATATCGCTCTCCATCTTCCACTCCAGAGATGGATTCCCCCTTAATATCATCACGCACAAAAGGTTTACTCCCAACTTCCGGCCAGGTTCTTCTTTCCGGCAATTTCAACGTGAAAGACTTGGAAAGATCGGCAACCCCCCAGCAAAATATACAAAGTCATACTGCAAGTCCTTATTATCAATATCCCGCTCTACAATCACACCAGTTTACCTACCAGGCACAGGGCTGATAACAAACCATCGCTACTTGACCTCATCCTTACAAATGAGGAACCCATGATCAACAGGTCATTTATAGACACCCCACCAGGGTTAAGCAATAATGTCACCATACTTTATAACTATGTGCTTTGCGCTGAAAATCCTGCGGAACATAGAATTAACACCTACTGTCACACGTTATATATTGCACAACGTAGTTGTGAAGACCGATTGGGAGTTCTTGAAAATTGGCTCACCTGACAGTGCCTGGATCCAATATGTTGGACGTTTCAACAATCTAATCGCAACTGCTTCGGACAGAAGGAAGATTCGCTCCATCAATCCTTCGTGCTTCATCAGAAGTAGGACTCGCAAACGCATGCCAATAAGGAATGCAGCTTGGAACACTTACATAGCTCGTCCCTGTCCCGATAGGTGGAGCGATTACGTGATCCAGCGCAACCACTGTAACATGCTTGTCCGTGAGGACAATTTAACTCTTTAAAAACATTTGGTGCGTAAATTTGCCAAGAGCAAAAAGCTCCTATCCAAGCATGTTAACACCATCCGGAAAGCGAAGCTCGGTATCCCCCCACTTAACACGATAGTCGAAGTGGAACAGAGTGCCGAAGTGGCAGCAAACGCCCTACGAATGCAGTATGCCCCAACCTTCCAAAGACACGTCGGCCCCTGTTACATAATCACATCCCTATCCCCAAATTTAACACCCACTAACACTAGTTGTACTGCCACAGCTGTGTTGAAGAAACTGCTCTCACTACGCACCTACAGCGCTGCCGGAATCGCCCATATTTTACAAGGGCGTTGAACGTAGCAGCAACAACGCTGACCGGGTCATTATCGCAGTGCTTCCAAACGTGCTTGAATAAACAAATTATGCCTTCCATGTGGGAACATGGCTTGAGCATTCTAATTTTCAAAAGTGATAATCGATCGGCCCCCGCCAACTATCGCCCAGCAGTCCTCCTCCCTGTGCTCTCAAAGATGATAGAGGCAGTCATCGTTGAGGCTTTAGTAGATCATCTAGAAGGCCACAATATCAAAGCACTCGAGCAACAAGGTTTCCACCAGCACCGTTCATGCACTACCAACCTGCTGATTGCACGCAGTAGATGAACGGAAGCGGCTGATACAGGCAGAGGGACAGACGTCATTTACCTCGACTTCTCCACAGCCTCCGACCGACTACACCATCGCATTCTGCTCCACAGGCTCGAAAGCTATGGCGTTGGTGATCCAGTCCTTGGGTGGGTCATGCATTTCCTGCAGGATCGGCGACTACAGGTCAGAGTTCCAAGTGTGCTGTCTGATCCGAATTATATCGAATGTGGAGTTCCACAAGGATCAGTTCTATGCCTGCGTCTGTTTTCTCATGTTTATTTACGAGCTTACCCTTCTGATTGCTTCAGATTGCTTGCTGTTTGTTGACGATGTTAAGATGCTGCGAACAATCGCCGACACAACAGAGCACGATGCACTTCAGCGATACCTGGACAGAGCGTATGGATGGTCACTCCACATTCTACTCCAGTTCAATTCGGGAAAGTGTAAACTGGTTAACATTCGCCACCAGCCGAACATCACATATAAGCTTGAAGATAATATCCTGCAAGCAGTCACCCATGAGGGCGAACGTGGGGTACTAGTTCAGACTGATCTGGGCTATTCAGAACAAACTGAGAAGGCGTCAAAGACCGGGAACCAACACATTGGCATGCTGCGGAGGGCATTTGGGCGGTTTGATCCCCCTGCCTGTTCGCAGTTGCTTAACACCTACGTGTGCTCATGTGGAATACGCAATCTAAGTGTGGCAGCCCTGGCACAAACAAGACCTCGTAGGACTGAAGACTCCACGGTAACCAGCCACGATTCATGTCAAACGGTTGTTCAATCTTCGCTATCAAGTTAGACTGAGGACCTTCAAATTATACAGTGACTGTTACCATCGCCTACGTAGTGATCCTGTTATGGTCTAGCAGATTCTAAAGAACCCTAACCATGTCTGCGGCCATCTACTACAACTGAGCCACCACAAGAATTTGAGGGGCTACCAGTTCAAGTTAGCCACACCATACAGTCGGCTGGAATGTCGACAGAACTTTTACTCTCTTCATGTGTGTCAGCCTTGGAAGACCCTCCCATATTACTTTGTTTCCTCCCTTATTTTACATGTGTTTAAAAAAAACGCCTTGATCTTACCCTAACCGGCTTACACTATGAGATATAGTCTGTGTGTCTTGACAGACGATACAATGCGACCAACATTGCTCAAGCAGAATTAATCTAAACAGCTGTGGTTGGTTCTATCTGTGTGCCTGTGTTATCATTGTGGTGAGCCCACCAAAACCATTTTCATATTATTCATTTATTTTCTATTTACCATGTTATGGTTCTCTATTTGGCTATCCCAGGGGACTTGCTAAGCATCCGCTTTAATGCACGTAATATACCAGTGTTGCATTGTTCCAAAGCTGACGTCATCGGGATCGCCCACAAGCGACATGTGCAGCTTAAGTAGCCGTCATACTACGTGCAGTGTGGCACTGCACCAAATATGGAGCGGGTTAATGCAATTGCATCGGTTCTCATTTGTTTGTCTGTACGGTCTCGTATGGGATGGGCAATTGGGTAATTGGGCGACTTGCAAACTGCGGACCTGTGCAGCCCATGTGCAAGCTCGATTGCCATCCGGGTCGATACTCATGAATGACACAAGCAGGATGAACTTGTTAATGGGTTACGGTAAAAATCACCACCGTTTAGTGTGCTCGATGGTAGCTTGTACAAGGCCACTACTCATGACGGAATGGTTCATCGTAGATCGTGGACAGCTTTGACTACGTATCCCAACTCCCTCATCTCCCAAAAAGATGCTTTGTCCGAAATGTCCAACATTGGGAAAATAAAGAAAGAAATATAATTTCTGAAAAGGGGACTAAATCGAACAAACTAACTATTACATGCTGTAGTTAAATGCCAATGATTTGCGTTCGCCACTAAGGTTTCGTCACGCCCAGTGAACCAGGGGAGGTTGGTATTGCGTTCATTACGAGAAGGGACAATAATTTCGGTTAACGACATGCCAGCAGGATGTTAGTCAACTTACAGGTCAAAGTGTCATTTTCAGTAGCGCATTATCGACCCCAGATGGTTCATTGTACGAGGTCACCACACTTACGTGTCTATCCGCTATGGGAATAGGAATGATTTGATGTTGGTTCTTTGTCTCAGATCCGTCCTCCAACGCCCTTCAGACTGACAGTATAAGACAGTACGCCACACACCCGATAATTCCACTCCATCCACTGCCTATGCAGTTGTTGGCTTCGGCAATTTCCGACGCCTTAGCAGTTAGCCTTAAATGTGGGCATCGTAAATCCTTTCTAAAGATTTCGACGCTATGCGAATCGATTTCGTGCGCCGTGTCTTCCTACCTGCGGGGAGTGAGACAATTAAATGCACCCGTGTCGAATGGAGCGTTTGACCCTTCTGGAAAATCATACTTATTTTTTTCGTTCAATACCTTTAGGATTGTCTCTGAAGTTTCCCCTTTATAAGGACAGCCAGCACAGGTGGCTCATCGGACCGATGCTGTCACAACACTCTGCACTGTGAAGGTGCAAGCCCATGCCGAGGCGTGCAGCGTTACACATTAGTCGATTCAGTTTGTTTACATAGCCCCTGGTTCGGCCCCAAAGAGGGCCATATCGTCCGCGTACGTAAGGTTTGTCAGTCGGTTACCTGGTGGAATTTCAAGTATCATGCCTAGGTACTTCACAGATGTAGCAGGGTGCAACCCATCAATGTCACTAAGCTGCTTGGGGTACTGTGCAGGGAGCTACTCGTACCTGGCTCCTATGTGTCGCGAAGAAAACGTACTATGACACTCGGATGCATAAAGCGACAGTTGGCGAGCTTTGGAACAAATATTGGAGTCATTCAGATGATTTTGAAATCTTAGAGAGCAATCGGCGTCTCGATGATTGATACCCAGGACGATGTCGTCAGCATATTTCATTAGGGTAGCTTTTGCGAAAGCTATTATTGAGCTGACGTGTAAGTTCATGTGGAGATAGTGCTCTTCACCGTATGTCGATCGACCTCGTGGAATGGTATCCTCCACATAATGTTGTTTGTAATGTGAGTCTGGCTTGTCTAAGTATTGTGACAACTTGATTAGCTATCTTGATCTCCGTTTTGACATCTGCTTTCTTTGAAAATCTCTCAACTTCCGCGCGGACAGGTTCTCCTCCCCCATCTTAAGACGCCGTGTGGACTTAAGATGAGAGCATTTAAAGAAAAGGATGGATTCTCAGCAAGGTCTCTCATTGTTCGTACCAAGAAAGAGCTAAGCCGTCTGAATCAAGTGTACATCCAGCCGATTCTGGGAAACGGTAACATCACACCAGTACCAAGTTAAAGGTCCAACACATGTCGACTTGTCACTTGCTCTTCTGTTGCCTAGAAGCTTCAAGAGAAAATCATTCTTGAAACGAAGTTGTTTAAAACCCGCCCGAATGACCTCTTGAGATCACTTATCGAAGTTAGGGACCTACCGTTGATGCGGTGGCTCGCCTCGTATGTTCTATACTGTCATCTGTTCACAACAGAAACAGATCAGCTCATACGTTTTTTATTGCGTATAACAGCGCATTCTGCTGTATAGACCGAAGGATCTAATCATATAAAGAATACATCTCGCCCTTCATCCATTTGTTGAGTGGTTATTTTACTGGACGCAGAGGCGTAGCACAGCAGGAGCAGCGGGTGCGGTCCGCCCCGGGCGGCTTGTGACAGGGGGCGACAATGTTAGTACGGATGGTTGCTGAATACCCAGTGTAAATTCATCAAAATTTATCCTGGCTGAAGTGGTAAAAACGAAGGATGATACTCATTTGGTGATCCAAGATGAAACTGGTACTACAGAAGATGATTTCCGGGTAACAGAAAGATATACTGACAGCATAGAAGCAGCGGGCACTTTTTGTAATGCTGATGTAGAAGAGGCTCGTGAAGTTAAGGAATTGGAAATGCAAGCACACTTTTGCAAGCAAACCAACGAATTACATGGATTTCTGCCAGCGGGTTGTTTAGATTGTTCATGAAATGCTTACTATGTTTGTCCGCCTCGGAGCTGCTGTTTTACAGCATGTCGAGCATGGTTTCCATAAATGGTGGTATCTGGAACGAGTGCAAGATGAGACTAACAAGCTAACATTAACTTTTTTCGGCATTAGCGAAACGGTGCGTAGAGATGGCGAACACCGATGATGTATTCTCTTTCACGATATATTCAACGGGATAGTCTAGTTTGTCGACCGGCAGAAACGAAATCTAAAATCATGTAATCACGAATCAAATAAATCGCGTGCGTAGTCATTCCTGAACTGTAGGGACCTAGTGATCTGGCTAGTTGAAGGAAAGACAATTAACCAAATGGAGCAAGTAGTTGTAGTAAAGTGTTTGGGTGCAATTTTGGTTATAATACTTGCTATCTTCCAGTTTCTAACCAAGCAATACATGAGACGATGTGGTCACTGTGAAGACATCCAGGATGACAAGTTACGCCCCAACGTAAGGAACCTTTTAGAATTGTACATTTGCTGACGAACATTTGGCCACAGTTCAGCCGGGAATGAAAGTTGGCCTCTTTTCTTTATCTACAAACGTTTAAAATGAACTAGTGAGCACTTTGGTAAATCAGGTGAGGAAGAAATTTATATATAACGTGAAGGAAACAAGTGTGTTTACGAAATTTTCGATAGTACTTCGAAGGAGTTTGACGAAATTCAGTTGAATGCAAATGTAGTGACTGCAGAAGACTCGTTTGTGAGCTTCATTCAGACTTGCAGCAATATGGGAGCGGAAATTTATGGGCTGATTTCGAGAGTATGAGAGAATGATGGAAATCAGTTTGACGACTGTCGTATTCAGGCATTTGACGATGATGCTTTTATGACGAGTTCCCGAATGGGTGTCCAGAGCCGGATCTATACAGTCAGCCCAATCTACCTTTGTGTCATGCATAAACCAGTCTTTGTGCTTTTGCGGCTTCAGCGACGGTTCATTCTGTTACATTTTTGGTACGATTGACCAGTAAGTAACATTCATCTTTTCATCTAAACGTTACTTGAATGCCTTGCTTTAAGTCATCGCTAGAAGTATCAGGTGACTGTAATATCTATATGTAGTCGAACGAGTGCTGTAAATGTTGTAGTGATGCAATACCCAGAACGTCACTACTGGGAAACATTTTAAAGAATAAGGAGAAAACGCAACCATAAGATCAGCTGCATGTTTAATTCTGATCAAGATACTTTTGCTTCTGTTTATTTTGTTTCTATGCATTTAGGTATCTCTTCTCATAGAAATCAAGGATACACATATATGTCGGAACCAATGACCTGAATCTGCAGCGAAGTACTGTCAGGCCTACAGAGTTAAAAGTTTGGTTTCTTCGGTATAGGGAGAAAATGGGACTTATTGCAGCGGATGAATAAAAGAAACACTACGCTAAATTGGGGTAAACATGGAGCATCGGATCCGGCAAGAGAAACGAACGGACGGTGAGAAATTATTTGATAATGGGATTTAATGCGGCGTTTAAAGGGGAATGCGGTTTCATAGACAGCTGGACTGGTGAAATGTCGTACATTTCAGCAAATTATAAGCTTACCATCAAGCGTGCTTTTTTTACGCCGTTAAATATGCTTGATAATATGTATGGTAGTCTGCTTAGTGAATTTGGCGATGTAGGAAAGAGACCATTTCTTGCCGGAAGTACAAAGTCGCAGTATTTTGTAAAAGCTTCAGGACACAACAACATTAGTAGCAATTCCGAGAATTCGAGCCACATACATAAGTATTACCTTGGGGAATCTGCTGCGCATATTTCCTACCTAAACCATTAACGTTGCCAGCTGTGAGAGAGCATTCTCAAAACTCAAGCTCATAACTAACTACCTACCATCATCATTGGAGCAGATAATGCTCACTGATTGGCAGTTCTCAATATAGAGAGCGAACTTGACGATGGATAGTGTTATCAATGCTAGTGACACAGGTAATGCGCGAATTGCGTATCTGTCTATCTTGCTCATGAGTAGTATAACACAAAAACTGCCTGCATTTACGGCAGCATTATAAAATTAGATCCTTGCTTGTTGTTATATTTTAAGGGATGTCCTCCATTGTGAGAGTTTATAGATTTAAAACCGCCAAGGGGGCAGCAATTTTACGTCCGCCCCGGGGGGCTAATGTAGTTACTACACCTCTAACTGAACGCACTCAGATTTCACGAATGGGTGATAAATGCTCCTACCCACTAAACACCAATTCGGGTGTTCTTCAAGTAGACCTTTTGCCACCTTATCACATTTTACTTACGTCAGCTCAATACTAGCCTAATAGTAAGTGACCCCTGCTGTAACAAAGCGGTGCCCACTCACATGGTAACAAAATTGTCGCAGTCGTATTTCGGTACTATCTCTGTCAGTGGAGTGCCGCTGAATGCTTCTCTCTTTTACCCAGGTATTCCGAGATGCTTTAGGGAGCTCCTGAGGGGAGGTACTCTGCAAGACCGAGTGGAGAATGTGTTTCATGTAACAAATTGTGTCAGAGGAACGAGCCTGCGTGACGTCTCAGCACTGCCAGCAAATGATGGATCAGGCGAAGAGGAATTACGCCGGCCCAGTGCGTTGTACTGAATTGTAAGTTGTTCCGAATTTGTTGATTTCAATGTATATAACTACAACTGGTGTTTTCATTGCTATGCCTCACAAAGCCATTGATTCGACACGCTGGTATAAGCAATGGTGTTCAGGCCAAGTGCTTTCGCAGATAGTTCTCGCAACTTTCTGCATCAGGCATTACGAGACCATCAGAGGGTATCCGGATGATACTTGACAATCAGAACTACATTAATGCTAATGATGAGATGTCAAGTACTTTTACGTACTGTTGGGTCGCGAATTCATGTTCCATAGTTAGGATCATGAAGAGGACTACCGTTCACCGGAAAGGAAGAGTCATTCTGTTATTCGTTCGGTTAAGCATTGTTGCGGAAATGTCGAAGATACATAGTGCTGTGGGTTACAAATCGCCGTTTGAGGACAGGCACTGTGAGATACGCTAAGACAACGCGTCGGATGTCAGCCACTGATCCATCTCCCGATGCGAGATCGATGTTTGTCGGTTATGGTAAAACATTTCAGAGGGCTATGCGGTCGACTGCCTTCGCTACGGCTTTTAAGTTGTACCAACGTATGCGGTGCATCATAAGTGGTCCACTAATCGATACTAGTGCAGCTTTCAGAAAACACGAGCCTCTCAAGAGAACAAAGTGGTCTTCATCGAGATCCTCTACACATGAACCACTAAGACATTACACGTATCCTCCTGTTTAAGCACCTGATAGCAAATGCGGTGCCTGATATTAAACTGGGGCTGGTTGGTGTGGGGTAATGCGTTCGGATTAAGGTGCACATATCTTCCACTACAGACACGCCTAAAACAAGAATGTTACAGTCGTATCACGACATTAGCCCTGTAAACAGATTGCGGCCCATAATGTTTCTTTCTTACTCATGTGGCCACTTGTCAACACAGAGTTAGTGGCAAGTTTTCTAGGCCACCTTTGTCGCTTTACTCACAGCACGCCATAACATTATGCACCTCAGCCCTCCGCTCATTCGCAGCCATACACACGTGACTGTCTTGATATCCTGACACACGGAATCTGCAGGAGAGCTTGTAGGTCGTCCTAAGTGTGTCATCCTGGCAACTTCATTTTCTGATTTTATTTTATGGAATTATAAAATGGCTTTATATATATATAATTGTGTTCACAAATTTCCCGCTTCGTGCCGAAGATGTAAATTTTGGCGAACCATTAGTTGCAACTAAATGGATGTATACCATTTGTTATGCAAATGTCTCTGCTAAATCACCAAGTCACACCCTACTTCATTAGTACGTCCATTATTTAATCTTCCTGTCTTCATTACGACCATTCTACGGGACATATGAAACGTTATCTATTTGACCAGTTATACACCATTTTACTGCCATCTGTGATTGTGGACTACGTGTTTACCGGCCGTTAGATGGGCAATTGAGTGTTATGGACCTCGTGGAATTATGAACTTTGAAGGTACAACTACCGTAGGAAGGAACTGAAGTGTTTCTCGCCGATATACTGTGTCTGCCAAGTCTGTTTGCTGGAGAACAGCCAGTGAAATGGTCAACAAAGATGCCAAGCAACGATGCAGTGATTCCCGGGTACGAGTATACCACACAGCTTGGCACGGTATACGAATTCCGTTGATGCGTGTCAGTTGCCATCACGTTGGGTTTGAGCCAGTCCGCCCATGCATGAGTCTGTGTACTGATCAGCCGATGCAAACTGCCGACAGCACCGTCGCAGTATTTCATTTGATTCAGGGACAAGCAAGTCTGTGTACCGCATCCACTATGACAGAAAGCGCGGCCTGCTGTAACAAAGCAGGGCCTATTCGCCTTGTAACAAAATTGCCACAGTAGTATTTCGACACCAGCCCTCTCAGCAGGCCGTCGCTCGCAAGCGGGTCACAGTGCCCCTTGGTCATTCACAGCCATGCACTTCTGACTGCATCGCTATCGGGACACAGTACCGTCGCACGCCCTATGGTTGGTAGGTCTACTAAAAACCTTTCGCTGCGCCAGTGCAAATCTATCCATTAGATCCCTAAAGGAGAGTCACATTATCGTCTTACCAGCCCCCCTCACTGGTGCCGTTCGCAAGGCTTACATTTACCTACATGGTAGTCTCCTTATATCCAGTTGCATCAGGTGTTTGGACAATCTTGTTTCCCTAAACTGCTTGGAAGTGGCTTCAGATTAGGCACCGTTGCTGAATGCAGGCTAGTCCGCTTACGCGTCTTCACCGCACACACAACCAACTCATACATTCATGCAAGGGTTATTAAGTCGATCGTCATTGGCTGCCTTGGGCTAGCTCAATTCCAAGGACACTGCGCCCTCTTGGTGCGTACAAATGATACCGGATGCAATTTAATTGCACTAATGATTATGGTTGATTAGCTTGAAGATGCAAATCAGAGCCTTGGGGAGCAATTCAATTGCAGTATGGATGCAATCAGTCTGGAAATCTTGTAGTCGCGTGTTCCGCGTTCAAGCCTCGAACATCTTAGTTTCCCGATCGTTTGCATGTCGTCCGTTTTAGAGGACTCAGCGTGTCATCCGAGTACGCGCATGAATAGGGGCCGTGCTCAGGTTACGCGTAAGGCTCTTTTAAGCTAACGCAACCAAACCTGCGCAAACCCACTACATATGTGACAGCACAGCTATCGAAATATGACGGACGAGTAGACTGATTTGAGATTCATGCTGAAGCAGCCCTCAAAATGGTGTCCGTGATAACCGACAAACTTTCTAGTTCTTCCCTTCACGCAGGTCTGACTGGTAATTATCAATCAGTGGACCATGTCATTAGCGACATCACTGAATTCCTGTACGACGCCAGGGCGCGAGCAAGGTTCTATTTTTGGTATAAGCGGTACGAGGACCTGTTCACCGTTGACCTGGCCTGCCAGGTGGGCGCGTTGAAGTTCCGGCTGCTTCTGCGCAAACTGGGTACGCTCGAACACGACGTTACACTAATTTCATCTTGCCGAACTACCCACGCGACGTTACTTCAACGACACGGTTCGAACCTTGTCCCAGATTTTTGGCGAGAAGCCCCCTTTTTCATGCTCGTTATCAAAGTTTTCAGCCGGTCAAGGGTGACATCTACCACTCCATCAGGTAAGTGGGCTTAGTCAAGCAGGAATGCGAACGTTTTCAACTCGGTTCGCTCACAGAGGACCAATTCTAATGCTTGATATTTGTCTCCGGTCTACAATCTGTACACGATACTGATATCCGGACGCGCCTCCTATCCAAACTACTGCAGGATACCACTGTCACACTCCAGAATTTGGCCGAGGAGTGTCAAACTCTGCGGAACCTGAAGCACGTCCAAGCCATTTATCCAGAACGTCGCCGCATCTGGTATGCTCCAAGCACTGGCAGCACCAAGGGCGTAATCATCTTTGCGTCCCACCCAATCCAACCGAGCGAAGTTCCCACCGTATGCGTGCCGGTTCTGTGGTGCTTAAAAATTTCCACCGGGACGGCGATTTCCGCCAGCACGGGTGCCAACGTTTTGGCAGGATAGGTTACCGGAATGTTTGCTGCCAGCCTACAACTCCAAAGGGAGCCAAATCTCGGCTGGCCCCCATCCGCGATCCGAAGAAGAGGTCCAGACTCAGACATAAACCCAAACCTAGTCCGCTTGGCAGCTCCCTGAGCCTGCTGATCACGTTCCATCTCAAAGCTGCGGATCGTAGAAAATTTGTCGAGTTCTCGGTCAACGGTCCGTCTGTCCGACACAGTGGGACAGTGCGTCAGGCATCACGATCATCTCCGAGGATCTCTGGTGATCCTTTGGCAAGCCTCTTTCCGAATCGACCTGCCAATCAGTCTCCATCGCCTGCGGTGGTCGCGTGCAGCTAACTGGGCATCTGCACTGTCCCCTGTCCTTCCGAGGCTCCACATTCAACGAGATCTGCTACCGTACGAAGATGAAGATAACGTACTTGTTCTCGACAGGCACAAAATCCTTGGCTTGGCCGATCTGCCTCTTCGGGTTATCTGCAGCGTGCTATATTCTCCGACAGTGCCAAGCAACTGAACAAACGTCATCATCAAACAGTTCTCCCTGTGTTCCTGAGTGGTCTTGGTCGCTGTGCAAACACGTGCGCCGTGCTACGGCTAGCGCGACCAATCCTGCACAAAGCGTTGCAGTTTCTCACTGACGTTTTTGCTTCAAAGCCATATAAGATTATCTTATTTAATACAGATCACTAATTTGGGCAGCAATACAACAACCATAAGTTGGGAAACTATACGCCTCTACTTTAACTTCGGAGACCTCTGTCGAATCTCGCCTGCTGATAAATCCTAGCAATTACCATGGCAAATGCAGCGGTCAGTGTCGGATGAACTTTGAGTCATCAATTCGTTAAGGCAGAGAGAAGACAGAGGTTGCGATATGTCAACATTCCGATTGTTCTCTTCAGTCGCAAACACAATACGAGCAGAAACACACAAAGGCTTATGTACATGAAAAAGTAAGCAGTACCAATCAAAATGTCACAGTCAAGACCATGGCAACCGAACTGATTGCCTCCAGAGGTTCTGTGCGCATAACACATGTTGATAAGCATTAATTAAAAACGCCTCATTAATTGGCAGCATTATCCGGTTTTTGTTAACTAACAACACGTTGAACGCTGTCTCGGAGTTTACGTGATGACGGGTTACCATGAGGTGCTTAGTGATAGACGATGTCGGGCTCCGATTAATCCTCAGATCCGTCCCATTTTGATGAGTAATCACTTGTCCCAACCACTTTGTTATACGCCATCTCAATATGTCTTTTGTAGTACCTTGAAGTGATTTGCAAGTACCTTGACCTTTGGAACAGGTTTGTAACAGATGGATGTATGAAGTTGCGCGCTCACAAAGCTGCATGCTATAACCAATTTCGTAAATATTTGAACTCACTACTGAATGGATGAACACAGTCGCTGCAGACGGCCATGAACTTCACAGCGGCACGGTAGCAGCAACCGTTTCGGGACCTAGCTGACATGTCATCAGTCTTAGCTGTAACCGAAACTCAGTTACTAATCCGTTCACTTACTAGGTAATTGTAGCCCACGGCGCTTAAATCTCCTATGTTATTTCTGCGCGTATCAGTAAGCTTTTCACACGTTAACCACTTACAGGAACGTGGAAAGTATTTACTATACGAAAATAGCAAATTGCAAGGCTCCAGATCAGTTAGTGTTAGCGTACGGACAAGATCAAGGCCACATCAATGCGTGTGGTACTGTGGATTGAAACTTAGTAGCTGGGAAATATTCTTTGTGGACGGTGTCGATAAAGTTATATTTCCATGAAATTTTGGGCAAACTTATTTTGTTATTCCTTTATTGACTCTGGTTGATCCAGAGGACAAGACTTTTATGACGCACCGTAAAACATGCCCGATATTCTTTTACAACCTAAGCGGGCCCATTGTATCACTTAGTGAAGTCCGTGACTAGCGTTATCATTCCAAACAGCGCCACTCAAATTTTTGATCAGTTGACGGTGTGGAAAAACTGCGCTGCGCCATCATTTTCGTGCCGTCAAATTTAGCACATCCACTTGGATTCTTTACCAATCTTATTGAATTACTTGCA
This sequence comes from Dicrocoelium dendriticum, assembly GCA_944474145.2. Taxonomy (NCBI): domain Eukaryota; kingdom Metazoa; phylum Platyhelminthes; class Trematoda; order Plagiorchiida; family Dicrocoeliidae; genus Dicrocoelium; species Dicrocoelium dendriticum. The sequence goes on along the minus strand of OX104067.1, from coordinate 41,889,811 downwards.
CGCTAACGAAGAGTGAAAGTTATAAACGGTTACCTGCAATGATAACCATGGAAAGCAGTGTTAAACCTACCACTCCAAGCCGCTTTGTAATGCACTTAGTGTGCTGCAATACAGAAGCCACCAGAAACTGTCAGACTATGACCTAATCGATTTCCAACGTCCAACTTCTTTGTATGCATGACTAAGCGATGTGAGTTGTTGTTGTTGTTGTTGTCATGTTTGAGTAGAATAAGCCGAATATTAACTGAAGAATTAAGCAAACTGTGTGATTTCCAGTTACCGAAGGTGGCATTTCCTGCTCTGCCTACACCAGGGATGTCCAAAGTCCAACCTGCTGGCCAAATGCGGCCCGCGTTAACATTCCAACTAGCCCACAGCCTCATCCTGAGCTAATGAATTCAGGCTTAGACTATTTGCTTACATGTGCTATTTGTCTTTACATTAATGTCAAACTGAATATGGCCCGACATATCTTTACCTCACAAAATGTGGCCCTCCTTCCAAAATGTTTAGACACCCAGGGTCTACACACTCTAATTGGACGTGTTGCGAAGTGTATAACGCATGGTAGCTGGCTTGAATCTTTTCCAGTTAAGCATGGCTTTTACGACGTGATATTAGGGTTTTATCGATCTCGACATGTAAACCTGGGCCGCCGACAATCGTTGGAGTCTGCAAAAGCTGCCAGGCGCAAATTTCACGCAGAAAGTTCTTCCAGTCGACAGCGGTCGCGTGGCCAATAGATAACTCCTCTGAACAGAATTTGACTGTTGTCAGCTTTTTGGACCAGCAATAAATGAATAGGATTATTGTCCTAAAATGCATCCTAGACCGCTGCAGCCAAGTCCCCTTTCGAATACCGATTTCTTGCCGACACTGTCGGGCATCACACCACCTGTCAGAAACAGTGGAAAGTGTCATTTGGTGTCCCCGTCTGCATAAACGTTGATGATGAATCACTCCATGGCTTTGCAAAAAACATATTGCTGTTTCCTTGTCATGAACGACCGCCGAAAGCGTCAGAAAGTTCATGTCAGGTTTTACGTGCGAACGTAGAAATTTTTTGGACAAAAATGACCTTAGAAGCGGATAAGGAGTGATTTTATGGGGCACGTTCACATGTATTACGTACACTGGAGCTGGCAAACAGTGGCCGGGATCAACTTTTCACGCGTGCCCTTTTTGCACTATTGGTGGGGCTTGACTTTTCAGGTGTACCCTTTTTGCCTTAGTGGCGGGGCTTAACTTTTTGCGCGTGCTCTTTTTGCATTAGTGGCAGGGCTTAACTGGAAAAGATCCGCTGGCTTCATTATACAGCCGCATGTTCTATGCCATCGAACATGGTATTAGCTGCCCGGAGAAGACAGTCAACGCACTGGTGAATTATTTAATTAACACGCCAGGCAAGTGTGCAGTGGTCTCATCCATCACAATCAGAAGGAGGGTAGCGACCACCAACATGTAGTTCAGTGGCCTCTGTATTATCAACACCAGAAAGTGTTGACAATAGAAAGTGAGGAGTGTTGCGTACAAAGAAATCCAAGTGGCCATCATGAGTACAATATCACGAACTCATTGGCTGACTTACCCACAAAAGCGTGCACATCGAGGCTCTGGCTGTAGGTTTTCGATAATGCGCCGTATACAATCTCGGACTTTAATGGATCGGAAATTTTGCTTCGTTGGCTCAGCCAATCATCAAAACTCCATTTTGTCATTTCTACGAACTCTGGTTTTATGGCAGAAAATAGGTTGGCTGTGGTCGTAAAACATTCACCGTCATCTTGAAGTCTGTAAATCCTATAAAGGGAAAAAGAGACATGGGATAGAAATCTACCAGACGTCTGCATCACCAGAACAAAAAAGATATACCACGAAGAGTATAGAGACATGCTTGCCAGATGTTGAGCTGACCAGTTTTTGTACAGGTGCTGTTGCCGTGTAGTTCGGACTACGATGCTATTAGATTTCCAGCAACCCCGGTTCCGTTTATGCAGATGGGATGAACTGTCGAAATGCATCCCACTTATCCGAACCAGAAAATAAACATACACCCCAATGGCACTGCGCTTGAATTGATGGCACGGAGCATAAGCCGCATCAGTGTGTATATGTATATAAACATGTGATTTGCTACTTTATGGTCTATGTCAAGGGTCACCAAACTACGTGGCGTTAGTTCATCCTGCTCGCCAACCGTACTGTGTACCTTTTCTCATTTTGTTGCATCGTTTCCCCAAACGTTTGCATCGGTCAGGCTTGAAGCTGCATCGCGTGACACGTTGAACGTGGGCACTCGTCTGAACCATGCTCGTTGACGTTAGTCAAAGTCCCAATGCAGTCAGTGGCAAGGCGAGCACGTGATCTCACCTAGCCAAGTTTATGAGTATGGCACATACGAGTACGCATATGCAACGTGTCGCATGACACACGCGATGCAAACATTTGGGGGAAGGATGAAATGAATTGGTGTGTTTTGGGAACCCGTTATCCACACGTCCGCCCTAGTTCCGTGCTTGTGGCCTTCGCACTAAGATACTTCCGATCATTTATTTACATGACCCCAGTATGAACGCTTTTATACAAGAACACTGTCTCACCCCAGTCATATTCAGCCCCTTCGTGTCGCTGATCAGTTTCGACAATTTGAGTGATATCGTGTTACTTACTCACGGGGACAGCTCCCATCGCTATAGAACGCGGTAATCTAGTTAGCGTTTGGTATGCCTTAGCCAGCACGTCCGCTTGATCCTATTCACCAATTACGTGCTTATCTCACTTGACCCACACAGTCGCCTCAATGACATGGGTGTTCGTTGAGATGCGATCAACCGTCCTTGTTACTGGTACAAGTGAAATATGAGTAAGCCTCGTTTGGACCATTAGGTGTAGAAAATCCCCTTACAACCACTAAGAAGAGGAGATTGTATGCCCAGTGTTGCATTTTCAACAAAGAATGGGAAGTAAAGTAATTTATGTGGAAACTATGGACCGAAAAACCAATTGGGTCCAATGCGGCCAAACTCTTGCCGTTTTGAAAGGGTGCACTCTCCGGCGTCATTGTGGCAAAACACCTAGCATCATATTAAAAGTTTTCTCGGAATCAACGCTGAGAGAGGTGATTCCATAAAAACGTGCTTTGGAAACCCAAATAACTTTCTTCATGAGAACGTTCTCTGAGAATGAAGCTCTTAAACCTCATTTTCACAAATCGCACTCCTTCTTTTGCTGTTTGCTTGTACCTTCGGATGTATGCAGTAAATGTCTGAGGTAACTAATTTTTGCGTACATCTCCCCCGTTCAATATTTTTAGTTACTAAAGATGTTGATTATTTTTTGAGTTTTCTATGTTGCGCACCACTCACGCATGTTTAACGGAGTGCTGAAATTAATTTATTGTTTTCATTGTCCAGGAGTTTCCCTTTGACCATTTAATATTGTACGGAAATCTAATCCGGCCCGCGGTCGTAATATTTTGGCTATTCGGCTCGGCCGTGAAACATATTTGATTACTCCTGCCTTATGATTGTCATACGTATGCAACAAATAAACTTGTCTCATTCAAAACACACCATAGTCCCTTCCCTTTACTTCAATTGTCAAACAAGCTGGTGCAGCTCACCTTGAAAAATCCCTCATGTGTGAGCGCGTGATAGATCTCAACTTGATCAATTGTAGCCCGTATCGCCACAGCAAACGAACTGGGAGAAAGCACGATGGGCCACTCAGTGAAGAAAACGAGAGACCACCGCAACCGTCGTATATCATGAGACGATAATCTGTGGCACTCACGTCCTGAACACTCAAATCTGACAAGGAGCATGAAGTAAGAGTGAGAAGTGCAGCGCGCACCAATGTCTACAACTGCCCAAATGAACAAATCACAAGGATTATAAGGAAGGTAAAATGTTTTGATGAATTACACTGGTGGCTGAGTCCGAACTGCATGCAGGGTGGGTTTCCTGGAACATCAAACATACGGAAAATTTTACACCAAAGATGAACTGAAACATACTTTTACCACGTTAGATAAAATCAACATTAAAGAAAGACATTTAACCAACTAGGCCGTATTCAGCTTAGCAGGGGGGCTTGGGGGTCAAGGGTAACTGTTTCTCTGTGAGTGTGAGAACCAAACAGAGACTTCGTGTGTCTACTGCAATGAAGCTCCAAATTCCGTTCCTAATTCCAGTTAAGAATATCAAAAGACGAAGATTGTATGTGTGTATGCTCCTCGACACCGAACACACCACTAACAAAGGATTCAAAATAAGGCCACCTGAAATCGATTATAGACCAAGTGTTTCCCGACTTGTATGTTATTGGCTACCACGGTTGGTTTGGAGGTACTGTCAGCTGTTGTTGAACACACTCTAAGCTGGGCGCTGTCGATGGATAACAATGGACTCTAGGTACTGCTCACCAGAACTGTGAAAGACTCATGCGGGTTCACCTAGTGACTGGCGTTCAGCAAATGCCTCAATATTGGTGAATGAAACTGGTGCTGCTGTCGTAGGACGCATCCGTTTACGTAGTCACTTTGGAATGTTTGCATTAATTGGGACACAGCTACTTCTGAATTTAAATGAGAAATGGGACTTGCACTGCTTCGACACCGGCCTCTTCACTGAACGCGTAAGCAGTGTGCTTGTATATACGAGCACGCGTAACATGTCTTTCTAATGAGGCGCTTATTCGCTTCTAGGTGATTTTCATGTGGTGTTCACCGTTCAACGGTAACTCATTAAAGACTGATTTCTTCTGAATCATTAGGTTGCAATTTTCTTTCATCGTGTCACTGGAGTGCTTTATAGACACCAGTTTGTAACTATTAGATTGTAGCACGTCAAATAGCGGTTCTTTCCCTGCTCCCAGTGTTTCTGTAGCGCAAATCATATGGGTTTGATGGAACGAAGTCCGGACTAGACAGCGCTTGTACCCTAAGCACTGACCCGTCCAGGTCACCTTCCGGTAGACTGACATTCTGTTAGAAACATCTGGTCGTCGTGTGACCAGTATGTTAAGTATGCGAGACTTGTAGTATACAGGTTCGCATGTCATAGTGAGATACTGGCGCACGCGATTGAGTGCCTTGGTTGCAAATGCAATGTCTTCGTCGAATCCAGGAGAATGATAATGTTAATGGAAACTTTCCAGCTTGATGATGTTGTCCACTTTCTCTTCGATCACACCCAAGAGTACGTCCGCCAGCAAAGGTCCCATCGGGCTGCCCATATTCACAACATCTCTTATGGATATGCGCTCCAATTAAAATAAAAGTTAATAGAGAAGTAAGCGGAGCATGTAGGCTGTCTCCTACATGCGAAGATCAGCAACACGGGCGTAGTACGATCTTTGACCTTTTCGCAGAAGTTGGGAATCGAGTGCGAATTGATCAGCCAATAACTACAAGCCCGCGTCAAAGGAATTGAACTATTCCGTCAATACGGTAAACCTGTGGACCGGAATTCACTCATTCTGGCTGAAAACCAGATGCAGAAGCGTGAGTGACCTTGCATTCCAAACGTAGCATGTTTCGTTTACCAATAAATAGAGTCGACCTGTCCTGTAGACATACTGTCTGTCTACCGAGTTCCGGCCTTTTGTATTCTTTCGGTTGGCTGGGCTCGTGACTGAACAGTCAGACGGTCGCAGTCTCACAAGGCAGCAAATCAGCAGTACAACAGTGGAGACGCAAGTTTTAATCCAACACAGAAATGGCAGCCGGGGTCAAAGATTCGCAGGCAGCTTTGTAGCAGCAGGCCAAGTTCATTGAGATATTGACGCAGTAGCTGTCGTTACAGTCCAGCCCTGGGTTAGGGACAAGTGCAAGTTTGCCCTTTACAGGAACCCTGACATCAGACCAGTGAATTCTATTATGATGCGGATGCTAGAGTTACATTCACTTCCTGGTTTCATATGTATACAGACACGTTTCGTGTTGACTTCGCAAACGTACCAGACAAGAAGAACATTCGGCTGATACTCCGGAATCTGGGTGCAGCTGAACATGAAAAGTTCACAAATTTCATCTTGCCAAAGAAGAGCACTGATCTATTCCTTAAAAAAAACGTTTTAATCTTGTCACAAAATTTTTGATGAGCAGACAGGCTTGTTCCACATCAGGTACAAGTTCCTTACGGTGGCCAAGAAAGAGGTTGAAGATTGGGTCACCTATTGGAGCCATGTAAATCGAGAGTGCGAACATTCACAATTTCAACAAATGACCGCAGACCAATACAAATGCCTCATTAACGTTTGCGGCCTACAAGCAGCCAAAGATTCGGACATACAAACAAGAATACTAAACAACATTGAGCAGAATCCTGACATCACATTGTAGCAGGTGACCGGTGAGTGTCAGAAAATGATGATCCTGAAGCATGATACAGCAAAGATTCCGCAGTTGTCCAATACGAAGGAGCATGACCTCAGCTATGTAGTCAACCGAACTCCCCAAAAAGCACCAACTCACGTGAGTCCATCAAATTCCAAACCTCCCTCTCCTTGATTGTTTTGTAGAGTATAGCATTTTGCTCGACACAGTCCATTTAGCCATCCCAGTTGCAACCGGTGCGGCAGAGGAGGTTACAAAGAGTTATGTTGTTTGGCACATGGTGCTACTCTGTACAGTAAGAAGCGTAACAATGCCATACCGTTCAGAAGGATGGATGGGATCAGTATGATCACTGCGACTTTCAAAATTGATGGCGTCAACCGGGTTAGTACACCATGGTGGAAATCAATGGCAGGCAAGTCAAGTTACAACTTGATACGGCTTCAGATATCACTCTGATCTCGAGCGACACGTGGCGCAGGTTGGAGCGGCCGACACTCGTACAAACGACCCAGACGGTAAGGAATGCTTCAGATGTTACATTAAAACTGCTTGGTGAAGTTAACTCTCTAGTCAGTTTCCCAGGCCAACAAATCCACACAACGTGCTTTGTGACAGACCAACCTGGGTTAGATTCGCTGGGATTCGATTGGATGGACGAGCTGAACTTACTCGAGCAGTCGGTAAACAGTATATGCCAGCAGTTGCGAGTCAAGCAAGCTGCTCAGATGCCAACGATGAACCATGAATAGCGCAACCAAATAGCAGATCTGATGCGTCGCCATAAAACATAATTCAAGCCAGGTCTCGGATGCTGTCGCGCAGCCAGGGCGGAGTCGAACCTCAAAACAGATGCCAGACCAGTCTTCAGACCAAGGCGCTTGTTGCCGTACGCAACGCAATCTCAAGTGAAAGCTGAGCTAAATCGCTTGCAATCCGAAAGTAGAATCGAACGGATCCACTATTCAGGATGGACGACACCGGTTTTGCTGGTACAGAAAACGAAGGGCAAAGTCCGTATCTGTGCTGCTTTTTTAACTGGATTGAATTATGCGCTGGAGACGCAGAAGACTTGTTCTCCAAACTCAAAGGGGGCAAATGATTCACAAAACTTGACCTGGCTAACCCTTACTTGCAAAGTTCTAGGTACAGAGGAGTGCAGAACATTACTGACGGTTAATACTCGGACTTTTTCCGTATAACCGGTTGCCATTTGGGGTAAAAATCTCACCCGCCATTTTTCAGCAAACCATGGTACTATGATGAACGATATTCCCAATACCGCGGTCTACCTGGATGATGGGCGCAGACCCGTAAGACTTGATGCGCACACTGGAGAGAGTGCTTTCATGTTTGAATGAAGCTGGGTTTCGATTACGGGCTGAGAAATATGAGTTCATGTTAGATAGTGTTAAATTCCCCGGGGTTTATCATAGACTCACTTGGCCAGCGCCAGCATCCAGACAATATCGAAGCTACCAAACAGATTAAGCCTCCGAACGACGTCGCAAATATTCGCTCATTCCTCGGTCTTGTGTGCCATTACAGTATTGCCCTCCCAAGCCTGCATCAAACCAGTGGTCCGCTGAACCAGTTGGTGACGAGAGATAACGTTTGGCAATGGACGAGGCAATGCCAGCAGTCCTTTGACGCAGTTAAAGCAGCACTCACTTCCTAGCAACTGTTGACTCATTTTAATCCCAACTTGGAAATTATCATTGCCTCGGACTCTTCCAATTACCGTATCGGGGCCCTTATTTCCCACCTTTTTCCAAACGGAGGAGGGAAGGATATTGCACACCCAGCGCCATCCCTAGCGTCCTCTGAGAAGAAATATCGTCAGATTGAAAACGAAGCACTCGCAGTCGTTTCCGCCATAAAGCGATTCTACAAGATGCGCTATGACAGGCTTTTCACCTAACTGAGCATAAGCCATTGCTGTCGATATTCGGCTCAAAAAAGGAATTCCCATTTTTACCGCGAATCCCTTACAAAGATTGGCAAATATACTGTTGGCGTACGATTTCAGTATGCAGTATGGACCTACGCAACAAATCGGCCAATCGGATGCCCTGTCTCGTCTCATTAAATTCGCACCCAAAGGACAACGATGATAGTGTGGTTGCAGCCATCGAATTCGCGTCGGAACTCCAGTGAATCCTGACCGATACGATTAGAAAATTACCAGTGACAGCTGACACTATTCGCGCGGATACTTTCTTAGACAAAACTCTGGAGAAAGTGAGGTGTTACTTGCAAGCAGGTCGTCCAAAAGGTGGTATCCTTACTGAATCGCGATCTTTTTTCAACCGACGTAGGTCACTGTCCGTTGTGGACAATTTTTGTTGTTTGGAGACCGGGTGGTAGTTTCAAAGAAATTGAACAAGCGAGTTCTACAACCATTTCATACTTGGCGTCTAGGTACCAACCGTAAGAAAGTCTTGACACGCAGTTTTGTTTAGTGGCCCGGAATGGATTCAGAAATCAAACAATGTTACTAAAATTGTGAATCCTGTCAACTGGAGGCCGAAACCCTTTCCGGATGCCCCTGGAAACCTTGGCCCAAAGCAGAGGAGCCATGGCAGCGAACCTACTTAGATTATGCAGGACAAATCGCCAGTCAATCCTATATGATTTTGATGGAATCTTTCTCCTACTGGCCCTTTGTGATTCCGATGCAACCTACGACTGCCTAGTACACGAGCAAATAGCTGGACAAGCTGTTCCATTATTTCGGTCTGCCAGGAATGATAGTAACAGACAGCGGTACACAATTCACTTCAACTTCCTTTCGCGAATGATGCAAAGGGCAAGGAATTCAGAAGATGTTCTCACCACCTTATCATGCGCAATCAAACGGACAGGCGGAAAGGTTCGTGGATACCTTTAAAGGTGCTCTTTGTAAAGCGGAACAAAACAATATCGCAAAGGATGCGGTCCAGTCTTTCCTGTGCATGTATCGGAATGCACCAAACCCAACTGTTCCAGCTGTAAAAGACTGGCGAAATTTTGTTTAGACCAAAGACATGGACATTGTTCGATAACCTCGTGACAAGCAGAAAAGAAATACATTGCAGTTGACAAGTGGAGGAATATCTGACAAACAGGCTCAGTTATTTCAAAATCGGTGACACGTTGTTTAAGCGAGAATTTCGGGGACCGAGGAGATGGTCGAGAGGAAGAGTTATCCGCAGAAAGGGTCCAGTCATTTACGAGCTAATGGTAGGAAATGCGAAATAGGTCAGGCGCGCCTATCAGCTGAGGCCGAATCACGGCAAGGCTCAAAATTCCTCGGAGCCACCTTCTTTACTGTTGAACATTCTACTAGAGACGTTTGGTTTGGGAGAGGAAGCTGAGCGGCCACATGGATCACAACAGAACCTGTAAGCATCAGCAAGCCGACCCGAAAGCGGAGACGACCAGAATGGATACAAGTTGATCCCAAAGCGAAAACGTATGAACAATGTCGAGTTCGAAAGGTACGCTGACATACTCTTTTCGAAAGCGGGGGTAATGGAGACGCAAACGGAGCACGTAAGCTGTTTGCCCATAGTCACAACTTATTTTTATCGACATGCGCTCTCTTTAAAGGAAAATTCGACACATTTTGTGCACAGTAAGAGCATGTTTATCAACCTCTTTGCCTGGGCTGGATTCGATTGTAGTGTTTCGTGATAAACTCACATAGATGAGCAACGGTCTCGTTCAACGGAACGTTGATGGAATGTGCCTGCTATCAAGTGAACACATCACTTGAGGGACATACCAAATAGTAAATTACTTTGTAGGTCTTTGATAGCGTATAATTTATTGTGCAATTCAGCCACTTAGCAATGGTGTGTGGAGATTATCGGCCGCTTAGGTAATCCAGTATTATGCACCTATGCTAGACCATACAGCTGTGGAACGTGAGTGCCTACTGGTTTTCGATTTCATATTTATCCTCTGAAACGAAACCATGAAATTTACTATGTGTACTTCATCACACAGCAGCTTCTCGACCAACCGAATTGTGTAGAATGTTGTGTCTAGCCTGAATTTTGTGGTGTCAGCCCTGCTAGCTCAATCTTGAGTAGTTAATCTGGCCTATTAAGAAGTACAACTCCGGAACCCCTATCAGGTATTATAACGACCACTTCCTTGATTTCTTCTAACTCAAGGTGCATTTTCTAATGATCTACAGTAAAACACATCCAGTGCTGTATTTTGTTGGAAAAATTATAGGCTATGTTTGCCAGTTTTCTTGAACCAAGAAGGATTAAAGGGTGATGCCGAACTCCAGGAAGCAACTTATCTATGTAACTTAGAAACGTTTATACTACAGCAAACTTTATGTAATTGTGGAGATGACGTTTTGAAATCAAGACGAACGAATAATTAATCGGTTTATGAACAGTTGATTACTGGCAATGACCACGGGAACACATTACGAATAGTCAGCGCGGAACTCGACTATTTTTACTCAAAGGAACCGGTACATTGGAAACTGATTGATTCGGAACATGTCGCTTATTTCACAACATCGCAGTGAAAATTTTCAAATTTGAATAGACACGCAATAGGGAAAAAACATAAGGAGTGGTGACCTTGTGCTGTCGGCTTACGTTGATCAATCCAAGGTAAACAGGTTTCTTTGTGGTCTGGCGCAAGCGAACAAGATTTACCGTTGTTGGACGAATTTTATCCTTAAGCAATTGCTTCAAAAACTAACGTGAATAACAGTTATCGGATAGGCACCTGTTCAGAAATTCCAGTCGAATTTGCTCGAACGCAAGTTTGCGTCATAGACATATTTTTATAGATGGACCGCGCCCACTACTCTGTGCCCAAAAATGACTGACATTTACTCTCGGCGTAAAGCACACCGATTGGAAAACTGCTGGACACCAGTGGATTTCATGTCAGCTTCTGCTGAATTATTTGCTAGTTATATACACGTGGCGGAGAGTATGAACTTAATGACGGCGTCAGCCTACAACATTGGTCTTCCTAGTTCCTTATATAGTTTTTCAGTTTATTTTGCGGGTATGTGCTGTGAAAAATTAGGAGTGATTTCCGCGCTATCCTTGGTTGTATGGGAGCGTACTGGATCTTTTTAGAATCGTCGAACAGATTAAATATATTGATAACAAGGACTAATGGAACGAGGTGGTTTAAGTAGTTCTAGTATGTCCAGCTGCAACCCCTTGGAAGTACCTCCAGAAATCCCCGTCCGTTAACCACAACTGTACCAGCTATAAACTGGTCTGCACCCAAGGCCTGTTTTCAGCATGTCCTTCATCGTTGTATGTGAATTTTCAAAACGAAAAGCTTAGTTTCAGTCAGTTTGCATTTAATTTTGAATAGTTCGAACCGAAAATACTATTGTGTTCCCTTTTTACTTTCGAAAACACGACTTATATAACTGATTACAGTCCCGGTTTTCGGATATACGAAATATGGAAGAAATCCCCATGTAGTACATTTCTGAAAGAAAAATTAAGATGGCTTATTAGCTAGCAAATCAAGTATAGAGGAATGATAGCCACAACTTACCAAACTTCTTCGCGAAACTTGTCATGTACTGGTTGCTGGTGTGATAAATACTGGCTCCCGTCTCGATTAGCTGACCAGCAAAATTGGCAGATTTTATCCGACCGCCGATCCGTCCGGTTTGTTCAAACACGGTGATGACCACTTCCGAGCCAAATAGCTGACGCAGGTAGTACGCAGCTGTTGCACCGCCCATGCCAGCACCAATGATTGCTAAAAGATAATTAGACAATATGTACCCAATAAGTTAAGCTACTTGTTACGGTCGGATATGGATGTAACAACATGACTGAAACCGAGAAAAACGTGCCCCAGTAGCATTTGTCAACTCTGCTCAAGACGGTGATTTAGCTGCATTATACTTGTGGCTCCTCTATAATAAATCACAAAGCAGCACTACTGCGCCACGTATGAGTGAGTGAACTGGTTTATCAAACTACTACACATTATACCAGGTCGGTCACCATCGTCACCAGTATTTGCATTGCACTATTCTTTACTAAATGTGTGCTGCGTCTTCAAAATAGGTGCACGAAAATGTGGCGCCGGCATCAAACTTGGCTCAAATTCTAGTGGCACTGAACGGGTACTTCGTGCCTCTAGTGACATCAAGTCAACGCCCGGGTATTAATGGTGGTGGTATTACGTCCAAACTGCACACTGAAATTATTGTGCCCAACTGGATCCTGGTGAATACTTTCATGTGCGTAGTTCGATTATTAGGTTCAGTAAAAGAGGTGTTATTTTCTGCTATTTCATTATATACGGCCGTTGGATTTTGAAAATAATTATCTAAAAATTATACTGGCGGCCAATCCTCATCAGTATGAATATTGTGCTCGTTACAGTTGACGTGGGCACACCAATTGCCTGAACACCTATCAACATCCAACACCACTTGGCGATGGACGCTTATACGTAGGGATGCGGGTTCTGGCCCCACAGCGGACAGACAACATGTGCAAACTTAGCAATCCTCAAAAGAACGAAACGACCGTTTGGTGTTTTCCGGATGCGCAGTGACTGTCTGGCTGACTGAGTGTGTTGTCGACGAATCCACAGCGTGGATCTCCAGCACAGGCACTCACTTCGCCATCTACCGAATGTTAATGGCCAACGACGCACGCAAAACGACCAACGGCCGACCGCCAAACGGTCGGCTTACAAGTAAACACGAATTTCACGTCTATCCACTTCCAACATACGAAACACTATTCTGTTTGTATAATAACGTCCGAAGCCTTCTTACTGAGTTCGTCCCACTTAAAGAATGCCAGGCCTCACAACCCCGAGATTTCATCATGATTACAAAGCACTGGAGTTTTAAGATTGCTGATTCTGAGGTCAATTTGATAAGTCTGTCCTCGTTTCTGTAGGACAGAACTGGAAGAGGTGGGTGTTGTTTCGTATTACAAGGCTAAGCTGCAATATGAAATTACTATGCACTCAGAAATCTGCACCATTGCTTCACTTTGCTGACAGCTATGGTTGCGGAACGAACACAAGAGGCATGTAGTAGTAATTTATTGCGCGCCGAAGTCTAGTTGTTGAATGGACTCCATTCGGAACCACGTACTTCTTTTACATTGAACAAGTCATACAGACTCATTCTCATCGCAGACGACTTTAATGTGTACCACCTGAAAATAGCGGCAACCGGTAGCGCGCAGTTTAAGCCTGTTTCCAAGAGCTAATTTCCAGCTACCATTTGCACGACCATATCACTTCTTCCACCAGCTTGCATACTACTAACAGACGGTCGATACTTAATGACAGCGCAATGAGGCTTGACCTTACCGTGATGATACATTTTGCTCGCTTCAGCTATCTCCTGAGTTATGCTGAGTGGTGCTTTTCGCATCTTCAGCGTCACTCATACCAGCTGGGTCAGTGGTTAGTGGCTGGACAAACTCAGTCTCCCGGTCCTTTAAGTTAGAGGTTGGGATGAGAGTGGCTCCCTACTCCTTAAAACGGACTTCTTGTAGTCCACTTCCAAACTAGCAGCCTTGCCGTCAGGTTTTTAAATCAAAGACATTGTTTGAGTGTCCTAATTGTTCTCCTATCTTGACATGTGCAACCTGACAGTATCCTGCCCACACAATCCAATGACGTCACCTTCAAAACATTCCTCTGGCTGTCGCAGAGGATAAGTACCGGCGCCGTATCTACTGCATCGAGCTGGGTGAATAGATGTTTGGATGTTATCTCTCAAACCGCTCTTACGCTTTTTCACCATTGTCGTCCCTTCCCAACTTTACTTTTGTCCCATATGTTCATCACCCCAATTCTTGGCCCTCCCCACCAGGTATTGATGGGCGTTTATCTTCCAGTTTCAACTCACATGCAAACGCGGAGCGTCACTCTTATTTTGTCGACAAGCTCAAGTCCAAGCAAGCGGACAAGGTCAGCTCGTCCGATTCTATTTGGAGCTCTCCATTCTCCTACAGGTTGTCATACCTCAATGTAGGCAATTTATTACAGATCGGTCAACAGGCAACACTTGCCCGCGCATTAGAGACCCTCTCGATTGACCTCTGCTGCTTATCGGTAACCCGCCTACAAGACTGGAGCTCACAGCGCGCTTTGCGATCCCCTTCAGTTGACGCTATCTTTGCTTACTTATTGCGCGTCTATGGAGTTGATGCAGCTTCGAGTGTCAGCCAGTCCGGCGTTAGTATCGCCCGCGGGCTGAAACTTCACCAGTTACTTGTATTCCAAACAGTATCCGGTTGTGTACAATCCGACTGGCTGGGTCCTTCAAAGTTTCGAAGTCGCGCGATGTCGATACGGCTTTGTTTGTCATCGGTGCTTACGCCCCCACAAATTGTAGCAATGGCTCGGTAAAAGACGATTTCCAGCTGATATTGACATTGGTCATGCCAACTTCATCCACAGCCATTCAACCGGAATGGCTGCTGTGCAGGAACACTTGTACTTGTGTACGTGCGTGTTTGTGTGTCAACCAACCAGTTACCTCTACGGATTTGATTCGAACTGGAAATAGTTCGCGCGTTCGTGTGACTTACATAGCAACCAGCTTTTATGTGCTCACGTGGGCTGAGTGGAGTGTGTCGCGTTACGCTTGCTACTAAAGTTTGCTTACTACCATACCGTTTGTGTGCATGCTCTTGGGAGTAACGTTTTGGCGACAGAATTTTTTCGTATAACTCATGGCAAATTCGAGTACGGCGCTTCTAGCGTTTTGAACTTCTTATACTACTACACAGCAACAGAATCAGTAGAAATATAATTTCCTTAATTACGTTGAACTATTTTGCTTTTTGGTGTCAACACAAGCTACCCTTGAACGACCTTGAACGAACCCACGTTCCAACCGCTCATCTGTGAACATGTAGTTTTGCCGCCGTTCTCGGTTGCGTTGTGTCATACAAACGTGTGTTCACACTCATTCGACCCAGATTTTATCTGCGCTAGCTACTGCACTCCATCTTTGGGATCTAGCTTGTGTGCATCGTCATTTATCTCCACATTGCGGTTTTTGCGACATTCCCGGAAAAACACAATCGAGGAATTTTCCGAATCACACATAAATATTTGTGGTTTTAACCGAAAGCCAACTACACCTTCCCTCTGACGAATCAACAACTAGAGCTGTGGATCCTTCGTCAAAGTAGCTATCGTACACGTTGTGTCCGTATCGCTCAGTCGCTCTGCTTTCCGCATGAACGACCTAAGCGCTTAAACCTTCCTCGCCTGGACCAGACACAGAGAATGTGACGACCTTGAACATGCAGACAATTCAGCGCACACACGACCCGCAAGAGACCTTAAGCGCTCGGGCCTCTATGGGAATACCATCGATCGAGGCATGGGATTGTGGCGACCAATCAAAAGCCCAGGTAACCGCATCCAAATCGACACTAGGTTGTGGCCTTCCTTCATGCCACAACAATGTACGGATTGGAATCCAGTGTAGCTGTTGCCAAGGCAAGTTCGATCGCCAATGTGCCAAGCTAGCAGTGACAAACTTGAAGCTGCATAATAGTCAACCAGATTCATTGTGGTACTGTTCAGTATGTGTAGTCCTCTCACTAGTAATGATTGCACAAAAACTATCGCAGAAGTTCGAAAGACTGCTGACAAAGTTTAAACAAAGGAGGAGCACCAAAAGCGATACATTTGTAGAAACCGTGACAGAGAGTGAATCCCAGTCATTCCCATCAAGCACTGAATTAAAACTGAGGAAGAAGGTTAGGCAGTGCGCTAAAAATGGATCATCTGTGGCATTAAACGCCAATACCACCAGCTGCTCAAATATGCCTGAATTAACCACCGCCAGCCCGATCGCAATGAGCACGCTCAGGGCCCCGTCAACCCTCCAAGCTGTTCCGAAAATTCAGTAGTGCTTCGACACCAGTAGTGGTTGGAACTTAGTTGCTGCTAAAGGTGATCTAAAACCTAGGTCTTCGGCCACTCCCACTGGACCCATAGTAAACCAAGAAGCGGCAGCTGTGACCAAACAGCCGCCGTTTCGACAGTATACAGACCAGCTGGTCGTTTGAATGCAACCAGATTTGCACATAGCAAACCAAAGGTAATCTGTACCAACGTTCCAGAATCGACGTCAAATTCGTTAAAAGGAAAACAACTCGATGACGTGAACTGGTAGAACCTAATATATGACAATATAGGTGTTGTAACTAAGCCCGTAACTTTGACACGCGTTATCCGTCACCCAAACTCACAGCACTAGAGTGAACCAAGACTTCACCGAGTTTTGTTGACCTCTGTCAATGAAGCAGAACCTATCCTGTTATCGAGAGTGCGCCTCGGGAACAGGCCATTTTCCATCCGCCTATTCCGGGATATTCCGTGAAGCGAGGGCAGACAGGCGAAGCACGATTAAACGAAAACGGAAGGAATCCGTAGGCAGGACAATCGTCCTACACGGTGTACCCGAGAACAGTAGCAAAGATCAGAGCGGAGCAGAGAGGAGCAAAGAATATCCTTTTGGACAAATCTCATGAGGCATTTAAAATTAGACAGCAAAATTAGAAAACCAAACGGGTAATAAAATCTAGGTTTGTGTTAGCAAAAGCCAAGAAATACACACAATGTATTAGATGGCCTGGCTGGCCATCGATCAAAGTTTTAGTCATTCGAACTACGCCGCTCGGACCAGACAAACACGGTCGGAGAAGGCAGACCGGTCAGCGATGAAAATACTGCTCGCCTGTCATGTTTGTGGTAAGGAATTCCCGCTGCTGGGCGTTCATGGGCAAGGTAAGACCAAGAATTGTACCAACGTCCGTTGCATGCACAGCTCTGGTTTCAGAACCCTAATTGCAATGGCCTCAGCTGTTGCTAACCAGCATTTCTTAAGTCCTTTAGAGTATCGTTTCGGGATGGTATAAATGACTTTGATTGAGTCATTTGACTGAGTCTGGTGTCCTGTTTCCACCAAATGCTCAAGCATCGAACTATTGCAGTCCCTCACAGTGCTTTTGTGTAGCAAAGTCTGGCAGTGTTCAGCAGCACTTTCGGACCGGCGCATGGTAGTATGTCCCAGGTGCTTTTCACCAGAAGTGTAAGTGAATTGATATTGGATGAGAGATTCGGACCGGGCCAGGAGTCTATCCTTCAGACGCTGAGAAATCAGCGGTCTACTTATGGCAAGCAATTTACGGTTGGCTGCTGGGAATGTCTGAACCATTGCGGTCGACAGTTTTCTTCTCGACAGTTCAAAAGCGACATGTCTATAAAAGGAACTATAAGTAAAAGGTCTTATTCGGTACTTTAGTGACAACATTGGTAGACTGGGGTAGTGTGGAATACTTGTTAATGAACTGGGGAGGATATCCATTCTCCTACAATGTGCTGAGAATAAGCTGTTTTACTGTTCATTCTCTCAGAGCTGCAGATGGCCCTGGCACAATAAAAGAGACATCGGACTAAGTTTCGCTTGTATCTCAGTGGCACACAGCTGCGAAAGTGTGTGTACTGGGCTACCCACGTAACTTTCCGGAAAACGCTTCTTTCGATTAATAAATTCTCTCAACGGCGCAATAGCAAGTCTAGGAAGGCCAGCTTCCCGTCCTATTCAGCTTCAATGACAAATTTTAATGTCGGGCGTACACTGTTATTAAATCGTTGCTATCACTGGAAGCGTCACAGTCAATGAATGTGTCGCCACATATCGGTAATTTGATTGGGGTCGCGCGAGCAGATTGCTAAGTGATCTACACTCAAGTCTCGCGACGAAGATATCTGCCAAGAACAGGCCTGGGAGAGAGCCCATTGCAACCCCATCTATCTGGCGGTAGTAACTTCCAACAACTAAGAACTATACGTTGAGAGTTTATCGTAAGATCAATTCTTTCAGCTTTTGCGCAGGCATACTCGCGTTCAAGTTCCTTTTAGTGAGATATTCACAAATGGAATTCACTGTCCTCACAATGGTACGTTAGTGTGGAGTGATTGCACATCAAAGGAAAACATCACTGTATCACTCAGATTTAGATCTTCTACCCGTTTAATAAAATCGAATGTGTCTCTTACTGTATGAATAGATAATTCGTTACGTACTGGTCCAAGCAACCCCGTTATTCACCTGGCTACTGAATGAAAGGGGGGAGGAGATATGTCTCTTATTTGTGGCATAGGGACTTTTACCTTATGCACCTAAGGCAGTCCGTATAGTCTTGGAGGTTGTGAGCTACAAGGGAGCCAGCCTTGTGAAAAGTAAATTGTCTATCTGTTTCGCCTCTTTCAACTCCTGCAGAATGTTAGTAATTTTAGTTTCCTCCTGCGAAGTCGTCTCCTTTTGCAAGGCATTCCGCCGGAACTTACTGTTGTCACTCAGAATTGTCTGCAACAGAGATGTGATCCGACTTCTTCATCACTACCAAACCAGACCCATTATCTGGTCGAGAAATGACCAGCTCTATGATGGAGAGTAGCTCCTTGACCACGTCTTGATGTTTTCGCTTTAGGATTCCAGATGTTTGGGACTTAGAATCCCGATATCGCTGTTAGAGATGTCCCAATGTTGTCTTAAATGCGTCGTTTGCAAGTGGAGATAAAGGTGTTAATTGCATCAATGGGTGCATAAAGTTCTCAAACTGAGGATCTAGATGAACTTGTCTACTTTCCTCTGCTGCGAAGTCAAATGCAGAAGTGATGTTGGTGGTACTTACGTTGGACGCGTTCGGTGCGTTGTAGATTCATGCGAGTAGTGTGTAAGATGAGACAGCCGCAACTGACAGCCAAATAGATACAGAGATATGTTTCAATTGTGAGTGGTCTATAGGTTTAGCTGTAAATGTTTTGCGCAGCTATATAATCCACCCTCCACTTTTTCTCTCGCAGCTATCTTTTCAAAATAGGTGGTAGTTTGGAATCATCAGAGTACAGTCAAATGTATCTGAAGAACACCAAGTTTCAGTGACGAGGGTCGCTTGCGGGTCATTGAACTGTGCAAGTGTGTTTATATAATGAAGTTTGTTGATTATGGATCTCGCATTAATCAGAATCATTGAAAATATACGAAGTATTGGGGAATGATCGCCGTCCGTTGTGCGATTGTCTGTATCTTTGCGTTAGAGCGTGATGCACGTGGTAGGTAAGTGCAAGTATGGTGGGCCCAAGTTAGCCATTAGAACGTTTGTTATTAAGGGTAGCATGTCATGTGTGGATGTCGAGGCAGTTGGGGACACGAAGGGGAACCGTGGCATCATGCTTAGGTTGCCGTTGGTTTGACAATGGACTAGCTTTGTCATCTGGACAAATTGGAGGAAGAGTTGCAGCAACGTGTTGACCTCCGCCGGATGTAACTGAGATGGGAATGGGTCTGAGTCTATTCCCGTCGACGCTAAAAATGGTAATTGGAAGAAGCCGCTTGAAAGCTTGAAGGAACATGGGACAGATCGGGTGGTAATATACTCCTACTGGTAGATGTCCTTTCATTATCTGTGCACTTCCAGTGATGGTTGCGGAGTGTAGAATGATACTTGGGCGTAGCCAAGAGACAGTTGTTATTAGTCTTATTCAACATGGAAGGTTTTTATCCTGGGGGTTGTAGGAGGTTGGTCGATAGGGAATTTTGGGTGCCACTGAGTATTTAGTATTCATAAGTTTTTTAAAGACACAGGCCCCTGGATTGGAGAAGTCGTCCTTGGGAGACAGTGGACTATGAATTACACCAGGTTGTCTATCCTTGGAAGTGTTGTTGGCTTGGACGGGCTTATGATATATTCAACGCGTTGGCATTACTCTACTGTTCCAAGCACTTACACTTTCCTTCAATACTTTGCATGAGGAGTTCGATATAATGGGAGTGTTGTTGTCAGGAATAGGAGAATCCGTTTTATCCGTTCCTTGTGTAGAGGGGGTTTCAGTGGAGCAAGGAAAGACGGCTTTGGAGCTAGTTGACAAGGTTGTTAGATTATCGATGTCTAAATCAATGAATCTAGTATCCACCTTGGATGCACTCGTCTTTTGGTGGGTTGCATGAGATTTCTCGAAGAGCCTAGTTATTTTTTCCGATGTTCACTGCACAGTGGCGACTTCCGTCCTTTGTAGGGGTGTCCTATCTGGTTTACTCAAAATGCAGTTAAATTGGGTGCACTGGCCCATGAAGGGTGCACAATGGCAGAATGGCTTTGCGACTTCCTCGCGCAAAAATTTGAAAATGACTGGATAATAAGGTTTGGGTGTCTTCTTTTTTAAACCTTGGCATTTGCAGTCAACGTTAGACATGTCACATGCTTTCAGTATCGTTAGTTTTACCTTATCCAGAATCAGCCTGTCCGGAACATTAAAACTAATCACATTTTTTGCTCTATCTATGCGTTCGTGCATTTCAGTGGCAACAGAGGCAATTAACTGCCTTGCTTTTCCCATTAGAACAGGATCAGTCTTCTCTACTGGGTTATTAATGTGAGCAAGCGTAATCAGGCGATTTTTGAGGGGTTCAAGCAGTGCCAGCATTTTTCTCATCTCATTAAGTTGTGGTTCTAAAGAAAGCAATTTATCACTTTGTTCTGCGATGAGTATAGTTTTAGCCGAGTAACAGGTTCGCTTTTCTTTTGGGACGTCGCATTTTATTCGCTTTGCTGGTTGCGGGGAAATTACACTACGCTTAGGTTGCTGAATACTGCGAGACTTCAGTGAGGCCATTGAAACCTAAGCTTGTCGCGGTTCAGACTCAGGCGCAATGGTAATATATTGATGTAACAATAACCAACCTTGGGTGATTGCTCGCAGCTAGTTTGATAAGTGGGTTAGATTCTACGGCTACGTCTGTCGATAATACCCACAATTCAACAAAGGTGTCCAGATGTGCAACAAATCCAAGATGGCGGAAGCAGACGGCAGTTAGGCTAAACAAGGCGAACTCCGAAATTAGCCAGAGAACATCCACCAAATTTACACAGCATGAAGAATACACCAAAAGAACAATATTGGTGCACAATTCACACAGAAATATCACATACAACAGACTAATGTTAAAAAGAAAAACTGAAATTCAGCACTGTAATTCAAAAATCCGCGGCGTCCGTTGATACATGCAGATTGGACTTACGGCATCTTATAGAATCATCAAATTAATTGCTAAAATTACAGTCAACATAATGATAGAGAAAATATTTATTATCTTGCTTTCAATATCAAGAATACTGCCTGACCTGATGTACATGAATCCACAAGAAGGGGTTTAAGCCATTAGGCTCAGCAACGTAACTGTACACAAGCGCATAGATGAGATGGCTTAGGACATATAAACTACCTTAGTTACTACATTCCAGAAAACTTTTGTCACTAGTAGATTAATCTGTATCTCATAATGACGCTCTTCTCGTGGTATACGTTTGACTGTTCAATGATAATGTATTAATGGAAGAGATGCCGCTTGCCAGGATAGCTAAAACCTATACAAAGAGCCAAGCTAAATACGATTTAGTCAATGGGTATCTGCCTGAAAACTCCGTCACGATGCAAAATATAGTTGCATATGCAAAAGTTACTGCTACAGCAATGATCGGAAGCTTTAGAGGATTCATTGCCCATCTAAAAAACGTACTCCCTTCTGCTCACACCATTCCCTGTGTGATTCACTGAGAACACCTAGAGGCTAAGAACGTGAGAGAGCGCTTAAACCATCCACTGTCAATATTTATAATAGTAGTTTAAAATGTCAATGCGTGCCTTTTTCAACATCGACTTTTCCAGTAGTTGTGTGAGGCGAACAGTGAAGAATTCCAGGTTCCACTTTTGCATACAGAAGTTAGACGGCACTCCAAGGGCGACTGTTTGAGGGGTTATGTTGCACTCTGGGACATAATCACATTCCTTTCTGGAACTGATTATGAAAGAAAACAGTGTACATCTGTGTTTTATCTGGCTGGCGACTTCGAAACTTCCATTTATTGTACAAAACTCTTCAAGGCAAGTTAAATAACCTCATTGCGAGCAAACATCCAATTAGCGCATTTCTTAAAACCTGGAAGTATATGTTCAGGATATCCAACGTTGGGAATTTCCACAGTTCTCAATTGATTGTCTAGGCCAGTCATACAAAAGAACTCCGAAAAGAAATGAAAGACAGGTTTCATGTCCAGATTGACATGGAAATCCAGCTAAGGATTTTGGATTCATTTGATGAACAGCCCTGCGATAATGGAGCTGAAATCCTGGAAAGTCTCATAGAGCTTAAGAATGACAAATTAGCATGATCCAAATTTACTCTTTATATGAGGGATTGTTGGATCTGTTGATGCCTCAGACTATGGGAAATAGCTGAAACATATTCATTGCTTTTCCATTCACATGCATAGTTGCATGCAGATTCAGCAGACGGGTTTCCCTAACAAAATAGAAACAGTTGGGACATCACAGCAAGAGGAGATATCCCACTCTAATTACCAAGTCTGGAGCTTGTTCTAGGTCGTCAGCATAAAGGGTCGCAATAATATCTCGAAAACATATTGTTACGATGTTACGACACATCCTAATTCATAACATGCCTTATAGTTAAGAGCCAACAATAATTAAATTAATTAAAAAAATTAATGATGACTGTTGTGTAGTTACAGAAAAGTGACTTGATGTTGCCGCAAAATGCATGTTATTTGAAAGCTGTGCAAGACACAGATGGGATTTAAAAGGGAAGCAGCAGTGACACTAACACTACAAGTTAAACCATTCTAACATTCTAACCAATGGAAATCACAAATTTGCGAACATTAGGAGTAGCGGATTGCTTAAGTTGTGATGATCAAGGGAAGGGGAAAAAGGAAATGGAAAGGTTCAAAAGCCGGTCACGGATGCACAAAGGATGAGAACGACAGCTAAAAAGAACTTAAGAAACGATGGTTAACAACAGTTGAGACCATTGCAATCAGGGTTCTGAAACCAGAGCAGGTCATGCAACGGAAGCTGGTGCAATTCTTAGTCTTTCCTTGCCCATGAACGCCCGCGGTGAGAACTCCTTAACACAAACATGACAGGCGACCAGCATTTCTCACGGCTGATCTGTTTGTATTCTCCAAGTGTTTGTTTGGTTCCAGCGGCGTAGTTCGAATGACTAAAACACTGATGGATGGCCAGCCATGCTAACTAATAAATAGTGTGGATTTCGTAGTTCTTTCTAACAGAGAACAAAATTTTCTTAGCCAATCGGCTCTAAAATTGTAAACGCCTCATGAGATTTATCGAAAAGACTGTTCTTCGCGCGATTGTGCTCGTCTGATTTCATGGGAATTATTCATGTGGTAAAGATGTGCAAATAGCCCATTGCGTTTAGTGACCTTAGTAATTGTTTGGGTTTTAACGCCCGAGTTGCACAGGCGAAGACTGAGATTCGGTTTATCCTGAAGTGCATAGATTGTAACCAGGATCCGAGGGTCTATTGGAAAGCACTTAGACGAATACATGTTCAGCTAACCACGAAGTCGCATATAACCGTTTGGCGAGCATCCAGTCTCCACTGCCTGAAACAGAACGCTTTCGTTCATGTCACTCATCCGCGATTGACAACCTTGCTAGGGACCATGGACAATCGTTTACTCCATCTTTACAAACCATATGCCATAAAACCATGGAAAGGCGATCCTCTGAGTTGTGAAAATGGTTGGAACCATTTTCCCCAGAGACTACGTTTACGACAAACACTGTGCACAACTTGTAGGATATGCAGTTGAACTAGCTGCAGCTAGAAGCATTGTCCCGTGGACCATAGGTTTGCTTATCCCAACCGGAAAGTGGACAAGTTCATCTAGATACTCAGTTTGAGAACTTTATGCACCAATTGATGGAATTAACACCTTTATCTCCACTTGCAAACGACGCATTTAAGACCACATTGGGACATCTCTAACAGCGATATCGGGATTCTAAGTCCCAAACATCTGGAATCCTAAAGCGAAAACATCAAGACGTGGTCAAGGAGCTACTCTCCATCATAGAGCTGGTCATTTCTCGACCAGATAATGGGTCTGGTTTGGTAGTGATGAAGAAGTCGGATCACATCTCTGTTGCAGACAATTCTGAGTGACAACAGTAAGTTCCGGCGGAATGCCTTGCAAAAGGAGACGACTTCGCAGGAGGAAACTAAAATTACTAACATTCTGCAGGAGTTGAAAGAGGCGAAACAGATAGACAATTTGCTTTTCACAAGGCTGGCTCCCTTGTAGCTCACAACCTCCAAGACTATACGGACTGCCTTAGGTGCATAAGGTAAAAGTCCCTATGCCACAAATAAGAGACATATCTCCTCCCCCCTTTCATTCAGTAGCCAGGTGAATAACGGGGTTGCTTGGACCAGTACGTAACGAATTATCTATTCATACAGTAAGAGACACATTCGATTTTATTAAACGGGTAGAAGATCTAAATCTGAGTGATACAGTGATGTTTTCCTTTGATGTGCAATCACTCCACACTAACGTACCATTGTGAGGACAGTGAATTCCATTTGTGAATATCTCACTAAAAGGAACTTGAACGCGAGTATGCCTGCGCAAAAGCTGAAAGAATTGATCTTACGATAAACTCTCAACGTATAGTTCTTAGTTGATGGAAGTTACTACCGCCAGATAGATGGGGTTGCAATGGGCTCTCTCCCAGACCCGTTCTTGGCAGATATCTTCGTCGCGAGACTTGAGTGTAGATCACTTAGCAATCTGCTCGCGCGACCCCAATCAAATTACCGATATGTGGCGACACATTCATTGACTGTGACGCTTCCAGTGATAGCAACGATTTAATAACAGTGTACGCCCGACATTAAAATTTGTCATTGAAGCTGAATAGGACGGGAAGCTGGCCTTCCTAGACTTGCTATTGCGCCGTTGAGAGAATTTATTAATCGAAAGAAGCGTTTTCCGGAAAGTTACGTGGGTAGCCCAGTACACACACTTTCGCAGCTGTGTGCCACTGAGATACAAGCGAAACTTAGTCCGATGTCTCTTTTATTGTGCCAGGGCCATCTGCAGCTCTGAGAGAATGAACAGTAAAACAGCTTATTCTCAGCACATTGTAGGAGAATGGATATCCTCCCCTGTTCATTAACAAGTATTCCACACTACCCCAGTCTACCAGTGCTGCCACTAAAGTACCGAATAAGACCTTTTACTTATAGTTCCTTTTATAGACATGTCGCTTTTGAACTATCAAGAAGAAAACTGTCGACCGCAATGGTTCAGACATTCCCAGCAGCCAACCGTAAATTGCTTGCCATAAGTAGACCGCTGATTTCTCAGCGTCTGAAGGATAGACTCCTGGCCCGGTCCGAATCTCTCATCCAATATCAATTCACTTACACTTCTGGTGAAAAGCACCTGGGACATACTACCATGCGCCGGTCCGAAAGTGCTGCTGAACACTGCCAGACGTTGCTACACAAAAGCACTGTGAGGGACTGCAATAGTTCGATGCTTGAGCATTTGGTGGAAACAGGACACCAGACTCAGTCAAATGACTCAATCAAAGTCATTTATACCATCCCGAAACGATACTCTAAAGGATTTAAGAAGTGCTGGTTAGCAACAGCTGAGGCCATTGCAATCAGTGTTCTGAAACCAGAGCTGTGCATGCAACGGACGTTGGTGCAATTCTTGGTCTTACCTTGCCCATGAACGCCCAGCAGCGGGAATTCCTTACCACAAACATGACAGGCGAGCAGTATTTTTCACTGCTGATCTGTCTGCCTTTTTGGCTGATAATTTCAAATATGGTGAAGGATCAGAAGACCTGACTACCTCGAATGGCTTCACTGTTATCTTGGTATAGCGTCGATCTTTTCAGTTCAAATAGCCGAGACATTCAGCGTAAACAAATTTTGCGTTGTACAATTGTGCCATAGACAAACTACATCTATTTGCTTGGGATAAACGTATTGCAGACAATCTCTCCGGAACAGGACCTTGGGGTACTCGCACAGAGTGACCTCAACTGTTCAAAACAGGCTAAGTTAGCGTCGAAAAGTTGCAATCAGGATGTCTGCATACTACGAAGGGTATTCGGGAAACTTGAGTCATCATTATTTCCAACGATGTGCAATTCCTACGTGCGCTCGCATTTTGAATACGCTGTCCAATCTTGGCAATATCGGTTGAAGCGCGACCTAGCTGCGTTAGAGGCACCACAACGGAGAGCAACAGATAATGTAATGAACCTGCGCTATCACTTTAACCAGCAAAGGCTGAAGTTTCTACGAATTTTAAGCGGACCCTATCGAAGACTGCGCGTCAATCTCATATTTGCGTACCAGATATTGTGTGACCCCAACCGCTTGTGCCGCCATTTTCTGAAACGTATCCACAATAAGTAGCTTGGGGATAACTGCTTAAAATTCAAGGAACAATATGACCCTTCGGGTTTGCCAACCCTGGAAAGCGCTCCCAGAGTTAGTTGCATCCTCCCCTAACTTGGACTTTTCTAAAAGCGATTAAATGTTGTTCTTAGCTTCCAACACTTTGTTATCTAAACTCCTCAATTGTGGATTACGCCAAGGATGCTTTTCTACAGGAATTATGTATCAAATGGACCCAAGTGAGCGACCATAGTTTCCTTTTCTCACGTCTTACATCATCGACCACTGCACCCCGGTGTATTTCTGAACGTTTACGCCGGATTTTTAAATTTTACACGTGTGTTTTAACAAAGTATTCATTTCGGCAGACTTTTGGTAGGGGACCCACATATATTCATTTTATCGTATTCACCCCAACCATCCTACGGGACGTGTCAAGCACTTACTTTTATCCCGTGATTAATTATTGTTCATTGTGCAACCGTGTTTGTTTGGTCCGAGCGGCGTACTTCGAATGACTAAGACAATGATCGATGGCCAGCCATGCCAAGTAATATAGTGTGGGGTTTTCCTGGTTTTTATAACACAGACCTATATCTTATCAGCCAATCGGTTTTCTAATTTGCGCTATAATTATAATTGCCTGATGAGTTTTATCAATGAAGGTTATTTGCTCATTTGTTTTCTCCCGATCTTTCTTTTCTTCCCTGGACCAATGTTTGCTGAAGAACAACATGCGTTCACAGCGCGCTACTAGTTCAACACAATGAGACAACTGTCTAATGATTGAGTAAATGAGTTTGTGTCCCGACTTCTTACTGTCCTACTTGATTTTGTTAGTTAGCTGATTTTACCGAATTATTTCGTTGAAGCTATGTTGTTACATTCATTCTTTGGGGGTTCGCGATGAGAATGCGCAATAGTGGCTGCTGTCCGAAGATGAGCGGTTCTGATTCGGAGAAAAGCCTCTGATATGGTCTGACAATTCGCAAACCTCTTTAGGAACTAGCCGCACTTTCTTCATCCTAGCATTTGAGCACGCAGGATAAAATCCTAGGTCTCCAATACTAACTTTGTTCAAACCATGACTCAAGCTGTGCCGCATAGTGTGTTTTGTTGATATCGCTGCAGTGAACTGCACTCGTCCCCAACTGACTGCCAGCACCTTCATTCGTTGTGCAGATTTTGCATTAAAAAGGGCATATTCAGAAAGTATATCTTTCCAAGCGGAAACTATTTCTACCTAAGCAACGTAAAGCTACAAATTTTATCACTGAAAATCTACTGGAACTAGAGCAGTACCACAACTGTTTTAATCGCTTCATAACTTCGGAAATGTTATTTATCTGTCTGTCAAGGTAAACGGGCAAACCAGTAGATTTTGAAATTGGCAGGTGTTTCGCAGTTACCCTGGTAAGACCGGATACCGGAAATTAGATCCAGCAAAGATACAATTGCGATCTCACACGGGACAGATGACGAAGTTGTTGGGTACATTTATTGCACGCATCTCCTATCGTAATTCAACGAACATGTGTGCATACGTTTCTGGAGGACCGGGTCCAAACATATTTGGTCGCGACGGAAGTAAATGTCTTTCCAGCATCATGTAGAACGTCAACTTGGTGGAAACCCAATCACAGTTCTCCTATCTCCTGCAGAAACATGCAGTTTGTTTGATGAGTCCTAAAGTGACGTTCTAAAATATTACGTCGCTCATCTTATGTTGAAACCACAGGCAATACCGAAGTTTTGGAAATCTCGAGCTATTCATTACGCTCTTCCTGATAAGCCGAGAGTAGACTTCGCCGACTGCAGCTGGAGGGTACGATACAACCAGTTCAGTATTCGGACTGGGTAGATCCTATAATTTCAGTAGTGAAGAGCGATGTTGCCATAAGCGTCTGTGGGGACTATAAAGTTACAATCAACCGGACATTAAAGCTAGCCACATATCTGCTGCCAACTATTTTTGACATGTACGCTTCCGTCTCATGTTGAGAGCTTTTTACCAAACTAGAATTGAGCCATGCCTACCAACAAATTGCAATCGATGAGGAAACACATGCGTGCGCCACCATTAGCACACACCTTGGAGTATTCGGCTACACGCGCAATCCATTTATGATAAGCTCGGCCCCGGCTATCTTTCAGCATATTAATGACACGCAGGCAAAGGACATAAGAAACACTTGCGCCTACTTAGATGACATCCTGTTTACTGGCCATATAGTTTGGATGTGGTCCTGCAAGGATTCTATTAAGCCAGGTTGGTTTAAACAAAAGAAAAGTGTTGGTGGACTGAGTGTTCTCTGAGCTCGGCAGGTTGACTGCAAACGTTTCGTCACCACTCGAGGTGACATCGACAGTGCGCGTGCAATTAGCATAGTGTGCATATCTTGTAACGAGTGTATAGTAGCTTGGGTATCCGTTATCACAAGGAGGATTGTGCCCATTAACCGAAAAGACGAAAGCGCTAATTGAATGGCCAACACCAAACATTTTCATAAACTGCATAATCCTTGGGTGCCGTTTCCCAGTTTACAAAGTCCATAACGTCGACAGTAACGCATCTACATCCGCTTCAATAAATCTTACGTAAAATAAACTTTGGAATTAGAAATGCTTTCATGAAAACGCTTTCACGGCCATGAAAAAGCTATTGGAGTCCGCAGATGTTCTTGTGTATTACGATCCACAAAAGCCTGTTATTCTCTCTCATGATCCTTCACATTACGGCCTTTGGTCGGTTTTCCTGCACGAATTATGCGAGGGTTACCAGCGACTCATTTGTTATGCTTTAAGAACACAGAGAGCAGCAGAACGATATTACTCGCAGCTTGATCAAGAGGCGCAGCTGTTATCTTTGGTACTACCATGTTGCACCAATGTTAATTTGGCCGACCCCACGTGGTCTATACGGATCATAAACCATTTGTTTCACACCTCTGAAAAGAGAAGGGGATTCAACAAATGGCTTCACCAAGAATGATTCATTTGTTCCGCATTCTCGCTGCATATAGATGCAAAATCTACTGGGTTCCCGGACGTCAGAATACCACAGCTGATGTCCATAGCCGACATCCTTTATCAGAGGTAGCTTCGAAGGGTGTACTCCACAAGAGCATATAGGCTTGATTCAGCATCTCAATCATCCCCTGTCACGCCAACAGAAGTACGTCAGCAGACTGATAGAGATCCAGTGTTATCGATGGTGAAACGGTACGCTTAAGTCGAGCGGCCAAACAACGGATTCAAAGAACTCATGCCTTTCCGTAATAGGATGTCACAGCTCTGTCTCCAGAATGAATGTTTACTGTGCGGCGCGCGAGTTATAGTCCTCAAAGCATTTCGGTCACGTATCCACGATGCACTTTGTGATGCGTAAACAGAAGTTGCCAAAAAGAAGTCCCTAGTTCACTTTTATACCTGGTGGTTTGAATTAGACGAAAATATTGCAGCGAAGGTTGGAAGCTGTAATACCTGTCAGAAAAGCCGAAACGCCACTCGCATGCGTCAGTGAAGCCTTTGAAGCGGTCAAAAAACCTGGAAAGGTGGCCACTTAGAACGTTTGCTCCTTCCGAGGGTCAGCTGAGCTTATTGATTGTTGACGCCAATTCCAATGCGATTGCAGCCCATGTTCTGGCCTCGGCATCTTCAACTTGAGCTGGAACTAAACTGCGCATAACGTTCACGAAGTTTAGTCTCTTTGAAATACTAGTGTCTGATGATGGGCCAGCGTTTTCCACTGCCGAATTTTTTATACCGTTATGCTCCAACGGCGTTAGACACATAATCACTTCACCTCATCATCCATCCTCCGACAGGTTAGCTGCGACGGCGGTACAGGCAGAGAAAAATCGGCAAACAAAACACCCAAATGCTACACTGCATGTATGGTTGGATTCTTCCCAGTTTGCGTACCGAAACATGCCAAAGGAGACAGACGGTAGAAACCCGGCAGAGTTAATGTTCGGTCGTCGCTTGCGTACACGATTAAATTTACTGCATGGGACCATGTAACCTACAGGTTGTTCAACTACAATCGCACTGCGCCTGGCCTAAAGTTACGGTCCAGATAACCCCTGACCCTCAATGTTGAGCTTGTAATTACACTTGAGAACTTTGCCACCCTACCACATTACCTTTGAGACCTTCCATAATTGCCTCGCTTCTTTTCCCGATTATCAATCAAACCCACCCAACTGCAGTTTTGCAATTCTCTCTTTCTTGGATCCATACCGTACTGGTCTATTCTACTCGCCGTGTGACCATTTGTACCTACTTTCCGTATCGACCGCGCTTGCGCTGTTTGCTGTCGGCTGACACACCGTCATTCTTCACTCGCATCTGTCCCGATTCTAAGACAGACCACATCTGCATGTTGCGTGTTCAACTATGCGGCCACATTGCAGCTCTAAGGCTGTTCCTCGACAGACCGACTTTAGACTTTTCTGATTGGACTCCTGACTGCCTGTTACCTGATTCGTCCGGTGCGGAGACACCATGCCCCATTGTGTGTGGTTACTCGCAATGTGGTTGAAGGAGCAAATTGGTGTCTATTGCTGTGACGGGCATTTGTGCGTACCTATTTTGTTGAGGATATCGATGCAGTACATTCTAAGTATGATATTCTATTGTTGTAACATAACACCGTAGTTCAACACCGATTGTGACTTTTGTTTATCCGGTGGTTGTGAACCAGTTCCGGGCGCTGACGTTCATTGAATCCAAATTCCAGACAACGGATCGGTGTTCTGCTCACGTTGTTCAACTATCTTAAGCGTTATTGACGCTTACAGCACGATTGGGTCCCATGTTGCTGGAATGCAACCGCGGTCCAAGGAATATTATGATAATTACAGGAGGGACAGAGTGGCAACAGCTTCATATCATGTTTACTTTCGTTTACATACAGACTGGGTGAGATCCAGCCTTCGTAAAACCTACTAACAGGCAGACAATAGAAACAGGTACTGAGAATGTCCGGATCGTATGGCTCCATTGACCATGTACGACAAGTGCTCTACCAGGCCTATTATTCCAATCACCGACCGATACGCAAGTAACTGACGCTTAATCGGTAACCGAACCATTGTTTCGTCGCCGTAATCGTCTACGCCGATCAGTCGAGCGCTTCCAGGCAGGTACGCCGTAACCAAAAAAGGGTGGGATGATAGGGTCAATGATCGTATCAAATCCATTGTCCGCTATTCAGCCGGACAGGAGCGCTTGTACTTGAGTGTTTGCGTGTTTACGTAGCAATGAATCAATGTCCGCTGTGGATTTGCATCGATATGAAAATCGTTCGCCAGTTCATGTGACGCTCATCGCTCACAGATTTTACGAGCTCACTTAGGCTGAGTGGTGTGTAGCGGTTTACGCTTGGTACGAAAAATTTCCTACTACTATACTGCTGTCCTGAATTCGCTATGATATAACACGTTCGTCGACTGAACGAACGCAATCGTCACAGAAATAGCACGAACACTCTAGTGGTGGCTAGAGATCTGGGCGCACAGCATTGGAAATATTCCACTGATGCGGAGTTGTCTCCCGTAATGATAATGGTGAACGATTACTCCGTTTGAGTGAAGATGTTAGCTTGTTTTCAGTGTGCAGTAATTTCCGACACAGCACCCTTCGGATGGTGACATGACGCCCACCAACCTCGTAACATTCCTGAACGCAAATCGATCACATTGCAATCAGTTGCCACTGGAAAGGCTAGGTCAAAAATTATCGCTCTAGTTGGAGCACGAGCATGGATTCTGACCACGCAGTTGTATGGGCTGATCTGCAGGTGCGTTTTGGCGAACGGCTTTGATGACGCTGTGAGCGCCTTGACACCAGCCAACTGGCGAAGTCGGATGTTCAGAATGGGTACTGAAGTACGCTGACTTGCGGGTTGCGTATGAGCTTAGTGAGTACAATTGTAGGTCACTGGTCGCATGTTTACTGGACCTTACTAGTAGCAGCCAAACCCTCGTGTGGCAAGTCTAATAGACAACATGGATGTTAGGTCTCTTCGCAGTCTTTGGAACTTTCGATGCTCGCCGGCACATTCTGACTGGAAACAAACATAACGAGACTCGCATATACCTGCGGGTAAAACTCTGTGCTAGCCTGAAGAGAGACCGCGATTCTTGATGATATCATAGTGCGTCGGAGATGGAAGTGTCCGCAGCCCTTGATAATCATCGGAAGTTGTGTGGTATCAGACGGGAAACGAGTCGCAGCAGGCCTGGTGTTAGTGAAAGGATTTGTGACTAGAATGCACAGCTTATCCGCAACTAGTCAAGACGCTTGGAGCGTTAGACAGAACACTTTGGAAAGCAATTAAATCAGCACGAATTATCAGCGTTCTTACCGGCCAACGATCGCCCTGCTCCCTGGGCTGGTTCTTTGGATCCACTCTCCCGCTCAAAAGTGGAACGTGAGATCGGACTGCTGAATTTGAATAAAGCCGCGGAAACAGATGAGCTTTATCCAGCCCTCTTCAAATTAGGGGGACTTTCTCATGTCGCTCATTTACAAAAAATGCTAGTGAACTGTGGGAGCAGGAAACTGTTCCTTCCGAAGGGAGCCTCACCCTCATTGTCCCACCACTCAAGAGATCAGATTCGGAATGCGGCAACCACAGAGGGGTCAATCTAAGCTTTATCGCCTTCAGATTGCTTGCGTTACGCATTCTGCACAGACTGACTAGGTTTCATGAAAGCCAGCTTTGTGAGGAGCGTGTCGGGTTCCGTCGAAGTCGGGACTGTACTGATCCAATCCTCACTTTGAGCCAGTTGTTGGATCGCGGTCACCTATATCAGCGACACACCGTTATCGTGTTGCACGACATTGAAGTGCCTCCAATTTGGTTGATTAATGTGCGCCTTTGGTCTGTCAATCAGGAAACTTGTGCCCCAGGAATATTAAATGATTATCCGAGTGATATACGCGCTTAGCCTGAACAGTGCGATGGCTTACGGCAAGCTGTCGCCAAAGTTCAGTATCTCTAGCGATGTAAGACAAGGATGCCAACTGTTACCTTTCCTTTTCAACTTTGCTATTGACGTGCTCATGGCGATCGCGTTCACGGAACAGGACAAAGAAGGTGTGGAGCTGCTGCTAGGTGAACAAGGTCATGACTTGGAGTACGCCGACGACATCGCCCTCAAAGTGACAGCTCACACATGTGTCAAGTCGCATTGGACAAATTAGCGCTGGAAGCCAGCCGTTTCGGGCTTATCGAGTTGAAAGTCTTTCCTCCAAGCTTGGCAGGGACTGTATCCTCTGCTGACACTTAGTGGGATCAGTTACAAGACTTTCAAAACAATCATCTACCTAGGCACTTTTATCAGCGCCGGTGGAAATGAAGATGAGGCCACAAACGGTAGTGCAAAAGCCCGAATTGCTTGTGCTAACCTTCTCCACTTATGGCACAGGCTTGGGATCACTCTCTCCCTGAATCCCAGCGTATATAACGCAGTCGTACGTTCTGCCCTATTGCACACTTGTGAAACATACCTCATTAGATTAGCAGACGTAAAAGGATACTTACGCTCGACCATCAGTGCCTTCGCACTTTGGCTCATATCTGGCGGGAACACCGTGTGATCAGGGAGCTTGTCCGACGCCTTGTTGATGGCACAGGCAGAGAAAGTGAACTGCTCAGCACTGTCGTTTCACACACCAGGCTCCGATGGCTGGGCCATAATGTTACTCATGCCAGCACACAGACTTCCGCCCCGCGGTGGTGGATGGAAGAAGCGGTGGGTTGGCAAAATGATTACGTGGTTAAGAGGAATGAAAGCCCTAATTTCGAAGTTGACCCCAGTTGGAGCCTCTCGGCTCCCTGGTTGTGGCACAAATTACGACGAACAATATTGGCTGGAGACACTTGTTGACATGGCTTGGAGCCGACCTCAGTAGTGTTTAGGTTGTGAGTTTCTTTCTCCCTCTCCATCCGGCTTATCCACCCCTCCAACCACGATCTCATTTCCTGGGCATAGTGTAACTCGATTCTGTGACACAACAACCGGCTATTAGATCCCGGGAACAATACCCATTTGTTACCAGTGGCAACTGCTTGAAATTGAGTGAAAAAATACGCGTCAGAAATGCCGAGGGAATTAGTTTTCGCTTTGAGATTGCCAACACCGGAAAGCTCTCACAAACTCAGTCGTTTACTTCTCCACCTTGGATGTTTTCAAAAACATATGGATGTTGTTTTTGGCCCCATTACTTTTTGCCTAAGCTGTGCTATTTTGGAAGCTATTCCATGTGGACTCTAACCACACTTATGTGCCACATAGATCTAATAAGCTGTACATGAGTGAGTGTGCATGTAGCTAATTATTTAGCGGAGTAAATATGTATTGTAGCGCCCTCCAAGAGTCAGATAGCTCTGGGCAACGCTCAGAGTCTGTTACTGAGAAATCAGGGTATCGTTTTATACCGTACACAAATGGGGAATTGTGGTCTACCGACATTGGCCGCTGCGACTTTCGTATTACATTGCGTTCATTGGTCCGACTCAAGGCTTAGCTGTTGGCTTCTTCTCCGTCTTGGTTTATTCGTCTTGTGCAACGACTGGGTACCGCAGCTCCACTTTGTACGTCTGGTCTATCTTTCCTACATCGTTTGAGTGTCCCGGCTTAACCGATCCGCCAATAAACCGACCGCAGTTTCTTTCTCTGGTTTGTTGATGCATGTATCTGATTGGCCAATTTGCCATATGCTTCTAACCCTTTCTCTCAAGGACTATCCTGTAGCATACCAGCCTGGGGTTGCAGCCTGTGATTGTCAAGCACAGATATGGCTGAGCCAGCCACCGTTCCAATTCCACCGCTTCGCTTAAGCGCCAACCTATTACCACAAAATCAGCTATAGCTGGCCTCATTTTTTGTTTGCGTATAATTCTCGTTCCGGGCTACAGTTATTCTGCGGCGCAGTTGCCCAATAGATGCTTAAACACACAGCATACATAACTTTGATATTTTAGCTTTACCCCTACGGGACTTGTTATGCAACTGTTTATTTACTCGTGGTAAATCATGGTTCATTGTGCCATCTAATATCTACCCAGCATCATCATGACAAGGACACACGTCCAGCCATCACCGAAGGTCCACACCAGTCCATGAATTCCGGTCGATCTCTTCAGAATTTGGTAGTATCATAGCGAAAAATCGCTAAGTGACTACTTACGAAAATGCTGGGAACCGAGCAACCTCAGGAAATCGTAATCGTCAATCGAACTCGCAGTCCGCGAAACAACATAAGTTGGAACATCATGTGCCACCATAGATTGGAGTAAATAAGCCTAATGCATACTGGGATCGTCTTTAATAAGTTGAGTAGGTATTGGAAGCTGTATGATAATCATACTAGAGGAAACCCTGAGGCTTTCGTCGTGGTATCTGAAGAGATATATTTCCATCAGGGGGGCGGTTCTTGTGTAGCCCCAAAACCTTCAGACTGTTTAGCGACCTCCATGATGGAACTGGGGCATTGGTAGATAACAACGGGTAGGGAAGCAGAGTGGTCAGTGCTTTTGGAGAAAGCGGAGCATTGTTCTAATTCATACAGCACGTGGGTGTACCAAATTCACCAGTTACCATAATCATATAGACCAATGACAAGTTTGATCCTCAAAGCCATGCCTACTCCAACGCAGGTAGTACATTTAGAGGGGCAAGTTGTCGGTAGGTAGGACAGTGGTTACTTGCAATAGCCCATATGGATGGTGCGATGAGCAAGCGATAACTTTGATTTTACATTGTTGAAGAGGAACAAACCGTTAGAACAGATAGGTTTATCTGCTTTATCACTGTGGCTGTTGCCGCGGTGTCTGATTCAGACGCGTAGTCGACAACATACTGCGATCTGAAGAGTTGTTTATCACTGGTAATGTTCAGTTAACAATCTAGGCAGGGAAAATTGCTAAGCATTATGTTACAGGAAATACCCAAGCATTACCCAGGTTGCAGTTCTCCCAGTTTGATTAGTAACATTAAGTAAATAACGGAGCAAATGAATAGGAGACAAGTTTACGCCTTTCCTTAGGTAAAACATTTTATGGCCACATTTATAAGTTTCACCAGCTGCCTGAATGGAGCTACCGCTACAGAAGACATAATGCTGACCTCCACTGATCTAAAGGTTGTATTTGACTCGGTTGACCGCACTTACATTTGCAGCAGTCTATCCTTAAAAGGAAAAGCAGAGAAAGGTCTCCCCATTATCGATTATCCGGAATACCATTCCCAATTTGATGTGCATTAGTAGAGGAGCCTTAGCGGAATGAAACATAGGATCTTATGCCGTCATATTTGACCAACATGTTGGGAGAAAACTCAGCAAGGCATGGGAGTAAGTCCCCTGGGGATGGTCCTATGGACGGCCGGATTACGTCACCTTAGCATTTAGTGATTTATGCGTTTATTAGTACTAGAACTTCTCAATATTACGGATACCTTTGAATCAAGCACACCGGAAATTTGTTTGTGAATCGCAGTAAAGGACCAGGACAATCATGGGTTTTATGTGCTTTCGCAGCAAATATAGGTCAGACTACTCAGTTGCACTGTTTCTTTAATTAGCTTGTGAGCCTCCTCTGCAAT
Source organism: Dicrocoelium dendriticum (assembly GCA_944474145.2). NCBI lineage: Eukaryota > Metazoa > Platyhelminthes > Trematoda > Plagiorchiida > Dicrocoeliidae > Dicrocoelium > Dicrocoelium dendriticum. Next base: position 41,852,553 of record OX104067.1, on the reverse strand, counting down.
GCCAAGTGGATGAGCGACAAATGCTTAGTATGCCGAGGGCAAATCTGTCTTGGGCGTCGCAACCACGTTCTGTGTAATCATTGTTAGATTAATTGCACGTCTGAGTATCCACCTCACACTTGCAGGTTCCTAGGCGCCAATACGGTCATTCCAACTAGTCAGCTGAGTTAAATATTTACGTATTTGTAACTCCTGAAATAGATCAATAACCGTAGAACATACGGCATATATCAGCAAGGCTAAGGTGGATATGCAAACCTCAAATGGCTTTACAACGAAGATATATAGTTTTACTCGCCAAGAACAGCGCTACTGGAGTTACTGTGGGGCTCAAAGAGGTGGTTAATTCTGCTTAGAAGCATCAATTAGGCGAAAGAATTTGGACACTATCACTGGTGTGGTATGGCTCATATTAGGTGGAAAAACTGGGTGGGCAGTGCTGAAGCCTACCAGCTGGGATTTGACAACAAGATACTCGATGCAGATCTAAAACTGCTTTTACGCCAATACCTCCCACGCTAGCTGGATCACATCCTTTGTGTAAATGAGAATAGTCCGCCACAGTCTGCTGTTTCCGCACACACTACCTGGTTGGTTATGACTCCCAGTTAACTATAGGATGGTGAGGCGGGAATCGCATATAGAAAGCGATCGAGGACAGTCATTGGTCTGGCAGGATGGAGTACTCAGAGTAAGCTGTAACAGTGGTTAAAGGCCTAATCCGGCGTTATGCAGTCACGCAGCCAGTGAAGGACTTAACATTGGTGTCTTGCATTCTGATGTTACCCTTCTTACAAGACAAGCATATCTTCTATCCTGTGATCCAACTGCTGATAATACTGTGTCTACAAGTTTGCATTCTCTGCTGCCTATTCCTTTGATCGCTACTGTTTGTGATGCGAATAATAGCGAGCTGACTCACTGACTGTGTTGGAATGATGTTTGTCTAGTTGAGCCGATGTGGCAATGATAAACTGACAAGGTTTGTAAAGTTCCGTTTGACGGTCTGTTTGAAATGCATAAGCTCATTATTGTAGAAATAACTATTCGCATGAATTACGTGCGCGGTCCCCTAAGTTTCAGCAGCTGTTCCCTTAAAGGGGAAATTTGTTGAGATTTCAAATTGACAAATGAAATCATCCGGAGGTCGGAGGCGAAAGTTTATAAGGGGCACCATTGATTGCATCTACGCCGAACGCCACGAACTCGACAAAGCCCTGGGCACCTTGGAGCAAACAATTGATATTTTCTTATGGTTGGATGGATATGAAGTCTTTTGCAAAGTATTGGCCTCCCTGTTCATAGATGAATGGGAGGAAGACACCGTTTGTGCTAACTGGAGTGAAGTGATTATGGGGACACTATACAAGAGATGCAGTCGCACCGACTGCGCGAAACAAAGGAGTATTAGTCTATCGCCAATCGTGACAAACTTATTGGCCTTCACTCTCGTTCGTGGCTTCATTGCGCAACGGGAATACTGGACTAGGAATGAACAAGCAGGCTTCCGCCCAGGATGGGGCTGTATAGACAACATATTCAGTTTGCGGCAGGTGATGGAGCAGCTGCACGCATAATGCAGACCTGCAATAGCTGTATTCGTGGACTTCATTAGTGCGTTTGACTTACTCGAGCGATGCATTTGTTCGATATGTTTGCGCGGAACTTTGCTCCCATGAAATACATGAATATGGTACGTGATCTATACCAGAACTCCACAGCCCATGTCAGGGTTTACGGTAACCTGTGGGATATCTTCGGGGCAACAGTTGACGTTCACCAAGATTACCAAATTTCCCCATTTTTGTTCAATTTCGTTGTGTACACCATCATTGAGTGTTCCCTGGCGAAGCCACACGATACAGGTGTAGGGGTACTGTCTGGTGAAAGGCTAGTTTCTATCGATTTTGCGGACGATATTGTCTTGGTGTTTAAATATGTCTAGGCGGCTCAATCAATGCGGATTAACCTCTATAGAGTGGTATCATTAATTGGTATGCGCTTACCACATTCAAAGTGTAAAGTTTTGTTGCAGGATTACCAGCCACTTGATGACCCCTTGACCATAGATAGCAAGAAACTCGAGGTAGTTGGCCAATTCATTTACCTTGCAGCAGCAAAGTTGGTTGCATAGCAACTAACTGCAGTTCATACAGAGCAAAAGCCGGAGCTGGTTTATTGTATCTGCGACATCTTTTGCGACTGAAAGAAGTTTCGCTCCGTTTGAAAGACCGTATTTACAAGGCCACAGTGGGGACCGTTCTTCGCTATGGACGTGAGAATTGCCCCCATCCACCTGGTGATCTGAGGCGGCTTCAACTCTGTGATCATCGCTGCCTGCGGAGCATTGCTGGTGTCGGGTGGCAACAGCGTGTCAACAACGATAATGTACGCCGCGGAGCACTGTTGTATTGCCATCCGAAAATCAAGAAGAAAGTCTGGGCCGTGATCACAAACCCGTTAGTAAGAAGACTCGTGGATATTTAGTTGCATACGGTATTTCGAGGTGATCTGTTCATTGGCTGGCATTGGTCAACTGGCCTGTACCGATAGTCACATCCTATTGGTTTGTGCTCGTTCTCAATACCATCAATCCTTACAGTGCTCACGGTTACCCTGGGCCTCGCTGTTGCCATCACTGATAGACTGCTCGGTGTTGCTAATTTAGTCGATGACCCCATGATTGGCTATTTGATACATCTGACTGCTTTCTACCATGCTCTCAAGCGTATGCCACGCACTTGCAGCGCAGCCGATCAAACCAGGTTACCGCCTGCCGATAGCGTACTGTTTCTCTTATGCACCGGGACGGGTTCCTTCCGCGGGATCAGCTCTCTCTATACCAGCGTCTGAGTAGTCATTCTTCTATTTGGCTGATGCTTCCTCGGCTGACTATCTGTCACAGCGATGCACCATGATACGATGGTCTCACGCGTACGCAATCCAATCGCCATACGGCTGACCAATCCGCTTTCCCGCCTTCTGCCAGGCCGGACCAGCCGTACGTTCGCGGCTTTCGCCGCATCATTTCCATCCGCCTCCGGTCTCAGCCATCATTACAAGTAATAGGCAGCGATAATTATGCTAGTTGCTTAAATCAACAGATAGCACTGAATAAATTCCGTTGGCTTGGAAACACCGTACGCATGTTCAATCACCGGTTACCGAGGTGCGCTTTGTTTTGTCTGCCAGATATAGGGTGGCGCATAACTCAAGGTGGGCAATAGTTGATTTGGTAGCGGAAAATAAAGTCACGGACGACCAAACTGGGTGCGGTCGGTCAGTCTCGCTTACGAGGCTGAATTTCACGTGACTCGTCTTGTAATTGGCTCTAGACCTTACAGAATATGGCTCGCAGTCGACACCAGTGGCTTGCCTGCTGCCGTCTCCTTGTCGGATTGTCTGTTTAAAGTGTTTGTTGCTGAGTAATCTGCGGGGTAATAATTGATTATGACGCCAGGCAGCGAAAATTGTAAAAGAAGCTTTCTCGCTGATGTCGCCTTATCTTTGCACGATTGCCAACTGTTTGTGACGTTATGTTGCTTACAAGGTGTAGGCGCTCTGACCATGAATATCTGCTTAGTGCATTCGGGTTTTCCGGCAAGTCCCCCTTCTCTCCCTCTTAATACTCTTTGTACCGTAGATAGGTTTTATGGCAGCGAAGCAACAGTTCAAATGGTTGTTGCACTGCACTGCACTTTTGCCGATGATGACAGCTCTAACCAATCTTAGGGACTTTGTACAAACAGATCATCCAGAAGTGGCAAATTAACAAGGAGCCCCGGGGCTGAGCAGCTGCAACAAAGGAAACGTCTTAGTACCGTTTTATAAGTACTGACGTAATATAATAACAAAAACAACAACAATAACAAGATCAACACCTGTGCTTGCTATGATGGGTTCAGGATATATAGAGAGGCCATCAACAGCAGCGGTGAAGACTCCAAAGTGCCAAATTGCCAAGTGAAATATCGTTACTGTTGAAAATAGTTTTGTATTGAGGAGGACTTGTGCAGCAAAACCTGGCTTTTCAAAGACTATCACAACATGGACTATATACAATAGTTAACAGTTTTGCTCTATTCACTCGATTAAACGCTTACGACCAAAGTAAGGCTGGCCAATGGGGACTAGATACACAGAACAAAAAGTGCGTCGTGTACTTTGCGGTCTCTTTACTCCTTTATGACGTCTGGCGATCAGAGGGCCCTTTGCTTCAAGCGCTTATATCACTGTGCCTGGTAGAACACTGACATAACTTGGCGATTATTCATTCTCGCAGCAAGATGAATTGTCAATTAAGATGCATACATTAGTTACCCGGTTGATACTCTCCACTGTATTTCCAAGTGGTCAAGGCTGATAAAAGTACGGCAGGTTGAAACGAACCACAAGCCGGAACAATAAAGCACCACACATATTTTCCTCATACAAGGCAGGAATGTGACTTACCCACTCGAAAAGGCACTTCTTTCTCCTTGTCAGACATTAACGTATTTCAGTAGGAAGATACGCTGAAAGGGGCATAAAGTTTTGATAGAGATCAGCCTCGAAATGAGAATGACATAACGCAGGGGAGAATTCGGCGACAGAAAGTTACGTGACTGCAGTGCACGACATGATTTGACTTGATTTGGCCCGTGGGTGGGTCATTCCCAGACTCTCACTCAGCGTCGACTTGTAGCACCAAAGTTCATTGCACGATTAAGTGTTCACGTTAATTTGTTTGGCGAATACTTCTATTGGTGTCAATCCCTTGGATTAGCTCTTTACGGATCGTCATCCGTGGACAATTCTCACTTTCTCTGTTCAGATACGCGAAAATATTTCACAGACAAGACTAATAATCACCTTTATAGTACCCACAGGAAGGCCAATATGTGCGCTTTCTAAATTTTTCTCATTCAATCCCTTTGGTTGTAATACGAAGTAACTACTGGAATAAACCGCTTCTAAACATAGGCCACTGTGCAGTCCATCAAATCCAACTGGGTGCAGCCGCGCTTTCCGTCCAATCTCTCTCCGCTCTCCACGTACCGTTCACAGTTAGCAGCCGCTAGCGACTAGCATCCACTTCAGATTTAATCAATTATCAAGGGCCCTGTAGCAGTTTCGCAAGCTAAACTCAAAGCCCATAGGACCCCCATTGGTAGTCACTCCAATAAGGTAGAAAACCAATAGCAACTCATCGGTTGTAAGAAAAGCTGAGAACTTATAAGGAACGTAGTAGGAACTGATAAGATCTACCAACCTATATCGCGCAAGGGCTATATAAAGCGATCTTGTGAACAAAAGAAGGCAGAAACAAATGTCCTTTGGATACCCATTGCCATGAATCACTCCCAAACCGGAAAAGCTGGCCCAGTAATAATGACAGAATGATTTATGTCAAGAGGACACGACCACCTCATATGTGTACGGTCCCTTCTGACCCCTTAAATACGATCCTTTTTATTAAAGGTGGGAATGCGTCCGCGGCCGTTCCCACTTCTTACAAACCCGGCAGAAGTCAACTATCTGTTCCCGCTATTACTGCAGCCTTCGCATATACTCTGAGTAACCTATTGCCACACCATCCGTAAATTACACTTGCTCCCTCAATTTCCTTGTTCACAGCAACACAGGCATTCACAGATGACAAATTACAAACACCACCAAGTCTGCTAAGAATGGACTCGACTCCACTACTCCCACACATAGTTATTACCTCCATGGTACATATCTACAACAACGTATAATACAATGGAACACAACACGCTGACCCCACTCACAATAGTCCGTTTTCTGTACGTCTACTTAATGTCTGATCTATAAACAACAAATTGTACTTCCTAAGCATACCTTTACATCAATGACTCACAAGAAATCCTCGTTACCGAAACGTGGTACACTTCCAGTACATTGGATTCCACCTTAATGTTTCTCAATTGTCATGTTTGCCGAAAAGAAGGCGGCACAGGCAAAGGTGAAATCGTGATACACTTACATCATGCATTTTTAGCAGAACTTCTTAATCATCCACAGCTACCAAATGTCCCCGAATCTCTTTGGTTGCCCGTCTCAGGAACCGGTTCTCACATTCTACTCGGATACGTTTACAACCTGCCAACTGCGTTAGCTGCGAGTGCTACCATCACCACTTCAGCTTTCGGATTTGTGGCTTAGATACCAACTATGGCGACCAGTATACTCGGTCTGATATTCACTTTGGGGGTTACAAATGCACAGAAATACTAGACACACTCCCCAGGAGCGACCAAAGCATGATATGATTCGCTTTCTGTTTAATTGGCCATCAAACACGCCTTTATTCTACCATATGCAAGCTATAGGATAAACTGGAAGCAATTGCAACAATTACTCCGATTGTCCGATTAAGATGCATCCTCCCTCGCTAATATTTGTGCACTGCCGTGAGCTATTTTTCCCATCGAGTCCATTACGCCATTGCCGTCCCTATTTCTCATGACAAGGGGATTACTAGTGGAGAAAAAGACGCAATCGTGCTTTCAGTGAGCAGGAAACACGGAATACTAATGGTTGGATAAAGACGGGAAATGTCACCTTGTTTTACAGTTGTACAACATTATTGACGGGGTCGAGCACATACGGTTGATGAAGATGATACATGATGAACAGATAGCTATATGAACGACATGGAGTGTTTATCCAGACAATAAAATACGCATAGACCTTGCGCCTCCTGTCCTTCGGAGTGAAATGGAAATGATCACTGTTGAACAGACACAAATAAAGCAGTTTGCTAGCGTTGCGTAATGGTTGCTAATGAATCTTTTACTAAATAAAGACGATAGCTCGACCTCGACATTAACCGTTTAAGCTAGCACTGGTCGGTGACAAAAATCGGGCGGAAACTATGTATAACACAGCGCACTATTCTGGCGAAACTTGAGGTATGAGAAATGTAGACAGAAAAGTTGTTAAAGTTCTAAACAATAAATGAGCATTTAGAGAGGAACCATATGTAAGCTGAATTATGCTAACTCTGTTTTACATAACTGACCTGTCCTGAGCGACAGTATTGACAAAATGACTTGAGGTACTATATACCCCCATATATCAGCCATATAAACTGACCGACCCAGTCGACCAATAGCTGCTGTGGTCCAGAAATCGGTCGGTGGAATGAATAGCACATGTGACGTTTCCGCACGATAAAGTCAACCTGACTGAACAACCCTATGATGCTCGTGGCTAGTTAGTCGACTGTGTAAATAAGGTGCATTTCGCACTTCGAAAATGGGGGTAAGGATTTCAACGCCTCTCTTGAACGGGGTTCGTTGAGGCCAAACACAGTTGAGGACAAATACTTGTCTGAAAACTGGAACTAGATGATCGACAAACAGAGCAGAATGAGGGGCGGGCAAATGTACTCATAGTAGATCACACGACATTCAGTCTGCTACAATCAATCGAGGAAAAGAATTAGCATGGGTTTTATGTGAATTACGAACCAGTAGTAACCACAAAAACAATTGGCCGGTGGAAACAAACCACAGCGCAGAATAAGAAACGGAAATAAATCAACACGCTGTTACTATTGTTCCCAGGACTAAAGTGTCGGTATCTCGTACACATCTGGCTCGTTCTACTACGTTGTGTCTGTGGTTAGTACCTCCGCTTAACCAAATCCTAGCTGATACTGTGCAGTATATCCTGCCATCCCTTTGAATTAGAGCTCAATTGTGCCTATCCAGGAGTATAAAAGCCTGAAGTCAGCAGTAGGGAAATGATCAAAACAAAATTGCTTTTTTTGAGCAAGTACAACGAGATGCAAAAGCGGAGCCTTTCTAATGGTCCATGTTTTAAGTCTAAAGTGGGATATTGACAATTCCGTTAGCAAGATGGTACCGCTAGCTACCCAGATATGCCTGGATTGGTGAGCTTTCAACTATTTAGCAGAATTACTTATATATATCTATATATATAAGTTTGGGTTTGACTCATATGGGCTACTCTGCACAACCGTCGTCAATGGTTCCAGAAACGAAACAGATGAGACTCGATTCCGTTTACCGTTAGGAGTAATTGGGCAAGATGCCGGTAGAGGTAAAATTTGGACTTGGGTTGTTTCCGCTATACGAACCACAGTTTGGGCAGGAACGCAAGGTAAACTGTGTGGAGGTAGACAGGCCGCGAGAAGCTTAACCCTCAGTACGGCTCCAAAAGATTTACAAAGGCAGTTGACAACCGGGGAGGTAGACCGATGAAGGTTTTCGTACATCAGTGCATCGATATTAACAGCAGGCAATGTGCAGCCATTCATCGCATAAAAAGCATTGAACGACTTTCGAGCAGGACGTAATCCCTTTACCACAATCCAAGCACCTGAAGCTCATGGTGTGTTACATCTGAAAAGTACAAATATTCGGCGAGAAGCTCTCAAAAGAACCGGTTTATTGTCGCTTTTCTTCGCTAGAAATACCACTGTGGAACGGAACGCCCAAAAGGAGGTCGTTAACCGCAGCAGTGACCGCTGGGTGGTAGTTGGGTTACGCCCTTTTCCATGCTGAGATCCAGGACACCAATCCGCATGAGTCACTGAGCTGGCCGTGTGCTAGACCTGCTGCCTTTCGGGTGTACATTTAATCAAAGGTTTCAGTTGAGGACCCGAGTCGTTCTCCTGTCACGTGTGGGCGCCTTGCCAGTATCCTAGTCCATCCTTTTCGGAAGTTATGAAGTGGTCTATGGCCCTTTTTCCGTAAAACCTAACCACCGAAGACAATAGGTCTATGGGTTATAAGCTCACAGCTCGATTGGCGTGGAGCATGAGCGCCACGCATTGTCCATGACGGTGGGAGGGCACCTCCGGGTGTTCAATGGTTTGCTACTGCCCGCCTCAAGTAAGGCAGCCCCTGGTCAAATTGATGCAAACCCGTCTAAACCCACCTGCGTCTGGCCGTGGTCTCAGGTGCGTGTCCTATTATGGTAGCAAAACATATATGAATCGTTCCAGAACCGCAAAGGCTGTGTGTGACGGCCGTCTAGCAGATCCCAATCTGTCTGTGCAATCACATTCCCGAGCTGGATCTGCTCTTCACTGCCTTGTGGGTTAGGCTATTGAACCAAAGCCTCCGGGTGGAGTCCCGCAAGCAAACCACTGAAGCACAACCGCCGCATGGCGTGCGATTGTCCACCAATGTCATCGTATAACGGCATGCAAGCACTCAACATCGGGTGCTGGAACGTGCGCACACCACTGGACCGGAACTCGAGTTAGCGCTCCGAGCGACGCACTGCACTGGTTGCGATGGAATTGGCACGCTACCACATCGATATTGCGACGCTCAGTGAGACTCGGCTCGCTGAGCAAGGTAAGTTGCATAAAGCAGGTGCTGGCTACACATTTTACTGGGTGGGCAACGCTGCCTCAGCCCCAGATGGGGTCAGATTTGCAATATACGATCGCCTCTATGGCCAGATGGTGTGTGAACCAACAGGCATCAGCGAGCGGCTGATGACTGTTGTCCTAGGACTCGGAAAAGGTAAGTTCGCCACCTTTATAAGCACGTACCGTGCGATCCTGTGTTATCCTGATGACACGCGTGATCAATTCTACAATCAGTTATCCTCCGTGATACGTTCTGTGCCGAGGAGCGACCGACTATTTCTGCTGAGTGATTTCAACGCGCTGGTTGTGCGTGATGCATCGGTGTGGACAGATATTATCGGTCCTCATGGCATTGGTCCAGCGAATGAGAACGGTAACAGGCTGCTCTCACTGTGTGCTAGGTACGGTCTGCTGATCACGAACACTCGATTTGCACTGAGCGCGAGTGAGATAGCAACTTGGACACAACCACGGAGTGCTCACGCTCACCTGCTCGACTTTGTCATCGTAAGTCAGCGTGACATGGGTGAAGTGTGCATGACACGCGTACTGCGATAAGCTGAGTGTAACGCTGCTCAAAAGTTGATGTGGACCTAACTGTATGTAGATTTTCGTAAAGCTATGTATTGCACCTCCGCCTTGAATCGGAGACGTAAATTTAACATTCTCTCTCGGTGGTGTGGAGAAAGGTATTGGGCTGGAGAAGGCGATGCCTGCACGCCTGTGTGATATGGACTGCATAGCCACAGTGGGCGACCTCTGGCACCACATTAACGACCAGGTGACAGCTGTTGCCGAGGAGACCATCGGGCGCGCAAACTGTAAGCTGCCTGATTGATCTGATAAGAACAATGCGAAGATTGGCGCATTGGTGTGCGAGAAGATTGTAGCATTTGCTGCACATGTCGCAGATCCCAGTGGCTTGGGGAAGAATAGTCAGCTTCGCCAACTTCGACAGCAACTGGCCCGAGAGCTCTGTCATATAACAATTAGATAGTGGACGGAGAAGGTGAAGCAGATGGAGTTTTACGCCGAACACCGTCAACGCATGGAATTCGTTGACTCCTTGAAGGTGGTGTTTGGACCGAGAATGGAGCTGCTGAGGATGCTGATCAATGGTAGTTCAGGCGCTACCTGCATACAGACTGCAGACATAATGCAGGTCTGGCGGAAACACTTTGACTGCCCCTTGAACAACCGTTCAGAGATCGACTGGCCTACTTTGAATGACCTTAAACAACACCATGTGAAGGCGAGTCTGGCAGACACAGGGACACTGGATGAGACGCAGCGAACACTTACTCAGCTGTGAAACGGCAAGTGTGCCGGTGTCGACGGGATCCCGGCTGAAGTAGTTACACACAGCGGACTTGTCTTGATGACTGCGCTACACCAATTAGTGCAACGCGTATGGATTGAGGAGGAGGTGCCTCCTGAGCTTAAGGATGCCCTCGTGCTGCCATTGTACAAGTGCAAAGGAAGCAAGCAATTTTGCACGAATTATCGTGGCATCAACTTTATGAGTTGTGTGGGCAAGGTGATTGTCTGAATCCTGCTCAACGGCCCCATCAGTCAGGTTGTGGAACCTAGCTTGGTGGAAGAGCAGTGGGGATTCCGTTCGGGTCACAGCACTATAGATATGGTGTTTGCGGCTCGTCAGTTGCAGGAGAAGTGCAAAGAACGACACCAGTCGTTGTACTAGCTTTTTGTTTACTTCACCAAGGCAGTTGATACGGTGAACCGCGAGGCATTGTGGCTGGTGTTGGATAAGTTTGTAAGTGGAATTGAATGTCTGCACAGTGGTATGCGAGCGAGGGTGCAGCTGAGCGGAGAGACATCGGATGACTTTGCAGTTGTCTCTAGTGTGAAGCAAGGCTGTGTCTTAGCGCCTGCCCTGTTTCATATTAACCTTCATGCTATGGTGTCTTGTGCTTTTGATGCGGCTTGTGCCTACGGAGTTCGTGTGGAGCCCCGTATTGATGGTGGGTTTCTGAACATCCGTCGTTTCGGTGCGAGAACTCTAGTCTATGCGACAACTATCAGTATGTTGTTGTTTGCCGATGAGTGTGCGTTGTTTGCACACAGCGCGGATGAGTTGCAGCACATGACTAGTGTTCTGGCTTTGACAGCGGCCAAATTCGGGCTCACCATCAAGACAACACACACAACACATCCCTAACCGGAGGTGCAATATGTGATGGTGCCGCGAATCAACATTGATGCTGAAGCATTGAAAACCACCTCCTGCTTCTGCTACCTTGGGATTGTGGTGTTTCGACTGACCAGCAGCTACACAGTGAGTTTTGTATCCGCGTATCGAAGGCAGCGCTGGCATTCGGGAAGCTTGAGTATCTAGTGTGGAACAGCCATCAACTTACCACTGGCACGAAGCTGATGGTGTACAAATCCATGGTGCTGTCCGTTCTTCTATACGGCAGTGAAACGTGGGGGATGTACCGGCGGGATGTGCGATATTTCGGGCGGTTTTATCAACATTGTCTATGACGGATTCTACGCACTGGTTGGTGCGACGGAGTTGCGGACACGAAAGCGGTGCGTCGAAGTGGAATGTATGAAGTGGACTGCATACTTTTTCTAAGGCACCTGAGATGGCTCGGTCATGTGAGCCGTATGGATTCGACACGGATACCGAAACAACTATGATATGGTCAGCTGAGTATTGGGAAGCGGCATGTGGGGAAACCAAAGTTACGTTACCAGGACATGTTCAAAGTGGGTCTTTCACGTTGTAACCTTGTTCGGCGTGCATGGCGCGATCTGATCACGAAGGCCGTTGCCGAGGTACATGAGAAAGCCCTCGGACATGCACATAAGAAGCGACCATTGCGGAAGCGAGAGACGCTGATGAGTTGTACTCCATCGACATGGAATGCATGGTGCTGTAGCAAATGCAGTTGTGCGTGCCTGAATCAGGTAGGCTTAGTGATCCATGGGCGAGGCTACTCGAGGCAAACACCGAAGCGACGACGGGTCCTGCAGGGAACGTAGGCAGAACTGGCGCAGCGTTTGTAGGTGCGCTGCATGCGATTTACTAACCACTTGCTTGCATGCTGGGTCTCTTTATTTCAGGTGGTGGGTTTGCTGTATTGTCCTAATGCTTTTTAGCTCATATCAAGGTCCGTTTGAATTATCTTTTGTAAACTTGCAAACGTCCCTTAAACTACTTTAGCTAACCTCAATCACATTTTAAGATTAGTAGCATTTTTAAGAAATCTATTTTCTTACATCTTGAGCTTATCGCTAATTTGTTCGCAACCAATTTATTTCATATACTCATGTATTGAAGAGTTGTGTCACCGTACCTGTATGCATTGTTCGGTTTATTTTAGTTACTAACGTCGGTTCAAGTAATTGGCTGTTGCTTGATATCCCGGTGTGCCTGCGTTTAGGTGCATGTTGACAAGTTGCCTACCTGTCTATTACCCACTACCTCGTCCACACTGGTTCCAGGCGACAGTTGGTCGTTGTTGTAGGGGACGGGTGCACGATCCATGTGGTCGTGTTGGGCTCGAAGAGTGGTTCCATGCACTCAGTGCGGAGCGGACTACGGTCCAGCCACCGTCCTGTGTGCACTTGATTCCCCCAATACAGCGTGCTTGTGTTTGCCTGTGAAGGATTGTGGGCCGGCTCCGTTGATGAAACCTGGCTCCCATCCGCATGCCTCCCGATATTTTTTCCTACAGGTTTACACTGGATATGAATTGTATAGATGGAACTGTGGGCGGTGCAACGCAAGTCAACCATGATCACTCTGTAGGCGCAGGCGTCCTGTGGTTGGCCACAGTGACAGGCAAATCCGAAATCGGATATATATATATATATATATATATGTATAAATACGGCAACGACCAACTGTCGCCTGAAACCAATAGGGACGAGGTATTGGGTAATAGACAGGTAGGCAACTTGTCAACATGCACATAAAGCGCAGGCACACCGGGAAATCAAGCAACAGCCAATCATTTGAAACGACAATATCAAATAAAATAAATCGAATAATGCATACAGATATGCCGACATAGCTCTTTAATTAATGAGCATATGAAATAAATTCGTTGCCGAAAAATCCGTTATAGTTTCAAGACATCAGAAAATATATTTTAAGAAAATGTCACAATCGCGAAAATGTTATGAAGGCTAATTACAATTAAATTAAGCGACGTGTGCAAGCTAAGAGAAGATAGTTCACGTAGGCAATAATGTGACAATATAGCAAACCAACCACCTGAAATAAAGTGACCCAGCTTGTAAACGACTGGTTAGTAAATCGAATGCAGCGTACCTACAAACACTGCATCGGTTCGGCTTACGTTCCCATATATATATATATATATATATATATATATCTTGAAAAACCCACTCAAGGGACTGGAGCAATTGGTCAACCTAGAGAGGTGGTCAACTGGCAGAGATTCTATGCCGAAATTTACATTTCCTTGCTTTCCAGTTTTGAGCAGTATAGTCGGAAATTTATTTCCATCAAAACTCGTTTCGAACACATGTGATGAGGTTTCAAGCAACAACAAACGCAGTTCAACCATACAGTGTTATCATAAATCAAAACGCAGCGTGCATTTCGCAATTTAAATCATTTTTTGAAGAAAAGTTCATCTTCGTTTCACTTTCAAAATGGTAAGTAAATAGTGTGCCCTCAGCACAAGCCGCACTGCTTATTATGTTTTGATATTATTCCGAAGCTAATGATTTTAGCTGCATTAAAAGTTGTCTATCTTCAGCTTCTTTTGAAGCTTCCGTTATTTCCAAATAATCGTGTAACACGGTGGCTGTGGGGTACCGGTTACATCTAAAATCCCAACGATCCCGGGTTCGATACCTGTTAAATCTATCTGATGTGATGTAACAACATCGAAACGCGTCACAGTGGTGCAGTGTATTGATTTTGGATTATGCCGCACCATCCCATCTCCATCTTTTCGCAGCGTTGTCACCGTACACGCATTCGAACCGGATTTACCAGCGCTAAACAGTGATCCATGAAATGTGGAATTATCTTCCAAGATGTTTTGACGCAGCAGGCCGGAATAACAGACGAGATGGAAATTCAACAGAAATTAAGGAATTTGGAGACTTACGCGGACATTGGAGACTAAATTAGGCAAAGCTGCTCAAGGCCTACAGAACAAGTCCGGAAGGGTTCGCGAGTGACAAACCATAATTGGCCCACTTCACCAAGAACTGGAAACGTAATGGCAGTAAGCCAAATTTTCAGGAGAAATGCGCCTTTGTTTTCGTCACCTTGAGGAGCCCCAAGCGGACCAACGCAGCGCTGAATGACTAAATTGCGAGCATTCGAACAAATCCACTCCGGTCAGAATAGAACGAGCAGTAACGAAGGTACGAGGGTAAATCGGCGCGAAAGACCCAATATATTGAATCCACTCGGAGCAGGAATACGACAACGAGCGCAAGGACAATGCATGGTGCGTTGCGGGAGGGAGATTTCCCATATACGCGGGCCCTTGCTAGCCTGGGAAGCTGTTGTTCATTCGCAAAACGGATTGTGTGATCCTGTCGCCTCGTTCCCAGTAAAATGAAGCCTGATTCAAATACATACCTCTTATGGTCAGCGCACGGTAGTTGTCAGTGGGAATAAAGTAACTTAACAGCATTTCTTGACTAAGAAGCATTGCTCTGCTAATGAGCCGCTGTTCAATCACAATAACGGTCGCTGTTGAGTAAAGCTTGGTGTCTCCCAATTACTACAACATAGGAATCGATACGTACTATCGGAGAAGCAGTCCCCATTATGCGGCCGCAATGCAGTCGAAACTCTGGATGTGCTACTAACTTGTGTTACATATATGTCTCCAACTCACCGAAATCAAGATCTGCTCATGTCGCCTTCAATTCAGTGCTTGTCTCCAGAAGCTGCTACACCATTGGCCCGCAGTTCTCCGGACCGGGATCGTTTGCCGAAAGACACTAAAGGAGACGGCTAGGAAGATAACCTTATGCTCTTTGCGGTTGTTTCGCTCGACACGGATCGGTAGAAAGTACCTGTCAGATGAAAGGGCTGTGGTTGTTCAAGGCCTGGAATACTCCACTTATTTATTCACCTATGGTGCCGTTAGGATAGAGAGAGAGGAGACCCACGCTGTAAACTCGGAGAAATATCTCCTACATTGTAATCGACTTACACCAAATCAGTATGGTCTTCGTCCATACCGGAGACCACCAATCTACTGGGTGATCGAGGAAATTCATCCTAGAAGGAAGGGTTACAATGAGAATGATGCCGTGCACTCGGAATTTTAAAACATTTTCGACTGTCTGCATTACCGCATCGCACTTTACCGTCTCTGAAGATGTGAAGTCGAGCATCTTTTCCCTGAGTAGGTTGGCAGACTTTCTTCAACCGACACTGCATTTGCAGGTACGTGGCTTAAAGTACGACTTTACTTAGACGTCACTATTTGTACATGTGGTTTATTGCTGTGGCTCCGCATATCTGTGGTGTCCGTTAATCAACCCTCACTGTGACTTTATTTAACTCTTCACGGATGTCGAGATATCGCCAAGGATCATCAGGATTGCTCGAGATGGTCAAAGGGATGCAAAAACCACACTAAAATATCCGCGAGCACGTTTACTACTCGTATTCAAACTAGTTAAGCAAGCTTTGATTCTGTTACATTGTTAGACACTGGTAATGCATTGTTGAAATAGGCTCATCCGTGCAGTAGGATGATGAGGAATCTAGGGTTTAGGATTTCAGGGTAAAGTGGGGAACGAATCGCATGTAACAAGTCAGGTAATCATCAGCAAACAACAACAGCTGGACGGATGTTTCACATACTAGACTTTTGTCCCTGAAACAACCGATGTTCAGCAACCCACTATCAATGCCGCTAGAGACTGATACCATAATTGCACACATGGAAGACAAATGCCTGCTTGGTGCATATGTAAATTTGTGCAGGGTGGGGTTATGACATCATTGTTCCACATTATGAACGACATGAAAGTCATCCGTGATTTGCCCACATAGCTGTATTCTCGCTCACAGATCACTATGAAGTGAATCAATAAAATGGAAAAGCTATAACTAGACTTACCTATCTCCACCCAGAGCATTTCGCGGTTGACAGTGTCAGATGTTTTGTTGAAGCCGACGAACAGAAACTATAATAGCATGTTGCAGTCGAGCAATTCATTTAGAAATGAAAACCAGTAAACGATATGTCGGTCGTACTGGGACTCGAAAGAAAGCAATAATTCATTTCATCCACCATGGGTTTAAGGATAGCGCGACGAAGTGGTTTAGGGGAATCAGAGCAATCATTTTCCAAACGTAGCTTGGCAAGTTTATTCCACTAAAACTGTTGGTACACTGCCTGCTTACTTTGACCTTGTGCTGTGGTAGCATAAGTGTACACCTCAGTTTGGCAATGATTTTCAATTCAATACAATCAATGGATATAGTCTTGAGGGTTAACCAGTATACAGTGCTTAATGCCGTATCCTATGGGCACCGGTAAACCAACTGTTTCACAGTTGAGCTAATCATATGTACGTCTTGTAGTCACAGAGTATTCTTCGCAAGACTGGACTTCATATTTTGCTGTTGAAGCACATGCGATGTGTGCCAGTCAAACTCTAAATGATAGTTCAGTAGTTCGTTGCAATGCTCATGCCACACCTACATGGTAAATGTGTACTGGATGTACGCAACATCAGGATATCTTTCACCAGTGTCTTTCTACGTCACAGCGAGCGGGCCTGACTGTCATCGTCACGCGAAGTGTTGCTCACCATGACTGAGCCTACTCCAAGCTGCCTAATTTCGTCTGCCCACACCGTAGCTTCATTGAAAGTGCGTGCTTTTAAATCACCTAGTAGGAACAGCCGTTTGATTTCAGCACGGATCGCATAAAAGATGACAACTAAGCGTAAAACTGATTATTGGTGATATCAGGATACCCCATGGTGTGGCCATAGGAATTAAAACTACCGCCGGTTTATCCGTTAAGGCATAGGGGAATTGACCTCATGTTTGCGCGCATGTCAATCGGCCCCTTCAATATGTCGCCGATTAAGGGACAGCCTATTGGTAACTAGACGCCATGCTTGCACACCGCTCCGGTAGCGCTTCCTACCGAAAAAAAGAAAACAACAGCTTTATCCTCTTGCAATACACCGTGGCTAACCAGCCGAGTCCAAATGAGTGCGGCAATATCAATACCACAACGATGGAGTTTCATGGTAAGGAATGCGAAGCTTTGCGTTAGACAAGGCCTAGTGTTCTGGTCCAGACATGCGCAAGTGACCCAGCGTTCGATTTGGAGCGCACTGCTCGTAGCAATTGAGCGGGACAATGGCTATGATAGGCTGATGAATGTAAAGTAGGGATTTATTTCGAGGCATATGATACGGACCGGGTAAAGAGGAGGCTGAGAGGGTTGTTTATGGAAGAGGAGGGAAAGAAGAAGGAAGGAAACGTTTTCGCCAAACATGTCTCACTGTCTGCTGCAGATAAAGTGACCTTTGCCCCCCATCGCGCGACAATCGAGCAACCTACACGTTTCCGTATGTATCTTAACAATGTCTAATAGCCTCGTATCAAGGCCTTCGATAAAATTTACCATTTATTTTGGTTAGAAATACATCAGAAGGAGAGCCATTATGTTGTCGATATTGGTTATATTTATACGAGGATATCTAAAAGCATATATGGAAGCGAAATGTTAAATCCCGTATGCAAATATTTTGGTACAATACGGACCCATGATAGTTCACTTTCCACAAATGATGAAAGTACATCATTGCAGGTATTTCCGTGTTGAATTGTATCGAGCTATTAATTATTACGGTTTTTCAGAAAAAGCCATAAACCACTTAGGTTTCTCTCATTTAATATATTCTTTGAAGAAATTAACCTAGGTAGTTCCGAGGGAAGACAAACCGGTGTGACTCTAAGTTAGGATATACAAAGAAGTACACTTGAGGGCATAAGGCTTAGGGAATAGTTTAAGCTGATATCAGTGCACAATGGCTTTCTGGGATCTATATTGCCGTTATTGTTTAAGAATCCCTTTGGGGTAGATTGATATTAGTCTGGAAATTGTGCGTGTTGGCTTATGACGTGGGATAGACTGTAAGAATTAACATTCGTGATGCACACAGGGACATTGCAATTGCTGGTCTTTGTGTTTCCAATATGCACAGAATATTCCACTTCAGCAAGGCGGGCATTCATCCGGCTACGCATCTCGAAATCAACTTTCACCTGTCAACTACACAAATCCAGTTCTAACGTGCCAGCTATATTTGCACTTAGGACCAGACAAGTTTTGTCGGCAAATATGTTCTGCTGTTTTTTCTATCTTACACATCAGCCTCCTCCGGATTTTCCGTCGAAGTCTTGAGAATCATGAGTTTCGACCACTTAGCGTCTGATGAAAAAATCGTGATTGCTTACTTCGGGCAGCTGTTTCGGAGATCAAGTGTCCCACCGCAACTGCTAATTCAGTATCATTCATTAGTAGATTAGAAGCGTCAAGGCACTGGACAAATCCCTCCGAGCATTGTTTTAAACAGTATAAGGCAAACCATGAGAACCACATGGTTTAATTCCTTTTGATTATGCACTATCTTCCTCGTACAAATTACTTTCACCCCGGTTAGCGAAGCAGAGAAACCAATGCTGTTCGACAGAAATGAAGTCACAAAAACCGGAGAGATAATTGACTCTTACGGTCGACGCTGAATTTATCCATCTAAATGTATATTTAATATCCAACTCCTAGAACAGTTTTAGTTGCAGGTTAATCAGACAAAATGACTGAGTTGCCGGGTTTTTACATAAATAAATGCGGATAACCGAAGGTGGATTTTCCGGAATCCACTCGCTTGCATTTGGTGGAACGTCCCTCACAATTTGCTGCATATCATAGCGCTTAACTTCATTCGACTAGGATTTAACAGATCTTCCGTATTATTCTAATCGGTTCAGTGACTGATTCAAAGGTGTGTTTCTAAAGGATTTTTTGCTGAAACGGAACAGTGTAATATTTTATTTTCTAGTACTTTGTGGATTTTTACGCTCATTATAAAGAGCTTGTTGAAGTGGTCAAGTCAGCCAAAAATTATTCATCAGTAACATTTGTACTGGCTCCTAGACCAGTATTCATTTGGAAGCATGCGATAACCTATAGCCGATCGCCTGTCTTTGTAACCTGGTCAACCAGTGCGCCGGTGTAATGCTTCACACTGACCGACGCAGCCACACGCCCGCTAGTCCGTCCACCCTCGACCTTTCTAACCACATCGCTCGTCCGACTGCTGTGTACAACCGAACAAGGAAAAGCACGCGACATCAACTAGTTCACTGTGTCAGGTAGCGACATGCCGTGCAACAGAGAAAAAATAGATGGAAGTTCTAAATGCGCCGGATGAAAGGTGTTGTGGAACGGGGGAATGTAATTCATTGGTACAATTATTGTTCGCCTGCTCCCACTGTTCCACACAGTATCATCTAAATCATGCGAACTTTTCCTAACGAGAGTCAGCGTTCCTACAGCTTCCAAGATGACTTCTGGTTTTGTATTGCGTGTTTGACTATCCCAGTAATCAAGTGTATGCTTATTCTTGTCCAAAGGTGCGACCGGTTGGATGTAGAAGTTGAACAGCGAACGAACGTTAAGAATAGGTCACTGGAAGCCAGTATTCGCCAAGACTAGCTAGTGGCCTCCAACCAAACCAGCGGTGCACAATTTGCGTTGCCTGAACCATTACCGATATCTCGTCTATATTTGGAAGAAAACAGACCAAGGCAATGATAGCCAGGCGCTGCTGATGACAACCAAGTTCAGGCACAACCCAAAATATGTGGTCGATCAAGTTCCGATGGTCATAACAACTTCTGTCTGTGGCAAAGATAGGGCAGCCGAACACCGGTCGTCTGCATCTGCAAATCAAGGGTTTCATGTCTAGTTAACTTCTAGCGAGAATGCAATCGTTACAAAATTCACGCGGAATGTCAGACTTATTGTCTCTTCAGTTGTGAATACCGCTAAGTAGAACATAGAGACTGGCAGTAGATCATAATCACTTAGTAAAAAGCAAGGACTAAAGATTCCCCTACAGGGAAGCTAAACAAAATAAGATCCAACAAAATCGATGTGACTGTTGTGGTCTAAATGCATTCAAATCTACCGCCATCACATTGTGGAATAAATTGTGTGACGATCAAGACCAGTGGAACACATTGTACATTTTGATGAATAGAAAAGCCAAACACACAAAATTAGGACAATTTACCCGTCACCCGAACACTGCACAGTATGGCGAACAGAGATGTATAAGTGTAACGAAAGAACCCTTCACTGGTGTAGAAAATTCAACTCTCTATTAGTGCCTTCCTTACAAGGCGGATCCTGTGGGATACGCGTCTATCCTGTTCTACCTTGAAGCGTGCACCGTTGCAAAGAAACACCAAAAAGGACACAGCTGGTAGGATCGCATTGACACATTATCTATCTATGGCGTGTCAAAGCTTCCTCTCCATGATAGTCAAGAGATAGGAAATCAGGATTTAGAACAGTTACGGTTCATTCGAGAAATATTTTGCTTGGATAACATCGGCACTCGATCTCACAAAAGACCATCTCTCACACCACAAGGTGGGGGATGTAGACCAAATATGATAAAATTTGTGAGTCAATCGTAGCCAACAGCAACGGAGTTGCAAAAACATTTGCAGGGAAATCGGAAGTGTCTCCAATCTGAACTTTGGTTAACAGCTGCAGAAGCCTTGAGAAGGCCGAATATGAGCCTATCTGAAAAAGCTAATCTATCGGCACTTACACAGGCGCTTCAATATACCGCTTATCCATGCGATTCTGTAGTAGGTCTGGACACAAATTGGACATATCTTGGCTAGATCAAGTAGCATACGATGTACCATTATCTCAGCAAGGAGCTAATAACGACCGCAAGAGTTAAATTTCTAATGGATATCCTGGAAAATTAATTCAGGTACACAGCAGGTCTCCCAGCAAGAAAATACCAGTGCTAACAGCAGAGAAAATTGATGTTTATTTGTCCTTGCTGTTCAAGGGTTCATGTGGCAATTGAGATAGGACGCACACTCCGGTTCGGCCTGACTTGCAAATACATGACCGTCCAGTTGCGACTCATCCACACCACGCATTGTCTTATTCTTCTAACCGTCAAGGCATCTAGTCGGGTAGTTCGTCCTCTCACCCTGTTTACTAGTTCATCTGTAAATAAGGTTACTTTACATGGTCAGAACTGACCGTCATTTAGCTGAGAGAGTAGTTGGATATTTGCCAAAGTGCTCGGGACAAGTAATGATGCAACAAAACGGAGTGGGGTTGAGGATTACTCGGAGTCTGTCGTAGTCTGTCAGCAAGAATTAATGGTAATCGGCCCGCATGTAAACACGGAGACTGCGCTGAGGGTGATTTTCGCGACAAAAACCTGATAAGTTTGGCAATTAATGAGGACTTGCTAAGTAAGACCCATTAACCAGTACTATGCTCACAGAAAGTCTTGAGGCCAATTCTACTGCCTGGGTTTTGTCTGCTTGCTTGGTGTTGCTGATTTTTCCATATATATATAATCGTTTGTATGTTTCTGCTAGTGTTGTGTTTGCGACTGAAGAAATCAGTCGGAACGTTGACATAACACAACGTATGTCTTCTCTCTACCTTGAACAAATGGCTGAGGGGACTCACTCATTTATATCACTATTTTACCGACAAATCCTTAACGTCTATGTGCGTCTCCATGTCGAGTATGCATTTCAAGCCTAGCATCCGTGACTGGAACGTAGCCACACTGCACTGGACAAATCACAAGGTCGGGCTTCCAAATACGTCATGGAAACGAGCATGCTCCCTTTAAAGCAATGGCTGAAAAATGTGCAAGTATTCAGAGAAAGTTAGCATCAATAACCATGCGACCTGATGATGGCACACATAACTTTACTCAATACCAATTTTGAATGCCGCTCTTTACGAAAATTCAACAGTGACAAACTTGCAAGTTTAGTCATTGAAAGTATCAAACAACAAATGCGCATGAATTCATTGTCCTTTGTTCATTGTTCATAAGATGGGTGATAATGATTCTGTGTCAATTTAACGAAGCTATTAGCCACGTACCCGCTTGTGAAAATAGGTTTGCTACTCAGGTTGGATTAGTATCAGTCAACAACCCAGTGATAAAACAGATGTGGACGAGTGGCCAACCTTCGGAACTACAAACTGGGTACTTGTAAACATAAATGATGATCCGAGATAAAATCACTTCAGATACAAGCATTTAGGTCCCAGAAAACTCTACTAGTTGTCTCGCGATGTTGACTGAAGAGATAACTGTCGTTATGAGGTTAGATGGTTATTATGTTTCTAGATATGTCAAATATTTCATGATAGACTAGTTAAGCTGGTATGTAAACTGGTCACATTTTCTGATTCCCTTGCGGTCAGCAGTCGTTCATTCTCCTTTGGATTCAACGGGCTCTTAGTTAGAGCGAGAGAGCAAAATATCTTCTAACAAATGTTGTGTGCGATCTGACATTGTTCCAGCTCTGGAGTAACCACTGTAACATCGGATTCTCGGTTAACTGGCACAAGTTGCTCAGTGCAATCACTCCATGCGACGACCTGGAAGGTACAACTTCGCTCTTTGCTCCATCTCAATGTCTTCAGCTTTGAATGAATTTAAGGGTATTATATCACGAGAATGAATAATCAAAAAAATAAAGAAGAACTGACAACATGTGTTGCTTGTAAACTGAATTATGTTGACGACCACAGTACCCTTGTTTGAACAGCTTTTTTGTTTGTAAGCAGCGTTTGCAGGAGCAAACAACTTAGGCCCCATTTCATGTCCCCTTTTGGTTCCGGGTGAAAGTTGGGTAAGGTTGGCCGGTGAGCAAGTGGGCTGGTCTACCACAGACAAAAATGTTGGGTTGATGGAATAGGGTGAACTGTGTCAATTTCGACAATCGTTGTCAGAAGAATCTGTCAGCTCCGCCATCGCTGTTGACATTCAAAGCTAGACCTAGCCGTACAGTCATTTGGCTGCACCATCTCACATGACCCATTGCCAATGGCCGAATAAGAGTGTCTTTTAGTGATTTAATTGCCCGACAGCTCCCAGAATAAGTTCCAGCTTCTTACCTCCTGCACCGGTGCATTAGGTGCAACGGTTATCACAAACATAGTATCTGTCTTCAGTTATTCTTGGGTTAACAGTTTTTGCTACCTATGCCCCGGTGAGACCAACAGCGTGAACATACTCTTGCCTACACCGATTACATACTTTGCATTATTCTTCATAACCACCTTACGGGACTTGCCTATCTAGAAATTTTCACCTATATAAACCATTATTCCATTGCTTTATTGTTTGAAAACTCCGTGATGCATTACTGCCTTTGCATGCAACAGACCTACTCTGATTTAATAAGTAAGCAAAAGTATAGTTCTATTTTCATGCGGACTTAAAGTTAAGCAACAACCATGACATACATCACATCATTTGCGAAATCGGTGGAACCTAAAATATTTACGCAATTCTTTTTTGCGGACGGGTGTGGGTGAGTTGAAAATGAACATGCTAAGTTGCTATTTCCAGAAATGTGAACCTGTGTGAATGACCCAAGGAAACCGGTGAAGTGGTTGCCTCTGTTTACGCGAACAAGCCTCAAAGATTGCATGCAGTAACCTTTGTGGATTTTTGGGTGCATGTGCGGGAGTTAGTTGAATTCAATGAGGTGATATGACGTTGTGTGTCAATTCGAGTTAATTTCCGGTGAGCTAATGCTATCGGTGAGAAAGCACATATGCCAGTGTCGGTAACAATTGGCGTGATTCCAATGCCTGGTACATTAAACCAAAAAACATGCAAAATGCTGTCCATAAAGTTGGAAGGTAATTAAATTTAAAACGTGCTTAACATTTTCGAGAAAACACCTAGAAATCACATCCGTAAATTGCAAATAGCTCGATAAATCACTACGGGCTTATTAGGACCAAGGCACTTAGGGTTTCCTTTCTGGATGAGAAGTAAACAAGATAAAATGAAGCTGGTGCCAGAAAAAATTATTTATCATAATATATACGTTTTAATACAGTCATGATTTTCTATTCTTAATATTGTGACGCCCAGTACGCCTCCACCCCACGACCTCAAGAAAAAGTCCAAGATGAGCCGGGATAAAACAGATTTTTTTATTACGGCACGGCACCAGTTATATAGCTTTACAAACAAGGGCGAATCCAAGCTACTAAACGCATGAGATCCAACAGGCATGGAGAAAACACGAAATGGAACAAGCAAATGAGAATCGCGAAAATTACGAGCCAATGAAATGCAGCAAAGAGAATAGTGTCTGCGGAGTTAATCCCTGGGGGTAACCTTCTGGTGAGCGACCATTAAAAACGACGAGTAGCGTCCAATCAGTGTGGAGAAGTGATGCGTTTAAACAAATGCCAGAACAGTTGATAGTGAGAATGATACAAACCAGGAAAATAAAAACAGGTATAATAAATATGTGTCGGCTGAATAATACATCCACGTGAAAAGCTAAGAAACGCTGAGCAAAAGAAACCAATCAGTTTGTCCACAGAATGAGACGGCTGAAATTAGCTGTGAGCGATTGCGAATGAGGCTGAGGAAAAGCGGCGTGTCCAAAATGTAGCAGAGAAGCAGGTAACTGCGCAAACAAAGAAATAGGCAACCAACATAATTCATGAAACTGAGGGTTAAGTAGCCAGCTCCCTACATCTCCCCATTCTAAAGTTGGTTACCTGTACGGAACATGGCTTTTCCGACGCGGGTCCACTTGAAACGGTTGTACAAATTTTATTGTTCGTTGGGGTCTGCTCCGACCTTCTTGTTCCGGGCATTCCCTTGGTTGAAATTCTCGGCGTGAGGAAGCACTTGTTTTGCCATTGTCAAGCAACTCATTAACATCAAATCTGTTGGCATTCTGAACATCACCTTCCAGTGTACACCGCAGTTTCAGCTGAGTTGCGTGACGTCTCCATACCTGCGCACCAACTTGAACATCGTACATCACCCGTCCCCGACGTCGAACGATGCGTCCTGGTATCCAGCTGATCCGCCATCCCTGAATAGCCGCTGCAGATACAAATTCGCCAACTCTGAACATCCTTCTCCGTGCACCGAACCGCATGTTGTATTGCTGCTCCATTGCTAAGTTCCTTGTTTGTGGGAGAGGATGCCTGGGTGTCAGCAAATCCAGGGTAGTTCTCAATCTGCGACCCATTAGGACTTCAGCTGGTGACTTCCCATCGGGTGCATTGGGATTGGGAGTCACTCGATAATTCAATAGGAACCGCTCTAGTCTTTCGTCCAACGTTCCCTCGCCTTTTGACTTCAAAAGTGCTCTTTTCAGGGTATCAACAAAGCTTTCCGCTTGGCCGTTTGACTGTGGATAATATGGTGCTGTCCTCACGTGCTCGATTCCATTTTGTGCGCAAAACTCGGCGAATTGATAGGACGTTAACTGCGATCCGTTTTCGGAAATAACGGTTTTTGGTAGGCCATGCTGACTGAATACATGTCTCATTTCCGAGATCGTGCTGTTTGAGGACGTGGTTTGCATCCGGATCACTTCCGGCCACTTACTGTACGCGTCAACCATCACAAGAAATTCCACACCCTCGACCGGTCCTGCTAAATCAACATGGATGCGCGACCAGGGAGATTCTGGATTCGACCAAGATTGCAATGGCACACGCATCGGCAGTTTGGATGCACTGATGCATCTGGAACAAGATCGACCGATATCCTCAATTTGGCTGTTTATCATCAGCCAAAAGACGTAGCTGCGAGCGAATGCCTTCATGCGGGCGATTCCTGGATGGCCCTTGTGCAGCTCTCTTAATATGCGCTGTCTGAGCACTTCTGGAATGACTATGCGATCTGCGAAAAATAGACAGGAATCAACTTCCGACAATGCGCCTCGCCTTGTGAAGAACTGGGTCAAAGCTTCGTTCGGACACTTCTTTGTCCATCCACTTCTTGTATAGGTTAATACTTCTTGTAACACAGGGTCCTGTTTAATGGCTTGCGCAAACATTAAACCATTCACTGGCAAGTTACACTCTGCTTCTTGTATCATGTAGCTGACGTCCGATTCGGCTGCAATGGATGCAATGACTGCGTCTTCTTGATCGCGTCTACCGGTATTGATCAGTCTGGACAGGGCGTGCGCTTGTCCAATAGAATCAGTGGACAAATGCCGCATGCCAAAATCATAGCCCAGGAGCAGAGTTGCCCAGCGCTGAAGTCGACTGGCTGTATATGTCGGAATGCCTTTCTTAGATCCGAAGATTGCCAAAAGCGGTTTGTGATCAGTCACCAGCGTGAATCTTCTGCCATATATCATCTTGTGAAATTTCTGTACGGCGAAGATGATAGCCAACGCCTCTTTCTCATTTTGACTGTACGGTTAGTCTGATGGAAGAAGGCCGATTAGCGTTCATTTACCTACCATGGGTCGTTCATGGTGAACGCCGGTCATTTACGGTTGTTGTCCCCAACATCCAATAGCCATCCAATGTTTCGCAAAATTTGCAACATGCTACCGCGAGGGCAGAGACATGAATTTCTCTCTCACCTTAGTGGTGCGGACGTATGGAATTCTCGGCAGACGAGTGATTTAGTGCAGGGCTCAGTTGAGAAAAGCCTAACCGCTAAAGACGCACCGACATGAGGCTATTGATCATCCAGCGAGTCATAACGTGTTTCGCGGCTGTCAGCTTACCGCACTGGGTGAAGGTCATGGCCAACCGTAGGCGTTGGAACGATCAATGGTTATCTCTGTGTGTCGCCCTGGCTTCGCTGCAAAGTCGGCTTAGGCGACCTAAACTGCAACGTGCATGTGCGCACGTGATGGCAGCTCAGCTGAGGACGAGGTTAGATATTGCAACTGTTGTCAATGTTATTGAATCACGGGTAATGGGACACGAGCAGACAATGCAGTCGGGATCACGTAACGTTCCTGTTACTCAGCGCGCGATGATTATTCGGCTGTACGGTGAATGCGGTTTAAACGCCGCATCAGCTTCAAGAAAATACAATGCAATGAACGCAGGAATGCGTCCCATCACCGCCCGGTACGTGCTTAAACTAATGCTGAAGTTCGAGCAAACTGGTAGTGTGTGTGACATGAAGAGAACCGGACCGCCTCGCATCACCATGGACGACCGTTCAGTTTGCGCTGTAGTCAGTGAAGTGTCAAAAAGTCCTGATCTCAGCATTCGTAGGATCCCACAGCACTGTGACACGACCCGATATGCGGTACACCGGATATTACTGGAACGAAAATTTCGGAGGTTTCGTGCACTTCAAGTGCAGGTTTTGAACCCATGCGATCCGGAGAAGCGGCATGAATTTTGCCGTTGGTTTCTGGATCACGAGGATATTTGTGCTGTTATCTGTACAGATGAGGCATTGTTTCATCTGCATGGAACAAGGAAACTACTGTTGGGCTACCAGCAACCCACGAAAATTTACCGCATCACGTATGAACCACAGTGTGAAACTGATGGTTTGGGTCGGATTAACAAGCCAGAAAATCTTGGGCCCATATCTCTTTTCCGGGAATGTGACCGGTAGGTTGTTGTTTTGAAGTACTAAAGCCTTCTCTTTTCCTAGCATCGTCACATTGGGAAATGCTGCAGGCATTTGTGCTTCCCCAGTTGGAGGCCGAAGGGGCATTCATACTATTTGCTGCGCATGCACATTCTGCTAAAACGGTACGTGCTTACCTCACCGACAAATTTGGTCACCATCGGATCGGACGCGGTGGACCATTGGAGTGGCCTGCTCGCTCACCAGATTTGAATCCCATGGACTATTTTCTATGGGACTATCTGAAGCGGGGAGTGTACAAAACAAAGCCGAGTACATTGGATCAATTGAAAGAAAATATTGTAAACGAATGTCGCTCGATCACGTGGGGTGCATTGGAGAAAGTGCTCGCCAATTGCATCAAGCCGTATGCGCACTGTAAGCAGAATGCCGGCGGACATTTTGAACATATCCTTCACTGGCATATATGATCGTTCCAATACATTTCGGTTAATATACTTATCCTCTTTCAATAATGTGTTAACGACTAAACTGGGTTCCAGGAGGCAGCTGGTCGTTGCTGGAGGGGACGGGGTGCACAGTCCTTGTGGCCATGTTAGGATCAAATAGTGGTTCTATGCACTTGGTTTGGAGCGGACCACGGTCCAGCTACAGCATTGTGTACGCTTGCTTCTCAAATACAGCTTTCTTGTGTTTGGCTGTGAAGGAGTGTGGGCCGGCTCCGTTGATGAAACGTGGCTCACATCCACATGCCTCCCGGTCTTATTCCTTCGGGTTTACTTGGGATACGGGGTGGGTGGTTGGAGCTGTGGGCTGTGCAGCACGGGTCACCTATGGTCCTTCTGTAGACGCAGGCTTCCTGTGGGTGGCCACAGTGCCATGCCAATCCGAAACCGTATGCTTCCAACCATATATATGTATATATATATATATGTGTATATATATATATGCAATGGTAACAGAAACTGTGCTCTGAGCCCAAGCCGCATTGTTTAGCATGCTTTGCTATTATTCCGCAGCAGATGTTTCCAGTTGCGTTAAGAGATGTCTATCATCAAGTTTATATGCAGAGTTTATATGCAGCAGAGTAAAAAATGTAACAAACCACATAAAGAGGAGCGACTTATATCTTCGAACTTGGGGAACCCGCTGTGTGATTGGGTTGCTACGAGCAATAACGTTTTCCGGATTAAAAAAGCCTATATGAGATGTCAGTTGATTTCGTCCAACTGCGGTGAAGGAGAATCATGCATACAATACCAACCTCAGCATGAGGTGAGGAGTGACCGGAGAAATAAGTACGAAATCACTGTGGATAATACAGAATCAGTAGTCAATTATAAACTAAATGGATGAATATCGACCTGCCACGCATCGTTCAGTAAAACATGGCATTCAAAACATACGTACTTTTATTCGCTACTGTGGTCCGTCGAACTTCCATTTATATGCAGGGATGAACATGCATCCTCAATGATTTTATTATCGTTGACTAGGTGAAGCAAGCTTGCCAACTCAATTAGGCAACGTAAGTTTTGCGGCAGTGGTAACTTGACGGTACA
>OX104067.1:41802681-41822905 GCA_944474145.2 Dicrocoelium dendriticum | reverse complement strand
AAGGTTATCTTCGTAGCCTTCTCCTCTTGTGTCTTTCGGCGAGCTATCCAGGTCCGAAGAATTATGAGCCGAAGGACTGTAGTTTTATAAAACAAACGCTCAATTGAAGGCGGGATGTTCAGATCCTTTTGTTCTTCGTCATATTCCTGCCCCGATTGGATACAACATACTGGGTCTTCCTCGCCGATTTAGCCTCCTGTCTTGTTTACTGCTCGTCTAATTCTGACCGGAGTGGATTTTGTCCGAATGCTGGCAATTTATTCATTCGGCGTTGCATTGGTCTGCTTGGGGCTCCTCATGGGAAGGAAAAATTGGCGCATCTCTCAGAAAAGCTGTCTTACGGCCCGTTACCTTTCCAGTGCTTGTCGACCTGGCCCAATTATGGTTTGTCGTTCACAAATCATTCTGGACTTGTTCCGTAGGCCTCGAGCCTCTCTGCCTAATTTACTCCTCAATAACCGCTCTAGTCTCCAAATTCGTTAATTTCTGCTGAATATCCATCTCCTCTGTTATTCCGGCCTGCTACGTCTCAACATCAAGACATGGATTTCGCTTGCAGCAATGCCACTTCGAATCCCTCATCCTCACGTGTTGCCGAGTCTTACTTCGGATGTCGGATTGTGCCTTCCGTTGCGATGTGAAAGTGAGCCATTTCTTTGGTGGTTGTAGCCATATTGCTGATGATTTTTCACTCTAACTGGGCACTATCAAAGAAACGCCCCTCCAGAGAGTCGCGTGATGTTCTCAAAGAGCCCCGATCGGACATCTTACTGTGCCTATTCATAAGCCAAGTTTGTTGCATTCTTTGAAAATTTATTGTACCGTACGCAATTAATCGCAAAGCCCTGACGAGCCCTGTATAAGCGTTTCTAGGACATATGTATTGCATTCGCAAGTAGTAAGTCGAGTACTGTGCGCTGGTTTACCACTGTAAATTTAAATAAGTTTGACATTCGGTTGTACGTTAGTCGCGTTACTCTTACCAAATCCACTAACGGAGTTGGACTTATTTCAGAAGTAGATAAATGGTGATGACGTTAAACAGCCAGTATGGAGCATATGCTGCTCACCAGCTGCATATTCCATCGGTGTGGTTCGATGTTTAGTGACTCTGGATCACCAACCGGTTCACATTTTAGGTTAGCACCGTAGCGCAAAAACACCACACTTCCTTCATTGGACGACAATTTTGGAAACGTGATATTCCTTTCATCGCAATCCTGTTACCGTCAAGTTACCACTGCCGCAAAACTTACGTTGCCTAATTGAGTTGGCAAGCTTGCTTCACCTAGTCAACGATAATAAAATCATTGAGGATGCATGTTCATCCCTGCATATAAATGGAAGTTCGACGGACCACAGTAGCGAATAAAAGTACGTATGTTTTGAATGCCATGTTTTACTGAACGATGCGTGGCAGGTCGATATTCATCCATTTAGTTTATAATTGACTACTGATTCTGTATTATCCACAGTGATTTCGTACTTATTTCTCCGGTCACTCCTCACCTCATGCTGAGGTTGGTATTGTATGCATGATTCTCCTTCACCGCAGTTGGACGAAACCAAGTTTCATCTCATCTAGGTTTTTTTTAGTCTGGACAAAAATTACTGCGCGTAGCAATCCAATCACACAGCGGGTTCCCCAAGTTCGAAGATAAAAGTCGCTACTTTTTATTTGGTTTGTTGCATTTTTTACTCTACTGCATATTCTGTGTCGATTTTGCTTGTGGGCTTTCGCTTAAATTATATTTTGGTTGTTTGATATTGCTGCTGTGGCTGCGCGTGGTGTGAATGTTGACAAGATGCCTCCCTGTCTAACACCCTTCACTTCAATTACTGGGTGCAGGAGACGGTTGGCCATTGCTGATAGTTGCTAACATCCACATGCCTCCAGGTCTTATTCCTTCGGGTTCACACGGCATTTGAGGTGTGTGGATGGAGCTGTGGGTGGTGCAGTGCAAGCCACCCATGGTTCCCTTTATAGGCACAGGCATCCTGTGGCTGTCCTATGGAGGCCACAGTGACAGGCAAATCCGGAACCGGATGTGTTCAACCATGTCCGCAACAGTAATAAGCTGTTGCTTGGATCTAATGGATCCCCTACCATAGTGGCTCTAGCAGATTCCCCACCACAGCACATCAACCAACCGAGACGCATTACTGCGCGCGCGGCTCCATCATGCTTAGACCTACTTTTGACTAGCTGTGAGCAGCGTGTGCATAACATCCAAGTCTTAGAGCCTCTGGGAGCGAGCGACCATTAGATGATCATAGGCAGCTTGGAACTACCACTGCGGTACTCTCCCCTGCTGGAGCCAGCCTTCAACTATTGGAAGGCGGACTTTAATGGCCTCATTCGAGCAGCGAGCCAGACGGACTGGTCTTTACCACAGGATTCATCTATTGAAACCTGTTGGACTGTCATTAAAGAGGGAGTGAAATCGTTGTGCGCCCGATTTGTACCCCTCAAATTTCGAAAAGTTGGGCCAGTCAAACCACATTGGTTCGACAAAGAGTACAACAAACTGGCCGGTCGACGACGCAGACTGTGGGACAAGTTCGTGTTATCTGGCTCTGATGAGGACTACAATGCGTATAAGGTACAGCGAAATCGTTGCAACGACGCGAAAACAAGAAAACGCAGAAGCTACGAAGAGGAGCTTGCAGCCGCCGCAAAAACTGCTCCCAAGAGGATCTTTGCATAAGTGAAGCGGCGCCTGAAGCCTGTATCCAATGTCCCAGTGTTAGAAGGCTCCGATGGGCAGCCCTTAACCTCGAGTACAGATCGTGCGTCCGCATTGGCGATGCACTTCGCCTTCGCATTTGCAAGTGACCAGGTGTCTGTAACGAGTTCGACGAGTACCGCTCCAGCCGAACTTAACAGCCTGGACTGCAATATTGAGGATGTGCGCAAGCTTCTAGCAAATCTTGACGGGGTGAAGCCTGCTGGACCAGATGGTATACACCCACTGATCCTCAATTCCCTATCGGCCATCATCGCGCCTTCTGTAACTGAACTGTTTAACGGATCCCTATCCACTGGACTGTTACCAGACGACTGGAAATGCTCAGTCCTAAAGCCTATACCGAAAGGTGGTAACCCAAGTAAAGTGGATAACTATCGGACGATCTGCCTGACTGCTGTTTTAGCAAAGACGCGCGAGAAGATCGTGAAGAAGAACCTTCTGCAGCTTCTCGAGTCGAAAAACCTGTTGACCTCCGCACAGCATGGTTTCATGAAAGGTCCCTCGTGCATCACCAACCTACTGTTGACAAGGCACGAGTGGTTATAAGCGATGAACCAAGGCCATTCAGTCGATTTCAGTAACATTGACTTCAGTAAGGCTTTGACAAGGTTAACCATGCAGTGCTCTTTGACAGCTGAGGATGTACGGTGTTGGTGGTTCGCTACACAAATGGATCAGAAATTTCCTTGTAGATCGGAAGTGGAGAGTCCAGGTGGACAACCATCTAACGGACTGGTATCCACCGAGCAGCGGCGTTCCCCAAGGCATTGTACTGGGGCCGATATTGTTTCTGATCCATGTAAACGATGTGCCTAAGCTACTCCAATCACCATGTGCGTTGTTCGCAGATGACATGAAGGTGTGGAGAGTAATCCGCACACTCAATCATTGTGATTTACTTCAGCAGGATCTCGACAGCCTCTCAACATGGTCTGCAGAGGTTAACCTTCCGATCAACCCTGCTAAGTCGCAATTCATGAGGTTGGGTAAATGCGAGCACAGTCGAACGTACACAGTGGCTGGTCAACCGCTGCATCCCGCGTCTTTCGTGCGCGACCTCGGTGTGCTCTCACGCTGCGACCTAAATTCCACTGACAACACTAATAGGCTGTACCAAAACAGTCTTCGGATGCTTTGGGCGCTCAGGCACAGCTTTAGCACTTGGTCCGAAGAGATTGCCACTCGCATCTTCGTCTCGATAATACGACCAATGCTAGAGTACGGCACTCCCGCATACTGTCCCATCACCCGGGGCGAAGTAGAAAAGCTTGAGCGGGTGCAGCATGTAGCCACTAGGCTGATTCCCAACTTACGAGGTATGCCATATGAAGACCGATGTAAGAAACTAGGGCTGTACACCCTAGCATATCGTCGGCTGAGGGTTGACCTCATCATGACGCACCGGATATTACATCTGAGTGATTACCCCATGTTAAGACAACTGCTTCATCTGCGCACACCAAGCGGCAAGCGAGGACACCGGTACAAACTTATCGTACCGCAGTTGAAGCGGGTAGCTCACCAACTCTGCTTCGAACGTAGAGTGGTGAATACCTGGAACAACCTGCCGTAGCCGGTAATAGAGGCGAATTCAGTGGCCGAATTTAAGAAGCTTCTAGACAACCATTTTGCAGAGGCAAAATATAAAGAGCGGAACGATAATTAATAGCTTGATGTCCAAAAACGACAATTGATGCAGCTACATAGAGTATGCTCTCCTCGCTGCTTGTAATCAGTATCAATATCAGTATCAGTATCAGCAGGACATTCCGTCTTGACAAACTAGCAATATTCTTGCTGTTAGTCAGAGCACAGCTGGTAGACTTTTTCGAAGTGCTTATCGGTTGCCTACTACTCCTGTAATTTACGTGAATTAAAATACAGCCTTCATAAATGTTAGGTGGGACTCCGTTAATTAGTGAGCTGCGCAACCTTGGGATCGATTCCATTACAAGGTTTTCAGAAGAGGTCTCGTGACTCTAAACCCACCGGTTCATATTCAAAATTACTGTTTCATATTGGCGACAGCTTTGATAGACTTGTTTTTACTTACAGTTAATCTCCGTGATCTGCAAAGCAGGGGTTTATCTGACCATGCAAGGCCCACCGACTATCAGGATAGACTGACCCAACCTTTTCCATACTTGGGATAAACAATCGGCAACAGGGCTGCTCTCATAGCATCGACAGGGTTCGCTAGGAGCGCGAGGTCTATGTTCCCTCTAATACTTGGAGTTCGGAGGAAGATACGTAACTGCATTTGTGGAACTTCTTGACTTCAGTAGCCAGCCCTGTCCACGTCAATTTTTGTAACTTGCTTGCCTATGGAGGATTGTTCCCGCTTATATATACAAGATGGTGTGCCGCGTTGGTCAACCGCCGTCCATCATGGCCTAGAGGCTTAAGATATTGGCTAGTGATACAAAACCCTAGTGGTCGTGTATTTGGTTCCTGAATGATGAGAGGTATATGCAACACTGACAAGTTTCAACACAGGGAAATGGCCTTCGGAAGCTTTTTCGGATGCAAGTTGCATAGAAGACTTGAGTCACTTCACGATGAATGTTCAATAAAATCAGCACTATATGGATGAGTTTACTCGCAACACCATGGTAATGGTGGAATCAGTAACATGAGTACACATCACCCGAACCCTTTATTTTCAATGAATCCGACGTTTATTCATAAAGTTGGGCACATATGTACTTGTACAGAATACCTTTTTCTCAAATCCTCTGATACATTATGGACAGTGGTTAATTACCGCTTTGGTGTAATGCGGATAATCATCGGCATTTGCGCAAACGGAACTCCTCCACTCCTTTAGTTTCCTATAAGTCATAAGAAGTTGCAGATTCTATTTGTTAGGCCTTTGCAATGGTAGATACTGTCTAACCGTCAATAATAGCTATTGGATATCAAGTTTGCAGAAACCTGTATAATGGTCCATACTTTATGCACCCAACAACTCCATGAACTGGTGCTTCAACAACTCATTTGAAAAATGAATTTCCGATCGCTTCCTAACATATTTCAAGATATCGAATACAATATATATATATATATATATATATATATATATATATATATATACAACCGGCGTACTTCGCGCTGGTGCAACGAAGACGAATGTGGATTTTGGGAAATTTGAACAGAAAGTGTGGAAAAATCATCATCTCACTGTTAGAACCAAAATTACGGTGTACATGTCCATTGTCTTATTGGTCCTTACCTATTAGCGGAAACATGGACACCGTACAGAAATGATATCTGATTTCTGAAATGATTGCATCTGCAGTGCTTTTGACGAATTCTGCACATCCACTGGGGGGACAGTGTGCCTGACACGGATGTCATCCGCCGGAGCTAAGAGTGCTCAATGGACTGTCTGCTACTGCTGCGACGCCTCAGGTTGCTGGGACATGCGAGCCGTAGGGTTGCGACAAGAATCCCGAAGCAACTGAGTGCGGGCGGTCGGAACGCAGGCAATGCAAAGTTGCGCTACCAAGCCTAGTTGAAGATTAATTTGTACCGAGTACGTGTTGACCCAAGGGTAGGGAGGAGGTGACAACGAATCGTCGGGCCTAGCGTGATCTCCTGACAAGTACCGTTGCCCAAGCGCTAGATAGACAGCTGATGCGTCAGGAAGTTAAGCGTGTGACACGCGAGAACCAACTGTCGGCGGACCACCATTTATTGGCTACTTCTACATGGGGTTGAAGTGCACCTAAGCCTAGCTGAGCTTGCTACTCACCAGTAAGGACACGAAGAGCCTGTGCCGAAAAGGCCAAATGTGAGACCGAGCACCGCGGACTAACATATGGTCCTTGACGGGACACAACTGAGTACGGATACCATAACTCACCTGTTACGTAGCAAGTGCGAACGGTGCTCGTGAAATCGACAAACCTTCTATAGAATGGTGAGTCAGAACAATATATCCGTTCTCTCGCAACATCGGAGATAACGACTTTAGCGATGACACCAGACTATGTCATTGAGCGTTGCAGCGCAGTGACACCCACCCATGGTTCGGTACAGACAGGCGCTCTGTACTTGACCTAGTACTAATCCAAGCATAAATGCTCACATGCGGGGCTCCATGCTGAATTTTGATGTTGCACACATCATGCTTCTTCCCCACATTTGGGCTACACAAAATTACCTTACCTCACAATACTTACCATTACCGAAGCCTCCCAACACGTTACTGAGTACAGTACCAAAGAGCAAAGCTTCCTCGCTTTAACAGAAAAGTTGCGATGTGCGGTACATTGCCAAGTTGGACCATGTATCCCAAGATAAATCGCTACGGAAAATCCGTGGAAAGTGAACAACCTCGGCAATTAGCTAATAATTACTATACTGTTGTTGTTTTATGTTCTGGCCCGAATGTCACTCGTGAGAGTGAGCATAACTGTATTTATCGTTACTCGCTCTCCACACTGAAATTCGCTGAGCATTTAAAAAGTCAGCTACTATCAAAGTTGAAAGCGGAAGAGCAGACTGGCCTGCTGGGAGCTGAATTACGAATGGCCAATCTTCTGGGTTGAATATGAAGATGGTAAGGCCAAATGTGATGACACGTTGCTGCCATAGTTTATTTCATCAGAAAGGAATCAGTGCACAACAACTATTGATTAGGCTCGCGGACTGATTGTCCCCGACACGTCTGATGACAGGTCGTTATGAGATAGCGCATCGCCACAGCAGGGTAAATGCTACATCTGCCAACCACTGAGTATTTGGATGGCCGCTACGCTGCTGCTTGTAAATTTGCTAAACAGTGTGGAAACATTTTGGAAACCCGAACGTTTGCCAGTGGGGAGCGGAACTTACTTGATGTATTAGTGCTATGGTAGCCCCAAGATGTCATCCTGATGATAATGCCACCTGCCAATGCTTAATGTTGAACAAGAGTATTTCTTCGGGAAGCCGCACGTACCTCGGACAGCAGACCATCGACCGGTCCAGTCCTATACGGTGGTGACGAGGAGAGACTGGTTAACACACCGTGGCATTCGCAAGCTGCATGATCTACACCAGTTTTAAGCCCGAATTCACATATAGGAGATGAGTTCTAAAATACCCACTAACGTCAAGTCATCACCGTCTTTCTGAACCGCTTATTTTTGTTTTATTCTACCTGGTAACGGTATCGGTTGCATTTGCTTCCTTGTTCCCAAATCTGTCTCTATGCATTGTTGATGCTCAAGCTTCTAACTAAATTTGGGCTTGTCATTTAAGTTCACCTCCAAATGTTAACTAAACACCGACAGTACGTATTGTTTACTCATTCTTACAAGTGTGATTGCCGATAATTTGATGGCTATTAGTCATACCTCTAAAGCAAAACCATGCACGTTCGTAGTACTATTGTTCAGGAGAGATAATGCTGCTCTATTTTGATTGTGGCATTTCACAAATATGTGTGCAATTGCAAGCTGGATGCTAGCTGGCATTATGCAGTTGCCAAGCTTGAGGCTGATGAAACATTTGATGTGCTCTGTTGGCTCAGCCGGACTAAACTCGACTGTCTGTAGGACATGCAGTTGTCACATGGAAGACCACGTGTGACATGCAATGCATGGCTGTGCTTGATGTGAAAGTTTTCAAGGTAACTACCTCTTTAACACCCTCCACCTCGATTATAATGGGTGTATTGGATACTGGGGGGACGAGGTGCACCGTCCTCTTAACGGTCCTAGGTTCAATGAATTGTTCCATGCCTTCAGTGTGCAAAGGGTCTACTGCCTATCCACCAACTCGTGTACGTCTGATACGGAAGATGCCCCAAATAGACATGAATGTCCTGCTCGACTTTTGAAGGAGTGTGGGCTGACTCCGTTAATGAAAGGCGGCTCCCATCCAAGTGCCTCCTGAACTTATTAATTCTGGTTTACACGGATATGTGCTGTATGGAAGCAACTGTGGGTGGCGCAGCGCATGACACTCATGGTCACTCTGTAGGCGCAGGCGAGCTGTGGTTGTCTACGCGGGGACCGCAGTGACAGACAAATTCGGACACGGATGCTGCCAATTCATCATATATATATATATATATATATATATATATATAGCAAACCTCCAAAGTAGACTACCTGTATATTGGACCACCCATGTAAGTTGTATGTTGACCACTTGGGCTATGACAGTCAGTACTAATTCAACCTCCATAAGTTGCACATTTGAGGGCTTACTATTCATTGGTTCCCTAATGGCTCGCTTGTTCCGATACTACGGTACGCAGCAGGACTACAGTGGTGGACTTCTGAACCTCAAATCAGTGAACTGAACGTCTGAGGAAACAGCATGTTCCCTGTATATGTGTGTGTGTTTGTCCTGGCCGTCAGTGTTTATCCGCACAGGTATTGCCTAGAACAATGTGGATCCCCACAGATCCGCGCCCACGGAATGACTTAGAATGATTTGTGTTCAACCTCCCTCATCTGTCCAAATACACAACCATGCCTTCGTCCACCCATAAGAATATGTGTCCACTCTTCGCATGGGTTGCAATCAGGAGTTTGAATCACTGTTAAATAATCCATCAACCACCAGTTCTTAGCATCAGTTCAGTAGCGAGATTGATGTTTATTCCCACGTTTTGCGCCCACATTAATTGTCGAAGGTTTATCAGGCTCTATTTTTGTCTGCCTGAGGGTGAAACTAATTGAAGGTAACTATTATAGTGGATCAATATTATGTAACTAGACTCAGACATTAGATCCACTCAGTGCTTTGAACAAATTACGATCAGTCATTAAAAGTAATGTAACATGGTGGCCCAAAGAAAATACCTCACAGTTAACGCTGAAAGAGAAAATTACTCGGCTACGTTTTATTGACAATAGTAGCCAAAGAAAGAAGGCAGTGTATCTTGCAATTAGCAAGAAGAACAGTTAATAACATCCAACAATATAAATACGACTAGGTGGAGAGATACGATAGTGAAAAGAGACCTACAGCGGAAGAGACAGGAATCTTTACACCAGGAAGTCAAGGAAGTAAGTTTAAGCAAATGAGGGTCGATGTTTCAAGAAATTGCTTAAACTTTCTCACAAGAATTTGAGGTTGCAGATTTCCAGGCATCCAGTGGTTGGGTAGAGGAATTTAAACTCAGACATGAAATTTCCCAAAGAGTTTTGTAATGAATCCAATGAAATGCCTGCAGAGTTTGTTCAAGACTTCATCGCAAAATTATCCCACTTCAGCAAGGACTTTACCAATGACGATATTTTGAAAGCTGACGATGTTGCCTCTTTTGCAAGGTGATGCCTAACCGAAGCCTTGTTATAAGGGGGGACGAATGTAAAGTCAGAACACATTCCAAAAAATGTTTCAGATTTCTATTGTGCGCTAGTTTAAGTGAGGTGAAGCTAAAACCCTTGGTCCTTGGTAAATCAGCTAGACCACGTACGTACAAAAATCGAAACCTTGATAACTTTTCAAGCCTCTGGAGGTCAAATCAATCTGCGCGGATGACGGCTGTCATATTTGTGGAGTGGATCAGAAGCGCCGACAAATAAATGAGGAAGAAGAAACACATCATTATCCTAGCAGTGGCCAACTGTCCTATTCACATCCATGTAAAAAATGTCTCACAAATAGTACGCTTAAATCTCTGCCTCTAAACACACATCATTAATGCAACTTATGGACCAAAGCATTGTCAAAATATTAAAACTGCCCTGGCGAGGCCAACTCATGAAATGGACAGTGGCAAAATTGCATACTCATGATTTTTCCTGGGAAAGGAACTTCGTTTGTTGTTTCAGTTAATGTTTTGGATTCTGTGTTTTAGATAAGTTCCGCTTTGTTCAAAGTTCAGCCAGAAATAATACAGAAGGGTTTCATAAAAGCTATATTTGTTCAACCTCACGAGAAGGATGCCGTCGCCGTATTAGACATTCCTTCTCCATTGACAGAATTCGACGGAATAGAGCTGAAAGCGCTTTGTGAAATGATTGATGGTTTGATAAGTAACACTGAACCGGACCCAGGTGCTATTTTTCATGACATACTGACTGCACTACTCCCTTACGGAAACAAAGCACAAATACTTGATGACGCTGATGAAGAAACAGTCGGACTGAGTAACAATGAACAATAAGCAACGAACAACTAAATTATAGTGTTACTTTACAAGTCCCATTGGATAATTGGTGGGTACATCGGAAAAATAATAATAATAAGGATAATGATGATAATATTAATATTAGCAATAATAAAACAATTAGTACTTAGAATACGAAAATAAGAACTTATCCATTGCTCCGCTGTAGTTATGCAATCTGCTTAGGTTCACCGCACCCATAGTTAACTCAAATAAATCCATGGTAAACACCAGATGTAAGGTAGAGAAGTAGTTTTGTGTGACAAAGTGTAAGTGGATTGGTGAATCATACAACCACCTTGTAAATACTGTTAGTGTCGGTGCAGAGACGACCGATTCTGGGAGAGCATTTCACGACTAACAGACACGATTGGAAAAGAAATTTCTACTGCACTCCAGGCGACTATACTGTTCTGCGAGTTTTAATGAGTGACCGCTCAAGTTTGCATTGCTGCGAAGTTGCAGTGAAGGGCAGCACACGTGATGTGGGTCTCGCAGAATCAAAGGCGATGACAGTAACATGTTCAAACGTCCCAGAACCCACTAGCGAATCGCTAAAAGGTAGACAAGCCGAGGAGCAAAACCGGTGGACTGAAATAACCAGCGCACTCGGACTGAAAGTTCTCCCAACTGGTCTTACACGCCTTTCACGAAATCCATCATCTCCACACTTAGGGGAACCTCGGTTACTGCGAGTAACGTTTGGCAACACGCATGACCTGGAAGATGTTCTCTTAGCAAGCCACATGCTAGTGTACTCTTCTGTCAGTGCCCGCATTTTTCCTGACAGCTCATGGGCAGAAAGACAGAAGCATAAATCCAACCCTAGTTCGTCACGTCAAAATGAGATGAAGAAAGTGGTACTGGTTCATGGTGTGCCAGAACTGAAGCATGACGATAGCAGTGAACGACAGAAGCACGACATCGAAGAATGGCGGTACATCGCAGAACTACACGGCATGAAGAATGTCGTGGCTTTTGACGTCACCCGTCTAACTGCTTCCACAAACTACCAAGGTAGCGGGCCACGAATTTTGAAAGTTACCTTGGCTGCGCCCGAA
Source organism: Dicrocoelium dendriticum (assembly GCA_944474145.2). Lineage (NCBI taxonomy): Eukaryota > Metazoa > Platyhelminthes > Trematoda > Plagiorchiida > Dicrocoeliidae > Dicrocoelium > Dicrocoelium dendriticum. The sequence goes on along the minus strand of OX104067.1, from coordinate 41,810,978 downwards.
ATGGTATCAGTGGCAATCCAAGCATGGCATGACAAAAGGAAACTTGGGCCACCAGAAGTACGGTTAAGACCATTTCTTCAATTAGCACAGACCTCAGATACAGATGAGCCAGCCTCAATTGTACCCATCTCAAACCAGCCAACTGTGCAAACAACCGTTTCAAAAAACTTCAGCAGACCGGCACTATTTGTGCCGGTCACTCACAGCGAACCGAGCTCCTGATGCCTCAACAAATACAATGCTGCTACACAAACACTCAGAGGTTGTACTCTAAGCTCTCGGAGCTGCGCCACCGACATGAAACAACAACTTGGGACCTCATAGCAGTCACTGAAACTTGGCTCTCAAACGACATACTTGATCCGGAGATTGAACTCAATGAGATGTCAGTCATACGAAATGATTGTCCATCTCGCGGGGGCGGTGTTGCTCTCTACTATCGAGATTATCTGAAATGTGAGGCACTTACCGAAAATTCCCTGGTTATTCCCGACGCACTATTTTGCCGACTGCACCTAGCAGGTCGAGATGTTGTTTCACAGAAGAAGAGTGATGCTTGCCTCTTAGCAGTTATTTATAGACCTCCGAACTCATCAGCAGACAGCGATAACATTCTGTTAAACGCCCTCCGCCATGCTGTTTCACAAAAGTACTCTCACTATCTTATAATGGGTGACTTTAATGTTCCTTCAATAGCATCAATGTCCCCTAATGGGCCATCATTTAAATCGAAACTCCTCGAATTTATGGATATGGCAGTTTTGTATAACCATGTGCATCGACCAACCAGACATCGCGGTTCAAACAAGCCATCACTTCTGGACTTAATCCTGACTAATGAAGAGTTGATGGTTGAGTCAGTAGCATACGATCCTTCACTGGGCCGTAGCGACCATTCAGTCCTAACATTCGGTTATGTATGTTATGCCAGTATTGTTGCTACAGAAAGTGAGACTCAACGCACTATTACGGACTATTATAAGCTGCGCAGCTTAGCAGCAACCGTTGACTGGGACCTACAGACGCACAGCTCAGCGAATGACGCGTGGAATGAATTGAAAGACAAAATTAACTGGGTCATACAATCAGCATCGAAGGTTGTACCATTGCGAGCATCGCGCCGGACCAATACGTGGATCCGGAGCAGAACACGTAAATGGATCAACAGAAGAGGTGAAATCTGGAGGCAACATTTGCTAAGCCCATGTGATATCACATAGCAGGATTACAAAGTCATTAGAAACTACTGCACGTCACTCATTAGAGTCGATAAGTACGAATGGCAGGAGAATATGGTGCTGAAATTTACGCGTAACACCAAACTGCTCTACAGGTTTGTGAATGGCAAAAGTAAGGTTAAGCCCGGAATACCACCACTCAGGACGGCCAGTGGCCTAACAACTACTGCTGTGGATGCCGCGAATGCTCTACTCCTGGAGTTTGGCTCGGTAGCTACAAATGTCATGGGACCTTCGCCCTATCAACTCCCAACAAATGTCGTTGGCTTATCCAGCGTCACCTTTACTCCAGCAGCTGTTGCAAGCAAACTACAGTCTCTCCGGGAGTACAGTGCCCCTGGAATCGACATGATCTGCCCAAAAGTACTAAAAACCCTTGCCCCCCACCATAGCAACACCACTTGCAACCTTTTTTCAGTGTCTGCTTAACTCCCATACACTCCCATCTGAGTGGAAAAATGGAATTATCACTCCGATATATAAAGGTGGTAAGCGTTCGGATCCTGCTAACTACCGACCTATTACTCTCCTTCCTGTTTTGTCAAAAGTTATGGAATCGGTAATCGCAGATGAACTGACGCGATACTTTGAAAGTCAACAGATAATTTCTAATGCCCAACATGGGTTCCGACGCAGACGATCTTGTCTCACCAATTTGCTGATTACTCGGGACTTATGGACCAGGGCGGCTGATGAAGGAGTGCCCATAGATGTGATATACCTGGATTTTTCTAAAGCATTCGACAGGGTCAATCACTTCTTTCTCCTCCAAAAGCTTGCTGCCTACGGTATCAACGGTTCCCTGCTCACCTGGTTGGAAGACTACTTACACGACAGAGCAATCAAGGTAAGAGTAGCTGACACCTATTCCGAAAGCCTTTACGTCTCCAGTGGTGTTCCACAAGGATCCGTCCTCGGCCCGCTACTATTTTTAGTCTACGTTAATGACCTTCCAGCAGACATTCTATCTCCAATGCAAATATTTGCAGACGACGCTAAAATATGGAGAGCTATTCGCTCAGCATCCGACCATGTCTACCTCCAGGAAGATCTGACCCGGATTAACGAATGGGCAGAAAAGAACCAGCTCCCACTGAACGCTGCAAAGTGCCACCTGCTGACGGTGCACCACAGCTTCGTTAACACATACCTTTTGGGGCAACACGTCATGCAACACGTGACTAGTGAACGCGACCTAGGTATAATCGTGCAAGAGAGTCTTGGAAATTCGCTCCAGTGTTCGAAAGCAGCAAGTGTAGCGAACTTGAACTTGAGACTTTTGAGGCGAGCTCTCGGCACTTTTGAGCGACAGCTAGTACCATTGTTGATTAACTCCTACATTCGTCCTCATGTTGAATATGCAATTCAGGCCTGGTGTCCATGGTTAAAACGAGACATCCGCCTCTTGGAACAGCCCCAAAGAAGAGCCACAAAAGCAACGCGTGGACTATCCGGTATAAGTTACGAAATGCGTCTTCGTGTACTCGGTGTGTTCTCATTAGAATACCGACGGCTTCGCGGAGATCTTACTCTCACATACCGGATACTAACCGAAAGCGAGCATCCATGTACATCGCTGTTGACTCTAGCCCCATACAAACAAAACCGAGGCAACCACCTGATACTAATGACGCAACACTCTCGTTTGAATTGTAGAAAGTATTTTTTCTCACTTAGAATCTGTTCTCACTGGAATGCATTACCAAACTATGTGGTGAACGCATCAGACATGACGACATTCGAAAGACTCTTAGATTTTCATCTTAGTGATAAACGATACACAACACTTTGTTAAAGTGCAATGATTTAACCACTGATACTTTACGTTCCACGTTGGAACATTTTGATTTTAATTTTCTTTTGCATATCCATCCTGTGGGTCTTGTAAAGTCATGCTTTTTATCCCATCATACACCATTGAACCATTGAACCATTGAACCAAGTCACCTCGTGGTATGCGATACTTTCCGCTGAATACCCCGAACCGTAGCAACCTCACCTGGTAGGAAAGAGTGTGCATTCCGATTACGTTCTTAGATGTTCGACGTTGTGGCTGCTCCAGTGCATTAAGGTCGTGTTTCAGCCATGGATTCCAGGCTTGAATTGCGTATTCGACAAAAGGGCGAACACACGCACGGAGCATATGTCGAAACATGGAGTGTTTATTTGTCCGAGAGCTCGTCGCATCAACCCGACTTGTTCCTTCCCAGTCTTCGAGGCCTTCCGGATTGCCTAGAACAACCCAAGTCATCTTGAACCAAAACACCCTAGGCACGTTCGGGAGTTGATCGTCGTAGTATATTCGTACCGAGCCTGTATGACTAGCTGCTCTGATATCGGATGGAAAGCACCTTGCATTTACTGACGTTGAAATGCAGTAACTTTTGGGTCGACCATTGATCCCACGTATCTAGGTCACTTTGAAGCACATGTTGGTCGGCGTTTGCCTGGATCCTGCCCCAAATCTTCATATCGTCGGCAAACATTAAGCAGTTTGAAGCGATTCCTGTGCAAGGTCAATTATGAACATCAAAAACATACTTGGACCTAGTACTGAGCCTTACGGCAGATCACACTCGACTTGTATGGGGTTCGATAAAGAGCTCAGAACTCTGACTACTAATCACCATTGAAATAGCAACTTGGCAATCCAGCTTAAAAGAGGGTCGCTGATCCCGTAAGTCTGGAGCTTGGAGAGTAGTATCCCATGATCTAGATGGTCGAAAGCCTTGGAAAAATCAAGGTAGATCACATCAACACCTTCTACAGCGTCAGTTGACTAGGTCTAAATACTGTGCGCGATAAGTACATTTGTTGTACATGACCGCTGTCGACGGAAACCGTGCTGCTCAGGCGTGCTTATGTTACAGTTTTCCAGCTAACACACCAGTGCATCGGTAACTATGGATTACCTGACCTTGGGGAGTATAGAAATCAGAGACACTGAGCGGCAGCTGAAGGGCAAACTTCTGCTTTCAGCTGTGTAAACCAGGGTTATTATTCCAAGCTTCCACATAGTGGGAACTTGGCTCTGGTCTAAGCGGCGCTGGAAAACTGAGCTAAAGGTCTTGTCAGTTGGCTTGCTGCTGCTTTCAGTGCCTCTGGACGAATGGTGTCGACACTCGGCGACCAGTGTTTGCGTACAGACCTTAGCTTTTGCAATACAACCTCCGCGGTAAAATTGATGTGGGTCAGTCCTGCCCGAGAGACGACGAAGGTTGGAAGATCGCTTGGTGGCAAGGCCCTCTGAAACATGGGGGCATATTGCATTCGCAGCTCGTTTACTGCTTCCACAGCTGTTCTTGTTGAGCCACCGGCCTTCCTGAGTAAAGGAAATGCTTGCCTTACATTTTGTAGGCTGCTGGCATGCTTGTGCAGCTTTTTGTGGTTAGCAATGGACGTTTTTGCGATATTCCGCTGATATGCGGCTTTGTCTGCTCTTAGCAGTTGAGCGCAGTGGTTATGTTGGGTTACATAGTAGTTCCAAGTTTCTGGTGCTACAGCTGCTCTTTACACTCCCGATGCTGCGTTGCGTACGGTCATCCATTATCGAGTTCCGCTCCTAAGGAAAGTAAATGATTTACACTTGTCGCAAACTCTTTTATCTGAAGCCCCTGCCTTCAGCTGACGAACTCGAGTCAAGCGACTCCCGGGGGTTCTTCAGCAAGGAATAACTTAGTCGTATTGCTGATGAGCTGGGCTAATTGATAGTAGCTTGTGATGGTTCGCACAATCTAATGGTTCTCATTCCGATATTCCGAAAAGCAGACGGAGGTGCAACGGATGACTGCATGATCACTTCGACCCAATGGGCAGTTTAAAACCAACACATCATTCATATGCTCTTCGTTGGTAAGCACAAGATCCAGCACAGATGGTCTGTTACCAGTACTGAACCGAATAGGCAAAGTGATGTAATTGTAAAGAGGAACAGTGGTTACGAGATCTTGTAGAACGGCTTTGAATTATTCTCCGATCTTGGCGGAAGTTTCTACACAATGTACGTTGAAACCACCCATGCTAATTATGTGAGTGTACTTTTGCTGTAAACTGCATCTTAAATGCACCTGCTAGGTGGTAGTCGGTTTCGGGTGTATAGTTAGGGGGGTAGACCAATAAAATAAGGCAAGCTTCTCTACCACTTAACTGTAGGCGGCACCAAAGAGACTCGGGTAGCTGCGAGTCTGAATGCTCCGCGGCTTCGCACTGTAAATCGCTTCGGTAACACAGGATTAACCCACCTTCTTTGGTGAGCCTATCGTTTCCGATTAGCAACATGCCCAGTAGCGAAACTTCAGCGTCCGTCATTCACGTGTGAAACCATGTCTCAGAGGTACTAATGACATCATATGACCCGGAAGCTTTGTGGTCTTTCTGTTCGATCAGTTTATTATAATGACCCAGAACATTCGTATACAAGTAGGCCGGTTTCTCGGTATCTAGTAGCCCACAGTAAGCTAAAGGGGTTAACTGTGTGAGAATACCGACCGATGGGAGGTCGGCATTTACTCGTATTTTTGCTGCGATAATTATAACTCGTCTGGAAGTTGACTCGGCTAAGGTGCGTCTCAAACTTCGTCTAGACTAGTCAGTAGAAAAAAGCAGCAGGCAAGTTACGCTTCTGTATAATCGTCGGTACGCTTGCTGCTTCAGATGCTTTAATGTTGCAAATCTTCTACGACGTTTGACCGAAGTTCAGAAGGAAGACTTTTCCGATTTCTCTATCCACGATCCAACATTAATGTTGCTTGTTGTATTGAATGAACAAAAACTTTAGGATTCAAGGACCATACCCCTCATAATCTGATGGGGGATCCTGGTGAGCCATAGCGCCACAATATTATCAAAAAAGGATATCAAGAATGAACCGCCACTGTTAACAATCCTGCTTTCCGCTCACTGGAACATCGTTATAAGAATGTTTTTACACACAGTTTATGTAGATTGCGTTTAGACGGTCATGCCTGCTTTGTCCCTCTTTGATGTTTTTTCCTTGTTTGGCGCACGCTCCAAAAGACATGAGGATAGATGCGTATTCCACAGTATCTGTACCTTAGCACACTTGCCGACAGCATAACTTCTTCTACCTTGGTGGAGGATTCTAGTGTTACTCAGATAAGTCTGGGTTCTCCATAGTGTGGCGAGTTCGGATAACGAGTAATACGTACTAGATTTATGGGATTGGCTTTGACACCCATCAGCAAGCACAATGAGTTCCAGCAGTTTTAATCGTCCGATATCTTATCCCGCAAGGTGATGGCGATAGATTCAGGGATATTTGAGCATGCAACAGTCCGGACACTGTTGCTGAATCACTTTTTCATGGTTCTACATGGTAGCGTAATCGTTTGTCCTGACCTGCTGACAAATCTTGAGTGTTTACTGTTTTCCCTCCATTCGTGTTAACGGTGTTTACAAGAGAAGAAGCCGCAACGACGGCCTCCCTGCGGACCTTCGCAGCAATCTCTGCATATATAACTGATGTTCCGGGGGCATTTTCTCTACATGAGAAATTTAAGCTACTGCTACCGAGGGTTGGTGTTCGGCTACTTCATCCTTGTTAATGCTTGATGGCAGGTCTAGTGGAATTTTCTTAACCAGAGCTTCCATTACTTGCCTGCTTTTCGTTGACATAAGTACGTTTTGAGTCTCGTAGGTACGGTTAGTTGTTGCCCGGCCTTCGACCAAACTTGGAGAAGACAACGCAGATGGGAATGTGGCTGATTGAGGTTTAGGGGAAGTGGATTGTGCTGCATTTCGTTGCTTAGAAGCCGCTAGGCTTTCGTAGTGCACACCCGCTTCTATTAAAGTAAGCTTACTGTTTATCCTCTATTCGGTTTCTGTGCTTAACTGGGTGCACTTCTGAAGTAGGATAAGCAAGCACTTGAATAGTGGGATGGTCGAGCAACCAGTACACAACCAGAGCGCAACGCAGGAGCTATTTCACTCTAGTACCTCTTGTTGTGTCACATTTGCATATTTCGCATGATGCCATTTCAAATTGTACGAGTTCGCCAAACCCATTTTAACTAGTCGATGACATTCTCCTAACCCGCAAATGCCTTTCGCTTGGAGCCTTATCCAGTTCGCATTTCTGCCATTCAACGTGGTTTCGTCACCTGACCCAGTGCGTTGGCTACGTTCTGTAGTTTTCAGCTTTGTGAGCGGCACACATCGGTTAGGCGAGCTTTGTGGCTGCAAGGTCAACGGAGTGGTTGGCGTACTCGCGTGGTTTGCGTAATGGGTTACCGAGGCGCTCAGGCTGACAAGGTCAACAGGAATGGCGAGTGACTGGAACCTGTCAACTGAAACTAAACACAGCGATGAACACAGCTTGAGAGACCACAAATTCTTTTACAGCCGCCTTGGGAAACTCCGGATCGGAATAAGTTTAGGGCTTTCGGACTGCCTCAGCATGTCTCTGTCAAATGTTGTCACGCAGGAAAGTAGTCGGCTCAATGTGCTAGAGTTATCCGTTTGTGCTTACTCACGGATGCCAGTGAAAAAAGTTACCGATTGCACGGAATTTAATCGTAGAAGCTAATTCCGCATATGATGGATCAGTGTGTAGCGTTGCTAAATCCGGTTCGAATGAGTGTACAGTGACAACGCTGCGTGAATATGGAGATAGGATAGAGTGGAATAATCCGAAATCAAACCACAGTATGTTATAGGGGAGACAAGAATACTCCACCACTCCCCGTGATTTTGTGAGTTTTATTCCATTCACCCATATTCATCCCGTCCTCTTTTACGGTTCCCCACATACGCTTTCTGTTGCCTCACATTTGTGACTAGCTTGGGTTTTTCCCTTACCCTGTACCTTTCGCTCGTTTGTGAGACATCGTATCGATCCTTCGCCCCTGGAGTGACTAGCTTTGATTGGTCGCTTGTCAGCCTTCCTACATAGCCTGTGTATATGCCATAATTTGAATCATGCCATTGGTTTGGACACACAGACGTTTGGTGGCCGGTTGGGCGTGCGGCTCGAACATTGTTTTTTGCCCGGTCGTTCGTGTTCTCACTACCGTTAGTGGGTGTAAGCAATCGTGGGGTTCC
>OX104067.1:41650181-41797681 GCA_944474145.2 Dicrocoelium dendriticum | reverse complement strand
CGGTCGCTCCTCGGCTCAGACGGTATCATGGAGGATAGCTGAGTGTAGAACTGACCGCGCGTGTCATCAGGATAACACATGGCGGGCCGGTACGTGCTTATAAAAGTGACAAACTTACCTCTTCCGAGCCGTAGGCGAACACTCATCAGTCGCGCGCTGATGCCTGTTGGTTCATCCACCAGCTGGCCATGGAGGCGATCGGATTTGCAAATCCGACCCCATCTTCAAGTGGTGCTGAGGTGGCCTTGCCCACCCAATAGAATGTGTAGCCAGCTCATGCGTCCTGCAACTTAGCTTGCTCAACGAGCCGATTCTCACTGAGCACCCCCAAAATTGATGTGGTAGCGCGCCAGTTCCATTGCAAGCAGTGCAGTGTGTCGCTCCGGGCGTTCACTCGAGTTCCGGTCCAGTAGAGTGCGCACGTTCCAGCACCCGATGGTAAGTGCTTTGCGAGCAGGCATACAATTGCATTGGTGGGCAATCGTACGGGAGATGGCTGTGGTGCTTCGGAGGTTTGTTTGGGGGACTCCACCCGCAGCCTTTGGCGCAATATCCTGACGCACATGGCAATGCGAAGCAGATCCAACTAGGATCTGCTTGACGGCCGTCACACGCAGTTTATGAGGCACCGAAACGATTTATATGTGTTTTGCTACCTTAGTAGGATACTCACCTGCGACCACGGCCAGACGCAGGTGGATTTAGGCGGGTTTGCACCTATTTGACAAGAGGCTGGCTAGCTTGAGACGGACGGTAGCAAACAACTGAACATCCGGAGGTGCACTCCAACCGTCATGGACAATGCGTGGCACTCGTGCTCTAAGCTAATCGGGCCGTGAGCTTGTAACCCATAATATTTCCATTTTACCTACGGTCCTTGTGATCGGAATGACCGAAGTTCACCTCAAGTGAACCGACGTCTCAATAGAGGTTGCTTGTAACAACCCAACCACACAGCGGATTCTCCAAATCCAACTTTGAACCCATAGACCTGTTTTCACACATGGCTAGTTTTTACTGGAGGAGGGCCATCGACCACTTCCTAACCTCCTAACAAGATGGACTAAAATGCTGGCTGGGAGCCCACACCCGAAATGAGAAGGACTCGGGTCCACAGCTAAAGCCGTGGATTAAAGCTGCACCCGAAACGCAGCATGTTTAGCACATGGTCAGTTTATTGACTCATATGGATTGGTGTCCTGCATCTTAGCAGGGAGAAGGGTGCAACCCAACTCCCACCCATCGGTCACTGCTGCGGATAACGACGTCCTTTTGGGTTTGCCCTTCCCCAGTATTCTCAGTGAAGAAAAGCGACAACATATTGTTTCTTTTGAGAGCTTCTCGCCGAAGATTCGACCTTTTGAGATATAACGCACCATGAGCTCCAGAAGCTTGGATAAAGATGTGATAAAGGGGTTACGCCCTGCTCGAAAGTCGTTCAATGCTTTTTGTGCGATGGATGGCTGCATAATGCGTGTTGTAATATCGATGCACTGAAGTGCGAAAACCTTTAGCAGTCTATCACCCCGGTTGTAAAGTACGTTTGAAACCCTTGTGGAACCATACTGATGGTTAAGCTTCTAGCTGCCGGTCTACCTCCGCACTGTCCACCTTGTGTTCCTGCCCAATCTGTGGTTCGTACAGCAGAAACAACTCAAGTCTCAATTTTACCTCTACCCGAGTCTTGCCCAATTACTCCTAAGGGAAAACGGAGTCGAGTCTCATCTGTTTCGTTTCTGGAACCATTGACGACGGTTGTGCAGGGTAGCCCATGTGAGCCAAAAACAAGCATATATATATATATATATATATATATATATGCATAATTCTCTCAAATATTTGCAAGGTTACCAATCCATGCACATCTGGGTAGCTAGCGGTACCATCTTGCTAACGGAATTGTCAATATCCCACTTTAGACTTAAAACATGGACCATTAGAAAGGCTCCGCTTTTGCATCTCGTTGTACTTGCTCAAAAAAAGCAATTTTGTTTTGATCATTTCCCTACTGCTGACTTCAGGCTTTCGTACTCCTGGATAGGCACAATTGAGCTCTAATTCAAAGGGATGGCAGGATATACTGCACAGTATCAGCTAGGATTTGGTTAAGCGGAGGTACTAACCACAGACACAACGTAGTAGAACGAGCCAGATGTGTACGAGATACCGACACTTTAGTCCTGGGAACAATAGTAACAGCGTGTTGATTTATTTCCGTTTCTTATTCTGCGCTGTGGTTTGTTTCCACCGGCCAATTGTTTTTGTGGTTACTACTGGTTCGTAATTCACATAAAACCCGTGCTAATTCTTTTCCTCGATTGATCGTATCAGACTGAATGGCGTGTGATCTACTATGAGTACATTTGCCCGCCCCTCATTCTGCTCTGTTTGTCGATCATCTAGTTCCAATTTTCAGACAAGTATTTGTCCTGAACCGTGCTTGGCCTCAATGATCACCGTTCAAGACAGGTGTTGAGCTCCTTACGCCCATTTCCCAACTGCGAAATGCACCTTGTTTATACAGTCGACTAACTAGCTACGAGCATCATTGCGTTGATCACTCAGGTTGACTGTATCGTGCGGAAACGTCACATGTGCTATTCATTCCACCGACCGATTGCTGGACCACAACAGCTATTGGTCGACTGGGTCGGTCAGTTTATATGGCTGATATATGGGGGTATATAGTACCTCATGTCATTTAGTTAATACTATCGCTCAGAATAGGTCAGTTATGTAAAACAGAGTTAGCATAATTCATCTTACATATGGTTCCTCTCTAAATGTTCATTTATTGTTTAGAATTTTAGCAATTTTTCTGTCTACATTTCTCATACCTCGTTTCACCAGAATAGTGCGTTGTGTTATACGTAGTTTTCGCCCGATTTATGTCACCGACCAGTGCTAGCTTAAACGGTTAGTGTCGAGGTAGAGCTATCGTCTTTATTTAGTAAAAGATTCATTAGCAACCATTACGCAACGCTAGCAAACTGCTTTATTTGTGTCTGTTCAACAGTGATCATTTCAATTTCACTCCGAAGGACCGGAGGCGCAAGGTCTATGCGTATTTTATTGTCTGGATAAACACTCCATCGCACAGTAGATGCGCCCTCTGCACAGATTGAAGACGTGCCAGGAGGTGAGCATGCTATCAGACAACAGCCGGCTCAGTCACCTACGCAGTGCTTCATCATATAGGCCAAATATTTCCCAATGACATAAGTCGAATCTCTCCAGATGTTCCCCAGTGGATCTGCTTTATAACGAGGTTTACATACTTAATAGCTAACAGGTGGTTTCCCGCGTACATATTTTCAAATGCACAATACTTGACAAGGAAAAGTTTACCATGCAACAGTAGACTGTTTGATGCTTGATAGGGTGTGAAAAATCAGTCTCAGCTACTTGTGTAATCGACTACTGGTAGTCATCGACCATTGTTCAAGTTGTATCTGTCTGATATCCTAGGTGATATTTAGGTTCGTTGGTTACACTTGTGTTCCCGTTGTAATGCATAGATAGGCCAGAACGCGCTTGGGTTTAATTTAAACCATGGTGTTTTTCCGTTCTAGTTTGCTAAGTGGCAGTTCTGATGCATAGCTTGTGCTTTGGCGTTGCAGTTTGTTTACAATCGCATGCATGCTGTGCGTAAGGACTAATTGCCAGTTCCATCTGCATTCGATGTGAGTTGTGCTATTGTCTCTACCCGCCTCATCCCACCTACAAAAATGCTGAATCCAGGAAACTGCGAATCTTTCATGATGAAAGAGATTCACACAATCCTGATATAAGTGTTGGGTTCAAAGAGTAGTCTATCAAGGACCCGGTTATGAACTGCCCACCACTGAATGAGCAATTCTGAGGAGGGCTTATCTGCGCGGTTGTCTTCTAGCGCCCTCACTTCCTCGAGGTAAATACTGTAACCGTGCTAAAATGGTGTTAATGGCTCATATGAAATCTTATTCCCAAGTATGCATGTGTCGGAATGTACGCAATTAATTGATGCAACTTGGAGATATCACAATGCATCTTCTTTGAAAAAGCACTGTGTACAGATGCGCATTTCTCATCCCATGGGTAGTTAACAACAAACTGCTGGAGCTGACAATAGATGATGGATATGTTCAACTGACATGAACCCTCGGTTTTCTCTTCGTAAATATTAACTTATTTTTGAACCACGCCGATCAACCGGCCGTTATCCAAAGCCGAATTTCGCAATTCACTGAAAGCTACATCTTTCCTTAAACAATGGGCAAGTAACTAACGATAACAGGTAGATGAGTCGGTGTGTAGCACCAGTGAGAGCAGATTTGTAAAGAGGGCGATTGACTTTCATCCAAAGGAGTGGTTTTCCTTTCGTTGTTGGTGAGCCTGGAAGTTCGCGTCGCACCACACCGGTACTGCATGTAGACAAGTAGCAGACAGTATCTTTACGATTGACTGTCGCTATATTCGTTAGGGACAAAATCATAGGCATTGAACTCTCCTATAGCGACGTGCTGGGAAAGACAACCTCGTTCCAATACATATGCACAAGTTAATACGGTGATGAGATTTTCATGTTGTAGAGTGTACACCAAAACCTCATTCCTGCTGGACATGCGGGACACGATCAACCATCCCGTATCCGTTCACTTGGACACATATTCATGCTCTTAACGTTGCACTTGCTTGCCTAACCATTCGAATATGTCCGAAAGTAACCGTGGAGTGCCCCGAAGTTTGAGAAACAAAGTTGGTATAAGCTAGTATCTTTAGTTTCTTTATTAGAAAACCCCGTCCATTAGGCTACTACCTAAAGAGCAGCCGCATCGTGCACGGTGAAATTTAGACTCCACCGTGCAAGTGCTGATTGTGTCAATTGAATAAACCATATAAATGATAACAATAGTGGATTTTGAAATATGGTGCTCCCAACAGTGTTGACGGAAAGGACTACTTCCAGTTCAAAATACAATCACTTTGCAAACAGACCATGTCACGAACTTCCGTAGTAACGGTTGAATTCCATCACCACCATTCACGCAACTGTTTCCAACGTTATTGGATTCTTGTCCTGTTCAAATCGAGCCACTAGTGTTTGCAAGCTGAACCCCAACCCCTATCATTCGAACCAGTACAGCTTGTCCAAAATTTCACTCAAACAACTTATCAGAATCGCACTGCAATTTTTGTGTCGAAATGTAGCTTATTCGCAAATCGTACGTGAGAGAGACCGATGCACACCCTGCATGATCTTTCTAGTTCGTACACCAAATTTGGGCCAGTTTAGTGGAAAATGCAGGTACGGTATTCAGAGCAGAGATTCATCTTATCGGTATCATAAGCTTATGCAAGACTCATTGCTAAAGTCAGTCGCCGTTATGCGTCGTGTAACTCGCTTCTCATGTTTCAGTTGCTAGAGCTACGTCCATGCCGTTGAAACTACATAATGTATCAGACAGTTGCACCAACAATCCTATGGTTGAGTTCACACAGCCAGTTAGTTTCGCTCGTTCACTTCTTACGATGTGTTATTAGCTCGTGTAAATGTTAAATGCAACTTCACTGCAAGATCAAACAAATCACTTGACAATGTGTGACAGAGAGTGAGCAGTTCCATCTGTCTATAGCAGACATCGAATATATGGTGAATATATCGTGAAACTGGTGGCTACTTGATTCGCTGTTTCTAATGACTTACAGTGTGTCCTGGTCGCCTCGCTGTGTTTCAGTAAATTTCCCTTTATTGTGGTTATTTTCAAGACACCACCGGTTTAAGTTTATGCTCGCGATTACTTCCTCATCGTATACAACAGCTAGCTGGCTAAATAATGACCATAAATTGTCACGACTGTTTTTCTGCTCTGTTCTAGTCCTAACTAACCTTCGCCGAACAGTGTTGGTCTAAAACAGATTAGGTGTAAAGATGAGCCATTAATCAGCTGGGTATTGCTGGGAATAAGATTATTTTCTGTGTGGTTCTTCCCAAAATGGTGATCTAAACAGAAAGAATTTGCCAGTACTTCAAACACGCGGTGAGTACTTAGAGACACCAATAACAGACTCGGACTAGTCTGTTCACCATCGGAACGCGTTCAACTTCGACGTCGTCCGGTAAGAAACCTAAGCGCTTTGGCCGTTGCGTTACATACTTGATCACTGACTCTATGGCTTGCTATTGGCTTTGATGTATGTTGTTTTGCAGTCATTAATTCGTTATAGTTGCTGCTAGTTCCGTTATATGGTGTGGATACGGGTACTGTGCCTTACCTTCAAAAGGAAGCTGAGAAATTGCCCACGTGAGATATAAGTCAGTTCCAACGTGGATTTGCGAGATGCTGGATGTCTTGCTGATCCTCTGGCGTATGTCAGCTGAGGTGTCATAAGCTACGTTACTTCACTCGTTACAGTTCTGAAGTCAAATGCACCACATACTCGTTGTTTGTGAGACTCGAATAATAGCCTGGGTGGATTATTTGAGTACACTCTTCAACAACCGTGGTTCAGTATCCTGCCAAACATAGGACACGATTGCACGGCGTTGGAAAGCGGATTTTGCTCATCAATCTTGTTTGCGCTCTCACCTTTTAGCTCACATTACAAACTGACGGTGTTTCCTTCCACTAAGACAAGCGCACAGGAAAAGTACCATTCCGCTGCACCTAATTCTTTTGGTTATTTGCAGTTATTCTGCTCTTAAAATGCTCATTGTAGTGCTGAGCAGTCCGCACTGGGTGCAAGCGATGATAGTTTCAATTGGCCAATCGATATAATGCAGTTCCTTTTCAAAAAACTATGCTATCCAATTTTCTCCGGTGTGCACTGATATCATCCAGCGTACACGAACTGTGATTTTGGCTGAGAAAGACAGGAGGATAGAGTATGGTGCAATAAAACAGCTCATGAAGTCCATATTAGGTGCGACAGGATAACAAACGTTTATGAGGAAAGCAATTATGGCTCATGCGATGTGCAGGTGAGGTGACAACCTCTCCGCGTTGATTACTCTTCATTCATTCACCTGACAGCTGCTTGCGAGGCAAGATGAGGGGAGGCTGAGGTTCAATTTGCCTTAATTATACGGCAGATGGAGAGGTTGTTATCCACCGCAAGCGACAAAATCACTTGGAATTGTTTCACTATGCGTTCCCAAAGGAAGCAAATCGAGAACAAGGACGGCGCTGGATAGTGTCCCTGTTTACAAGCAAATTAAAGGGCACTAACAAACATAGCTTAACAGTAGCACTTGCAAGTCAACGCAATTACAAAGCCAAGCATTTCAGTCCGAGAGCCATCAAGATAGATTTTAGAACGCCTACAATACTACACGTCAGGACCAAATGCACTGCGTGTTTATAGGGCAAACAGATTGATGTGATTCACTAAGCGCACAAATGGAACACGCCTAGCAAGCACGTTGGAAAGGAATGAGGCCAATCGCTGTGTAGTATTCTGCTAATAGTTCACAGATCTACTGATTATCTTCAGTCTGCTAACCAAGCGCCTGAAATGAGACAGCAATTAAACCAACAACTGGGTAAACTATTTAAGTTATTCTATGCTACCAGCAACCATAGATTATTAAATTGTGCGAAACCTTTATCCATTAAATACTATCGCTTAAGCAAATTACCAGCTGATGTAACACCGTTTCTTCAATTGGCATCACACATGTCAGACTGTTCATGCGATCCAGTCACACAGCTATTCCCGGTGCTTGGAAACCGTGCAGTATTGTAGATCTTCATACCTCTGGGCTAGAAAAGTAATGAGAACTGGCTTTTGTCAATTACAGTTATTATTCGTAAGAAGCAGGATTTAGTTGTAATCTTGGTAAGGTATTCATCCCGATAGTTCACAAGCTACAAACCACAGCCTAATCCGGAAAAGCACCAGACGCGTTTCGCCCTATTAGGGCTCATCAGTGGTGCGCATTCCATCCGTCCCGACATGGCGATCGAACCCATGACCGATAGAGGCAGATGCCAACTAGCCAGCAGCTTAAGCCACTAAGCCATGAGGGATGTCCGATGGGCTACATAAGTTGCAAACCAACTAGGATAAAGCACCGCCTATCTTCCACTGCCACTGATAGTGGCTAGCCTGCAAGTTGATGACGTCTTCTCACTAGACTCTACATTCATGGCATTTTGAAAATAGGAGAGGCTATTTATTCCGGACTCGGCTAGGTTATGTAGCTTATTAACTACCGGGATGAATATCTTACCAAAATTGCAACAAAAATCCTGGTACTTAAGAGTAATATAAAATAATAGCCTCTCCTTGTTTCAAAATGCCATAGATATAGCTTCTAGTGAGAAGAAGTCATCACCTCGCAGGCCAGCCACTGTCAGTGGCAGTGGAAGATAGGCGGTGCTTTATCCTAGTTGGTTTGCAACTTATGTAGCCCATCGGACATCCCTCATGGCTTAGTGGCTTAAGCTGCTGGCTAGTTGGCATCCGCCTCTATCCGTCATGGGTTCGATCGCCATGTCGGGACGGATGGAATGCGCACCACTGTTGAGCCCTAATAGGGCGAAACGTGTCTGGTGCTTTTCCGGACTAGGCTGTGCTTTATAGCTTGTGAACTGTTGGGATGAATACCTTACCAAAATTACAGTTATTGCTTACTAAGTAGGGCAAATCAGATCTGCTTATCGACCTAACAAATACTCCTGGACACCACGATTTCTAATGACCTGTTAAAATCGAATCAAGATACTCGTTTCTGCAAGCTTGGCGCTAACCATGCTCTGGTACTGTGAAAGACGCGGCATCCTTGGTACCATGGGATTAGTTTGACTCCATGATATTAAACATACTACGGGATTAGAATGGCAGCAGCTTAAGTACTGCAACTTCTTCCCCCCCCCCCCACTGTGGGAAAAAGTTTGCCGTTGGCATTGACGGCGCAGCTACATTCTGGGGTCTTCACACACTAACTTATTGCGCTCGCTACAGACTGGTATGGTTTCTTTGTCACGGGAGCAGAGCAAATAAACATCCATGGCACGGTCCTGGATGAGGCTATGTGACTGGTGTGGATGCCTCTGTTCTAATGCCACAACTGCCAGTAATCTGTTTGACATCTTTCAGCGTGTGGTCAGCTAGGATTCGTTGACTTGCATGGTAAGCAATCAAGCCAAGGGTCAGCCTCTTCAAACATTCTTAATGTTTTTGTTCATCGCAATCAGCCGACAATTCAGATATGTCGACCAGCTGTCCGGAAAAGCACCAGACAGCCGTTTCGCCCTATTGGGGCTCATCAGTGGTGCGCATCCTTCGGTCCTCTGTGGAGGATCGAACCCATGACTGCTAGTGGCTCTTGCCAACTAGCCCGCAGCTTATGCAACTGCGCCATGGAGGACGGTATCTGACTATCGTGAATTGTTAGCTAAATGCGATATAGCCCGACGCATCCTCCACTGCCATGCAGGCACCTGCCATGCAGATGACAGCGGTCGGCCTTCCGGCGTCAGGACTTCCCGGTTACGGCAGCTATGAATCGACATAGCATTTTGTGGAATCCGTACGGGCGAATTGGTATTACTTGTGAATGGAAGGATTTTGGTGAGTATTTTTGTTCGTCGCAATCAGCCGACAATTCAGATATGTCGACCAGCTGTCCGTAACCGGGAAGTCCTGACGCCGGAAGGCCGACCGCTGTCATCTGCATGGCAGGTGCCTGCATGGCAGTGGAGGATGCGTCGGGCTATATCGCATTTAGCTAACAATTCACGATAGTCAGATACGGTCCTCCATGGCGCAGTTGCATAAGCTGCGGGCTAGTTGGCAAGAGCCACTAGCAGTCATGGGTTCGATCCTCCACAGAGGACCGAAGGATGCGCACCACTGATGAGCCCCAATAGGGCGAAACGGCCGTCTGGTGCTTTTCCGGACAGCTGGTCGACATATCTGAATTGTCGGCTGATTGCGATGAACAAAAATACTCACCAAAATCCTTCCATTCACAAGTAATTCTTAATGTTTGTCCCTCTTACGTTCTCCAAAGTAGGATAATTTAACCCAGAAAGAACAAATGCTTTTAAGGTAACGCTAGCAACAATTTCATGGAAGATCCACACTGGTCAAAGTTTTATCTTTCCGTAGTATTAAATGGGCACGATTTAACACGGCTGTGCACACTGACTTTTCCTTAGTTGTAAGACAAATTTATTTCTTCTTTTCCAGTGTCGGCATTAGTACTATTTTGGCAATGTGTACTAAACAGACGTACGTTCAGCTTATCTTTTTTCGAAGCAATACTCAAGAGAGTGAAAACGTTTTTGTACTAAAAGACTTATTAGAAATGCTAGTAAATTGTATGTTCTGAAGTTCCTGGATCCAAGTCTGCTACGGCATGTTCAGTAACTGAACAGCATTTTCTGGTGCAATGCCCACGAAAGATAAGAAAATGTGCACAAATGTTGCAAGTCTATTCATAATTCTGACAGAGCCTAATTGTGGATTGCTGTATCAATATGCCATCTAGTTGCAGCGGATGTTTTTATAGAGACTGCTGAGCCTCTTGAGCAAAACGCTCAGTCTACTCAGCAATATCGGATGTTGTTTGTGACAGTCATATGGGACTGGAGCAAGTGGAGCGCTTAGAAAAAGGACCGATAAGAGGAGAATGCAACAAGACTAATGGGAACAACGAAAATGAGCACGCGGAATGTAGAGATCTGTTCAGTTGGCCTGCTCCCTCGGCACAAACTTGCTGATGGTAACCCAGTGATTGGCAAGGCTGAGTGAGACGAAGGCGGTGACTGTAGTGGATTTCTCATCTCGGAAATGCACTTTGTCGTGGACGGTTTTCTGGACTAGATAAATCCTGCATCTCGTTCGTTCGCTTGGTTAACTGTTATCTGGCATCCCGATTTGCCCAGTTAACTATTTAATCGGTCCAATGCGAGCTTATCGTTCTGAATGACGGACATGTAATTCGGATGGAAAATTTTTCCACATTCTAGCATATATGGTAAGTAAGCGGATCACGAATCTCGTGGTCCTGGACCTAGAGTACACTACTGAATTCTCTTTATTTCATGTGCTGTATACCGGTGAATGTATTATTGAACTGGTTCTTCTGCTGTGTTCTCCGAACAACTCTATGGAATGCTGACTGTTCTTTGTCGCCATGTCATCCAAAGTGGGGATTTTCGGTTTTATCTTCTTGGTTAACGTAATAGATGATTAATAATTGTCCGTGGTTATGTTTCTGCTATTACGAAGCTGTTCAATTCAAGTCAAGAAGTCGTCGAGTGGCTTTATGCGCCCATGAAGGGTGAATATGCAGTTCTAAACATACGCCAAGGAGATGGGTAAATAAGAAAAAGGAATAGTACATGAATATAGGTTTGAAACCACAATCGTTAAAAGGAGCTTGAAAGAACAAATATCCAAGGAGTAATCTACTAACCAGTTCTGGAGTGACTGAAATTTTATTGTTCAAAAAGCGTGACGGCAAGAAACTATTGATGTACCATCCGCCCTTCTGCGGGCGTATGTAATTCTGTAGCTCTGTATTGTCGTGTAGGTTGATACACATTCGGATAACGCTCTGTTTAGGGGATGGCTAATATCGGTGAATATTTTGGATAAAATCTTTTATTTTAGTTGATATACTAATATGTTCCAGCCTTGAAATGCCCCCACATCGTGATACATGCTTCTCGGGTCTGGCAATTACTTTGAGATCTTTACTCAGTAGACCAGGAGAGGTTACGGGAGAGCGATAGGTCCAGTATGGTAACACGCATGCAGTGACTAAACGATGGAAGACCATTTGTCGCGTATAATATAGAATGAGAGTCTTCTAAGTTTATTTTATAATGTTTCAGTTACGTGCCAGTATCACGTAAGCTTACTGCTCTGTGTCATTCCCGGGTATTTTATTGGAGTGGAAGTGGTCAAAATATCCCCGTTAATGCAAAGTTGTGGACACTGGGTTGGGATTTGCCGGTAGCGATTTCCTTTGAACAGGGAAGAAGGGGTATGCTTGCGTTTTGTGATGTTAAACTGTAGGCAACGGTAGGCAACGGGTATTAGACCAAGTCTTGAAGAGGGCTTGAATTGTGGCCGGTGACTCTGTGCTTGAATGATGGACAACAATGATTATGTTGTCCGCATAGTTCAGCAAGATGACCTCTTCAATGACGGCATTTGAATTAACGTAAACGGCAAAAAAGAATGGGGACAAAATGGAACTCTGAAGATAACCAGAATTGGTGGTAAGTGAAGAATAGTTATTCACGTTAATCCGATAAGCTAGGTACGTCTGGCTAAATGATCTATCAACAAAAGAAAAATGGAATTTTGTACGCAGCAACCTAATGGATGGTATAACAATAGTTCACAGTTCACTCAATAGAAAGCGTTTCTAAAATCCAGAATGCAGATGCCGATGGATTTGTTTTTACAGTCAAACTTGCTATGGGGCCCACCTGTCCAAGGCGACCACTTGTTGTCGGTCCCTTGTTTGGTCGTCTTAGACAGCTTTGACTGCATTATCTAGTGACAGAAGCCCAGTATTGCCCAGAAGTGCTAATGCATCTAGAGTGGACCCTGGGTTGCGATATGAAACCTAATGACGGTTATCCACATGGGTATGGGCTGAGACCCTTTCATGAATAAGGTTATCGAAGGTCTTCAGAACAATCGACATGTAAGCGATCGGCTGACATTTGCTAGTTCCTTTCTTTGGCACTGGCATGTACACAAAAGACATCAAGTTATACTTTTAGGGAAAAGTATCTGTGTGGCTATGGGTAGTTCCATAGGTCCCTTTCAGACGAACGCATTCATTGGTATTATTGAAGAGAAAGTAGACAACCTCATCGAGTCCGCAACATTATATAAACGCTACGTTGATGATATAATTTTAGTCATGTATCCGGATGCAACATCTCAGCCATAGCCTGAGCACCTAGTAGTGCGTGCCAATGTCTTACAATGTCATGCGAAATTAAGCAAGACAGTCAGCACCCATAATTAGCATACTCCTCGCATGACGACAACATGGTTGGGTGAAAAGGTCAGTCTACTGTAAAGCGAACTAGACAGGTCAGTACATACCTTCTGCGAATTTTTTGGCCGATCAATAACAAGCGCTCTTCATTTCGCCGTTTGTTTCATCGAGTTCATGGGATTTGCGCCAAATGCATATTAGAAGCAGAGAAGGAGCTGCCGTTTGACATTCTGCAATTTATAGTTGTACACTGATGCTTATTAAGTGCTTCAGTGATGTAATGCAAAGACCGAAATATGTCAGTTCAAAAGAAAATGGTTGACATTGGGTTGCCTTTCAACAGTGACGAAATCATGAAGGTCAAATGTCAAAAGAGTTTGGGCCTCAAAAAGTAAGACATACAATGTTGCAGTTGCGCTTCTTCGTGTCTATAAGGCTACTGCTTAGGCGGTTAGTGAAGACACCGGTGACGAATCAGTGCACGTTCCATGTATCTATGGAGACACCTATGTTAGACGCACTACTCGAAATCTAGGTGTTCCAATCAATGAACACATTCCAGAGTGACTCCGCAAACGGATTGGACATGCGACGTAGCAACCGGTAAAACGAGAAACAAGCTTGATTCAGAAATTATTGTAGCTAGAGTGTAGGCGCTGATTGCCCTGAAGAGAGAAAGATCACGAAAACAGGGCGAACGGAAACGGAAACAGGCGCAAGAAGGGGTTGCAGACGGAGCCACGTTGACCTGACCGAACGAGACGAGAACGGTCACGAACAGAGTCCGGTAGTGTGTCTGAACCAGGGAGAACTGAGAGGGTATTCGTCGAGAACGCAGTAAATCCGACAAAAGAGCCGTTATTGCAGCCTCCTGGACCGACTCCAAGCAGAGTGATGCATCCGCTGTCAAGCGAATCACGAGCTATCGAACGAATCAGTGCCAATCAGAACGGGAA
This sequence comes from Dicrocoelium dendriticum, assembly GCA_944474145.2. NCBI lineage: Eukaryota > Metazoa > Platyhelminthes > Trematoda > Plagiorchiida > Dicrocoeliidae > Dicrocoelium > Dicrocoelium dendriticum. Next base: position 41,783,770 of record OX104067.1, on the reverse strand, counting down.
GCATAGAAGCGGAAATACATGGATGAAATAGACAGGGAATATGCTACCGCGAGGTCTCCAAAGTGCATGGATTTGTTGCAAGCGGAAGGCAGGAGAGGGTGCGTCGTGGAAAGGAAAGGGGAATTTCCCACTACAACTTTGTGGAAGATTTCGCAAACAGGTGACAATTTATCATTGGCTGTACATCGGACACTCGTGTTGCAACTATCGTTAAGCATGTGTCACAAGGAAACAAAAGCCATTTTGACTCATCGTTACTATTTAAAGTGGTTTACCAATGCAACCTTTGGTCTAAATACTTGCAGTACTTTCATTGAAGCTCCTTGTGACATACATGTTCAGCCTATAAACCTAGAGCTGATATTGTGACTTCTTTTCACAAATCTGTTTTCGTCTGTCCATTTCACATGGTGTCCACAAAATATTTTATCAAATGCTTTCAATGGTTTGTCTGCTTGACACCCATTCCTTTTCAACCTTGTTTTCTGTCTGACAGTATTTGTCCTCGAGTTCTTTCTGACAGATTTTGGCCTCCGCGATTAATCATATCCGTCTTTGCTATGAATACCACGACTGTCATCATCCTGCTATTCATCTTCCCACGGTGATCCATTAGCAGTTCCTCCAATGAGGAAGCATAATTCTATATTCTTAGGTTCATCTTTAGTTTTATTCCATGTCAAAAGGGATCTAATCTTTACTATCCAGGTAAAATATATCGCTTAAATACTGGTGAACATTATCAGGAGAAAGTTCTGTCGTGATTGCACTTTGTTAGGCTGTGGTTTTGGTTATATGTATCGTATACAACACATTGGCCACTGCTTACTTGGCCATGGCCAGCTGGTATTCCACTTGTTCGGAAAAGCTGATTTCCAAAATACCTGCTTTCGAGGTTGCGGGTAGACAGCTGTACACAAAGGTGTTTGTCTTTGATTGCAATTGATCTCTCAGTTATCAAACAACTGCGATACATGATGCTATATATTTTTGCCGAGAGCTCCATCATCCAAGTGTTACATTATTTCGCAAACCAGTGAAAGTTTTCCCTTATGACTAGTAGGGTGTCTTGAAGTTCAGCTCGTCGGAATTTGTGGGGTATCTTTAAGTCAGCTGAAAATAGGAAAGGCATACCATGTTTGTTAACCGCACTGATGTCATTGACTTAGAGCTGGAACATTCACTGATTGATACACTGCTTCGGGTAACACCACTAGTGATTGAGCGTGGGGAAGAATGGTGGTTGTCTATGGTAACTACATAAGAATGGCTGCTCAGGTATGACGAAAACCAGCTTCGGATTAGGTCCTAGATTCCAAAGAAAGTAAGCTTTTCAGCAGCGGTTTGTGGGGCACTCGATCGAATGCCATTTTCATTTCCAGGAACCGCAGTACGAGTGGATATCTTAAGTCAATAGAAAGCCAAACATGGTGTATATTATACAAATGGCAGGTTATGCACAATCGTTTGTTCAAGAAATCATACTGGGACCAGTTGATCAGCACCAGGGAATTGATGAATTTCATCACACCCTTCTTAAACAATTTCATAAAAAATCTGGCTGATACAGGGGTGTGGTGGATCGGCCAGTAATTGGTATTTTTTGTTTAGAACCACCTTTGTGACGTGCGATGATGAGCAAGGTTTTCCCCTTGTCTGGAAAGTAGCTTGTTTCTAACATGTTCAGCAATAACAACGGCAAGTCAGGCCCTCTTAATTTTACGACAGCAGTGGGATAAGATCGGAATCCAGATGAGAAGAATGTTTAATGGAATCCACTAAATGTTGGATAGTACCGATAGAAAATTCAATTTTATACAAGGCATTGGTTGTTTGCACCCTAATGCATGCATTTAACGTGTCCACCGTCAGATTCATGAAGGTAAGGAAAAATGATCTAAACGACTCGCAGATTTTAAGTGGATCATGAAGAGTCTGTCCGTCTGCCTTAACCAGTCTATTGATCAAGGGGGTTGGTGATTGGTACGGCGAAGCATAATTTTAGTAAATTCTTCCGTTGTACATGTCATTTGTAGAGCTATCTGTTCACCATGTATCATCTTCGTCAACTGTATGTGCTTGACCCCGTCAATAATGTTGTGCAACTGTAAAAACTAGGTGACATTCCCCGTCTTTATCCAGCCATTAGTATTCCGTGTTTCCTGCTCACTGAACGCACGATTGCGTCTTTTTGGCTACGAGTAATCCACTTGTCTTGGGAAATAAGGATGGCAATGGTGTGATGGAGTCGATGGTAAAAATAGCCCACGGCTGTACACACAATATTAGCGAGGGAGAATGCATCTTAATCGGATAATCGGAGTGATTGTTGCAATTGCTTCCAGTTTATCCTATGGCTTGCATATGGTGGAATAAAGGCGTGTTTGATGGCCAATTAAACAGAAAGCGAACCGTATCATTCTTTGGTCTCTACCGGGGAGTGTGTTTAATATCTCTGTGCATTTGTAACCCCCAAAGTGAATATCAGGCCGAGTATACTGGTCGCCATAGTTGGTATCTCAACAACAAATCCGAAAGCTGAGGTGGTGATGGTAGCACTCGAAGCTAACGCAGTTGGCGGGTTGTAAACGTATCCGAGTAGAATGTGAGAACCGGTTCCTGAGACGGACAACCAAAGAGATTCGGGGACATTTGGTAGCTGTGGATGATCAAGAAGTTCTGCTGAAAATGTATGATGTAAATGTATCATGATTTCACCACCTTTGCCTATGCCGCCTTCTTTTCGGCAAACATGGCAATTAAGAAACATTAAGGTAGAATCCAATGTATTAAAAGTGTACCACTTTTCGGTAACGAGGATTTCTTGTGAGTCATTGATATGTACAGGTATGCTTAGAAAGTGCAATTTGTTGTTTATAAATCAGACATTGATTAGAAGTACAGAAAACGGATCGTTGAGTGTGGGGTCAGCGTGTTGTGTTCCATTGTAATATGCATTGTTATAGATAGGTACCATGGAGGTAATAACTATGTGTGAGCGTAGTGGGGTCGAGTCCATTCTTAGCAGACTTGGTGGTGTTTGTAATGTGTCATTTGTAAACACCTGTATTACTGTGAACAAGGGGATTGAGGGAGCAAGTGTAATTTGCGGTTGGTGTGGCAGTTGGTTAGTCAAAGTATATGCGAAGATTGCAGCAATAAAGAGAACAGATAGTTGACTTCTGCCGGGTTTGCAAGAAGTGGGAATGGCCACCTCAATAAAATGGATGGTATTTAAGGGGTCGAGAGGAACCGTACGCAATAGAGGCGGCCGTGTCCTCTTGACATAATTCATTCTGTCATTATTACCGTGTCAGATTTTCTGGTTTGGGAGTGATTCATGGCAATGGGTAACCAAAGGACATTTGTTTCTAGCTTCTTTTGTTCACAATATCGCTTAATATAACGTTTGCACCATGTAGATTGGTAGATCTTATCAGTTCCTACCACGCTTGTTATAAGTTTACAGCTTTGCTTAGAACCGATGAGTTGCTATTGGTTTTCTACCATATTGGAGTGACTGCACTTGGGGGTCCTTTGGGCTTTGAGTTTAGCATGCGAAACTGCTATAGGGCCCTTGACAACTGATTACATCTGAAGTGGATGCTAGACGCTAGCGGCTGCTAGCTGTGAAAGGTGTGTGAAGAGCGGCAGAGAGATTCGACGGAAATCGCGGCTGCACCCAGTTTGATTTGAGGCACTGCACAGTGGCGTATGATTAGAATCGGTTTATTCCATAACTTGCCTTGTAACGCAACCGAAGGGATCGAATGAGAAACAGTTGGAAAGCCCTCATTTTGGTCTTCCTTTGGGTACCAAAAAGGTGACTGTTAGTCTTGAATGTGAAAGAGTTTTGCGTATCTGAACTCAGAAAGTGCGAATTATCGCTGGGTGACGATCCGTAAGGAATTCATCCTAGACATTGACACCAATAGAAGTATTCACCAAGTTCAAACAAATTAATTTGCACACTTAAGCTTGGCACAAATCGACGCTGAGTGAGAGCCTGGGAATGACCCTTCCAGGTGGCAAATCAAGTCAAGACATGTCGTGCACTGCAGTCATGTAACTTTGTGTCGCCGAATTCTCCCCTGCATTATGTCATTCTCATTTGACGCAGATCTCTATCAAAAGTTTATACCCTTTTCAGCGCATCCTCTTATTAAAATACTGTAATGTCTGACAAGGAGAAGGAAGTGCCCTTTCGAGTGGGTAAGTCTCATTCCTGCCTTGTATGAGGAAAAATGTGCTGTGCTTTAGTGTTCCGGCCTGCGGCTCGTTTCAACCGGCCGTACTTTTATCAGCCTTGGTCAAGTGGGAATACAGCGGAAAGTATCAACCGGGTAGCTAATCTACGCACCTTAATTGACAATTTCTTGCTGCGAGTATTAATAATGGCCAAGCTATGTCAGTGTTCTAGTAGGAACAGTGAGCTAAGCGCTTGAGGTAAAGGGCCCTCTGATCCCCAGATGTCGTGACGGAGTAGGAATACCGCAAAAGACATGACGCACATTTTATTCCGTGTAGCTAGTCCCGATTTGCAAGCTGTATGTTGGTCGTAAGCGTTCAATCAAGTGAATAGATTCGAAACTATTAAATATTGGACAAACTCCATGTTGTGATAATTTAAAAAGCCAGGTTTTGCCGGACAAGTCCTCCTCAACTCAAAACTATTTTCACCAGTAAGGATATTTCCCTTGGCAATTTGGCCCTTTTGAGTCTTCACCGCTGCTACTTGGGGCCTCTTGCTAGATATTCTGAACACATCATAGCAAACACCGCTTTTGATCTTGCTACTATTGTTAATATTGTTATTAGCGTTACAGCACTTATAAAAACGGGATTATGCCGTTCCATTGGTTGCATCTGCTCAGCCACGGGGCCCATTGTTAATTTGCCACTGTTGGTTGGTCTGTTTGTACAAACTCCCTAATATTTTTTAGAACTGCCGTCAGCGGCATTGATAGCAGTGTAACAACCATTTGAACTGTTACTTCGCTTCCATACAATCTTAACTAGCTACTGTACAAAGAGTAATAAGAGGGAGAGAAAGGAGACTTGCCAGAAAACCTTAATGCGCTAAGCAGACTTTAAGGGTCAGGGCAGCTACACCTGGTAAGCAACATAACATCATAAATAGTTCATCATCATCATACACGTTAGCTAGAGGTGGGGAAACCTCAGCTACTGTGCCGCAATACACAGAAAAAAGGAGAAAAAAAGAATTCAACTGGGGCAAACCGGCTGAGCTACCGGTAAGGGATGGGCGTCGTTCCGGTATGCTACCAGCCGGCTAATATGCATCAAAAAAATTACGATGCAAAATTATATAAGGTTAAACAATGAGATCGTGGTTGGAGGGGGAGGTTAAGAGGGATGGGAGGGACGAAGAAACTCATAGCCCGAACGCCACTGAGGTTGGCTCCTAGCCATGTCAGCAAGTGTGTCCAACAAAACGTGTTCATCGTCTTTCGGACCCCAACCAGGGAGCCGAGACGCTCCAACCGAGGCCAGCTCAGAAGTGAGAACCTTCATTCCTTTGGACCAAGTCATCGCTTAGCCACCCCTCCTCTTCTTCCATCCACACCCACGGCGCGCAAACAATGCACGTCGCGGGAGTCGGTGGGTTGGCATGCGTAACACGTGGCCGAGCCATCGGAGCCTGGTGCGTGAAATAACGGTGCTGAGCGGTTCAGTTCCTTTTATTGTGCCATAAACAAGGCGTCGAACACGCTCGTTGCTCACGCGGTGTTCCCACCAGATGTGAGCTAAATTACGAAGGCACCGGTGGTCGAACGTAACTAGCCTCTTCAGGTCCGCTGCTTTAAGCGGCCAGTTTTCACAACCGTACAGTAGGGTCGAACGTACTGCTGCATTATACACTCTACCCTTCAGGGCAAGAGTGATGTCGCGCTGGCGCAATAAGTGGCGAAGATTAGCAAAAGCGCCCCAAGCCTTTGCTATACAATTCGTGATCTCATCTTCAATCCCACGCGCGTTGATACAACTTCCCAGGTAGTTGAATTTTTGAACTACTTCTAGCTGATCCCCACCAAGGGTCAACGTAGGGGGCGGTCCAGACCAATCTTGGAGGAACGCTTTGCACTTCGAGGGTGCGAAGCAAGGCCCGAAGTGACGGACAGCTAGTGCTTATCTATCCAGTGCCGCTTGGCACATTTGTGAGCTGTCACAGATTAGGGCAATATCATCAGCATACTCCAAGTCAAGAAGTCGTTCTCCTGGGAGTAGCTCCACACCTTCTAAGTCGTGTCCTGTAAACGCGATTTCCATGACTTCGTCAACAGCGAGGTTGAAGAGGAAAGGTGACAGCGGGCATCCTTGTCTCACACCGCTGGAGATATTAAAGGGCGACGACAGCTTGCCGTAAGCCCTCACTCTGCCCGAGCTACAGGCATATAATGCTCGGATAATATTCACATATTTCTAGGGCACACCTTTCCTGAGTAGACAGTCCCAAAGTGCATGTCTATCCACCGAATCGAATGCACCTTTGATATCGATCACAAATAGCTAACAATCATGTAAAAATAAGGCGGCATCAGTGAGAAAGCATCCTTGCAGTTTTCGCTGCCAGGCCTCATGATCAGCCATTACGCTGCAGATAACTCAGCAACAACACACTGGTTACGATCTAGGCACTCCTGGATAAACCGGTTCGCAGTCTTCGCCTCTGCAACTCGGGCATTAAAACGCAAACAATCACTAAAGTCACTAAACACAATGGGCTGCTTGCACACCTTTAGCACATGAATAATTCCCATGGAATCAGACGATCACAATCGCGCGAAGAACAGTCTTTCCGATAAATCATACTTAGCCATGTACAATATACTTTCGGTCCGGTCCGAAGCTTTCATCCTATAACATTTCACTTGCACCTGTGTTGCTAGATACCTCGGACATACGACCATGAGTCATTCCCAAATTTTTGCTGACCACTGTCCGGCTTTGCTACGCAAAGGTACTGTAAGTAACAGCAATAGTTCGATGCTTAAGCATTTGGTTGAAACAGCACACCAGACTCATGCAAATGGCTCAGTAAGAGTCAAACGATACTCTAAAGCTGCCATTCTTAATGGGGGCCATAGGGAATTCCCCGGGGGCCCTGGGATGAGAAAAATTTTGGGGGGCGATGAAGGGGCCATGAATGTGCCATGAGGGACCATGTGAGGCTTTGTTATGAAAAGTGGATTGTGATAACCCGAATAACAAGTCACTTAAAAATAATTCGCTAATAATTTCTTTTCGCGCACTAATCCCCACAGGTCAGTGAAATGGATTTGGCGAGCGCATATGCTTGTTTACGAAGGTTTGTAAGCCAAGCTGAGCCGACTTGATGTTTTTGGTTTGGAATAGCGTCGCCAAACTTGCGCAGATTTTGGCGGGTTCACCTAAAACATATAATCAACACATGGCGACTTATACTGCGCAACTAACACCCGATTCGTCCTCTACACTTTGAAGCCTATCCTCGGTGAACCAACTGAACTTTACTCTGAACATTGATGCCTCTATTGTGCTAGCTGCAATGAACCTAGCGAACTCACGTCAGTACACTGCGGCAGTTGCGGCACAAACCCACACTAACACTAACTGAGTTTTCCTCAGGACACTACCATTGTGTGACATGTATGTGCCAGTCAATTATACTCTTTCGGGTTTTACTGTGGTAGCACTAGGCGTTCGGCGTTTATCGTCTCCAGTCTCAGCTAGCACTGTTCCACTACTCTGTAGTACTAATGATAATAAGGAAGGGGTTTATACCACTACTGGTGTGTAAACATATTTAACAGACATTTAGAATGGTGGGACACTACCGTCTCGGCTCGCGTGTACGTCTGGCGGCTGCCAGATTAGTCCGCAACTTGCCGAATTCGAACGGATACTCTGCGCGCGGGGGTACTATCTTACGGGAGGATATCCGGTTGCTTATATGAGAGTATGTAACCTAATGTGTACATAAGGATGCTTCTCCTTATAATTATAATGAGCAAATGCCTTGCCAACATGCAGTTGGTGCCATGTATGGCAATAGCTGATTTATGTTATTCACTTCGTTGTTGACACTCACACGCCGATTCCTTGAACTCTCCGGCATTTTCTTCCATGTTGGTCTCTTCTGTCTTTCATGCCACATGTTACCACTGTTACAACTTTTATGTACTGTTTGTGTGTCTAGTGAGTATTGTCATTTTCTCAGTTCCATTTGTTGTCCTCATAGACTTTCCAAGAATTTTTCTTCTGTCATTTTAGCCGTTCAGGGTATTTTCAAATTCATCTTCAGAAGGCGCCTTTGGGTGGCCTCTAACATTGTTTCTACAGTTATACAATTTAACATTGTAGCCACAAACGGAAGTTTCAGTTATGCTTGCCAGGCGTCTTTATACAATTATACGGGCAAGCAAGAAGTAATTTAATGCCACCAATTAGTAACACTACATGCGTGTTTCCCCTTGCACAGGACATAACTATGTAAGAATATTAAACAAAAGCAGTACACATATTTCACATAATAACAATTTACAATATATTTCAGCAATGATCTCTTCGGCAACGAATGACTTTCGGCCGTACTCCGTAGAATACCTGTCATTTGGATTCTTTGCGTCACTTCAAAACCCCACTCTACCTATGGGTTTAATTTGTCAAAACACTTTCAAATGAAATGCTGCGACCAAGTAAACTAGAAAATCATATGCATCGTATTGATAAGGGTGAAAGCAGAAAGTCGGTGGATTTTTTCAAAAAGCTGCGGGATAGCTTCGAAAACATACCACCATTAAAGACACTAGTTTTTGGCCGATTGTTTTAAAGTCTTTCTGAACTCATGAGTGCTTATAACAATAATAATAATAATACATATGTTTCTCTTGATGAGGGAAACAGTGTCTACAGCGGCACAGATCAAGTTGTACAGAAAAATCCATGCTCTTGCATGGGTGACATGCGTAGGTGGAGTATTGGGATGTGCGTTTCATGTATTAACATTCTGGTGGATGGTTGCGACCACAGCCTGGTTATACAAACATTGGCGTTGATGTTTTTGGGCTCCACTTAGAAGAGCTCATCGAGGAATTTTTCTCATGTGAATATAAAGCCTAGGGTAGTTAGGTCAAGGTAATTGACGAGTCTGCTTCTAAGTGTTGCCACATTGTCACATGATCTGAGTGTTATTGGCAGTTTATCCCACAAATAGCTATATCTGATCAGGAAGAAAGTAGAGCGGAGGTTCGTTCGTTCGGTATATTCAGTGTAAAATCTTTGTCACGAAGCGCTGGAGTTGAGCAATGTTGTAAATTGAACGTAGGCAGTTTGGAATAGGTTTTTTTGTACAGCACATTGAAAGACAGCAACAAGTTGTGCTTCATTCATCGAATCCAAAGTGGGTTAGAGTTGCAGTTCATTGAAACGTTCTCGATAACTCATAGCAGAGTGTTTACCAAGCAGATGTTTAGTAAATGACCCCTGCAGACGCTGCACAGCAATTCAGCCACTCTTTCTCATATTGCCATATATTATGCTGCAGTATTCGAGAATGGGGCCAGTGAGTAACTTGAAAAGCTTACCTCTAGCACGATTTGTGTGCATTTTGTTTGATATATTGAACTTAGACTGTCTGGCACGTGATACTTGGTTTTGGGCCTATTCCGAGAAACTGAAGCTAGACGAGTACCTAATCCAAGATCTCGCGTGGACAATTGTGTAGGGACAAGTTCATTGTTTAGGGTGATAGATTCTTCGGAGATGCAGCAACCGAAAGACATGATGCTTGATTTCTTAGCTGAGAGGTTCATCATCCATGTGCAGCATCATGACTCAAGGGAATGTAAATCATCTTGAATGAGCAGTAATGTCCCGTGAAGCTCGTCATGCCGAAGCTTATAGACGATTTTGATATCGTCCGTAAATAAAAATGATGTGCCATGCTTTACAGAAGTGGTGATGTCAGTGATGGAGAAATTAGTGTAAGGCACCGAGCAGGCTCCCTTGAATGATTCCACTGGTGATTGAGAGTGGGGAAGAGCTAAAATCACCTAAAGTAACTACCTGATGACGATCACTCAGGTATGACGATAGCCAACCTAGTAATGTGTCCTGTATCCCAAAGTTCTCCAATTTTTGTAACAGTCACTTGTGCGGTACTCGGTGGAACGCTTGGTGAATGTCAAGTAACAAGATTATTACTGCATAGCCGGAATCGATTGATTCTGAAATCTGATAAAGGTTGACAGGTGGTGCACGATCGCTTATTGAGAAAACCATACTGCGAATTATTGAGCTGATCAATAGAATCAACAAATTTCATCATCACCATTCTGACCAACTTTTCAAGTATCCGAGCGATTAGCGGAGTGTAGTGGATTAGTCGGTAGTTAGTAATCTTTTGTTTGGGACCTTCTTTATGCGCATGCATAATAAATGATGTTTTTCATTGGTCTGGAAAGTGACCAGATTCCAGCGATAGCGTGCACATGCTCATCCGGAGCAATGGTATATCAGGCCCCACTAGTTTAATGGTGGTTAGTGAAATGCCATCAGATCCCAGCTTGGAAGATGGCCTGATTGATTTGATAACTTCATGGATAGCGTTGAGCGAGATATCGACTCTGCTTAAGAGGTTTGTTAATGTGAGCTCTGTGCGCATTTGTACCAGTTCAACTTCTCGACTCATGGTAGTGGTAAAAAAGTCACTGAATGCTTCACAGACTTCAACTGGGACATGGAGTAAGTGACCCGTACCATCAACAATTTTGGTGATCAAAGGAGAGCAGTCACTGGTTCTACGATGTAATATTTTGACAAGCTCCCTAGCTTCGAAGCTTGTCCGTAGGGCTGTATGTTTTTCATATTTTTCCTCGTGTTAATTGCGCGTGTTTCATTCTGGAGGTAAATTCACGCAATTGTAAGCCAAGTGAAAAGTCACGGGTCCTTCTGTATCTTGCAGCTAACTTTCTGGTTTTCTTGCTGATTAACTGTTCGACGGAATCTTCGCAGACACGTGGGGTAGGAATACATTGTGGAGCAAGGAGGGCTACAGCGTGATGAATTTGTTTACAGAAATGCTCTACAACGGTGTACACACTAGTAGAGAGGAAAAATACATCCCAGTCGGAGAAACGAATGAACTGCTGAAAGCATTCCCAGTTTATCTTATGGGTTGCAACTGGCGTTGTAGAGGCGGGTTTAGTGACCATTTTAATTTGGAAACTGAGTCGGATCATGTTATGGTCGATTCCAGGGAGATTGATTAAGATCTCGATCTGTGGATTGGATATCCCCAACGTGAATATTAAGTCCAGTACATTGGCGGACTTGACTGGTCTGTTAATTCATTGTGTCCAGCCCCCAGCTCTGATGGAAGAAAGAAAAGAGGTGTGCAAGATAGATGCTAAGTGGGATGACCAGCGTATTTTCGGTAGGTTGAAATCGCTGGCAATAATCTTCTGGCTGTGTGGCGACTCTGCTGCGAAGTCAAATGCATAAGTGATGTTGGTGATACTTACGTTAGACTCATTCGGTAGGTTGTAGATACATGCGAGCAGTGTATAACATAAGACACCCACAACTGACAGCCAAATAGATTCAGGGATATTTTTCCATTGTAAGTGGTCTATAGGTTTACCTGCAAATGTTCTGCGTCGGTATATAATACAACCTCCACCTTTTCTGTCGCAGCAATCTTTTCGAGATAGGTGGTAGTTTGAAACCATCAGAGTAGAGTCAAGTGTATTTTAAGAACACCATGTTTCAGTAACGAGGATCGCTTGCGGGTCATTGAACTGTTCAAGTGTGTTTATAAAATGAACTTTGTTGATTATGGATCTGGCTTTAATAAGAATCCCTGAAAATGTACTAACTACTGGGGAATGATCGCTGTCCGTTGTCTGATTGTCTAAATATTTGCGTTCGAGCATGGTGCACATGGTAGGTAAGTGCGAGTATGATGGGCCCAAGTTAGCCTCTAGAACGTTTGTTAATAAGGGCAGCATGTCATGTGTGGATGTCGAGACAGTTGGAGGCACAACGGGAACCGAGGCGTCATGCTTAGGTTGCTCTTGGTTTGACGATGGACTAGCTTAGTCATCTGGACAAATTGGAGGAAGAGTGGGATCAAGGTGTTGACTTCCGTCGGATGTATCTGAGATGGGAATGGGTCTGAGTCTATTCCCGTCGCCACAAAAAATTGGTTGTTGGAAGAAACCGTTTGTGAGGTTGAAGCAACTTGGAAAAGTGAGGCTGATAACATAGTCCTACTGGTCGATGTCCTTTCATTCTCTGTGCACTTTCAATGATTGTTGTGGAGTGTGGGGTGATACTTAGGCGTCGCTAAGAGACAGTAGTTATTGGTCTTATACAACATGGAAGATTGTTTGCCCTAGTGGTTGTAGGAGATTGGACGATAGAGAATTTCGAGTACCACCGAGTATTTAGTATCCATACGTATTTTAAAGACACAGGTCTCTGGATTGCAGAAATCGTCCTTAGGCGACAGTGGACTATGAATAAGATCAGGTTGTCTATTCTTGGACGTGTCTTGTTGGTTTGGACCGGGTTGTGATATATTCAACGAGTTGCCATTGCTCCACGGTCCCAAGCACTTAGACTTTCATTTACTCCTTATGCATGAGGATTTCGATATAATGGGAGTGTTGTTGTCAGGAATAGTAGAACCTGCTTTATCCGTTCCTCGTGTAGAAGGTCTTTTAGTAGAGCAAGGAATGACGCCTTTAGAGCTAGTTGACAAGGTTGTTAGATTATCGATGTCTAAGTCAATGCGTTTAGTATCCACCTTGGATACACTCGTCTTTTGGTGGTTTGGCTGAGATTTCTCGAAGAGACTGGTTTCTTTTCGGTCTTCGTGGCGCAGTGCCAAGTTCGGACCTTTCTAGGGATGCCTTATCTGCTTTACTCAAAATACCGTTAAATTGGATGCACCGGTCTAGGAAGGGTCAACAATAGAGGAATCTCTGCGTGAGTTACTCGTTCAGAAATTTGAAAAGTACTAGGCAATAATGTTTCCGTGTCTCCTTTTTTCAACGCTGGCATATGCAGACAAGGTTAGGCATTTTACAAGCTTTCAGTATCGTTAGTAGTACTTTATCCAAACTCAGACTATCTGGAACATTAAGAACAATCTCATTTTTGCTCTACATATTCGTTCGTGCACTTCAGAGGCAACAGAGGCAATTAACTGCCTTGCTTTTCCCATTAGAACAGGATCAGACTCCTCTAATAGGTTACGGATGTTATCAAGCGTAATCAGGTGACCTTTGAGAGTTTCAAAGAGTGCCAGCGTTTTTCTCATCTCATTACGTTGTGATTCTAAAGAAAGCAATTTATCACTTAGTTCTGCGATGAGTATAGTTTTAGCCGAGGAACAGGTTCGCTTTTCTTTTGGGACCTCTCATTTTATTCGCGTTGTCGGTGGCGTAGAAAGTACACTACGCTTAGCTTGCTGAATACGGCGAGACTTCAGTGGGGCCATTGCGATCTTAGCTTGTCGAGGTTCAGACTCAGGTGCCAAGCTATTATACTGATGCAACAAAAACCAACCTTTTGTGATTTCTCCCAGTTGGAGTTTGATAGATGGGTTAGATTCCCAGGATACGTTTGTCGATAATAGACAGTTGAACGGACATGTCCAGACGTGCAACAAATCCAGGGTGGCGGAAGCAGACGGCAGTTGGGCTAAACAAGGAGACCTCCGAAATTAGCCAGAGAAGATCCACCAAATTTAAGCAGCTTGAAGAATACATCAAAAGCAAAATATTGGTGTACAACTCACATAGAAAAGCACGTATAACAGAGTAATCCGGAAGAAAAAGTGGAATTCAACATGGTAATCTGAAAATCCGCGACGTCCGTCGGTACATCCAGGTTGGACTTACGGCATGTTATAGAATTGTAGGACTAGTTAACACTGGTCCAAGACGGTGCGCGAAATTATGCGCGGATATCAGAAGGCAATCGGAGTGGGACACGGCGGACTGTATTCGATGGGCTACAATAAGAAGCGGACGGATGAAGCGAGACGAGAGTGAACACGTGAGCGCGAGAACTTACAAGGCTCTCGAGTGTCGAGCCGGTGGTAAGGATGATTAAAACAAGAAAGAATAATGTACACTCGGTCGACAATTAACTCGTACATGAAAGATAAGAGTTATCTTTTTAGGCGCTACAGAATCCGCAAATTGATTGCCAAAATTGCAGCCAACATAGTAATGGAGAAAATATTCTCTTGCTTTCAGTATCAAGAATACTATCTGACCTGATGTATATGAATCCATAAGAAGCGATTTAAGCCATTATGCCTAGCAACTCAACTGTATACAGGCGAATAGATGAGATGGCTCTGGACATATAAATACCTCAGTTACCTTACTACATTCCAGAAAAATTTTGCCACTAGTAGATTAATCTATAGCTGACAACGACGCCCTTCTCGCGGCATACATTCGACTCTTCAATGATAATGTATTAAAGGAAGAGATGCTGCTTGGCAAGATATATAAAACTTATACAAAGGGACAATCTATATTCGAGGTCGTCAATGGCTGTCTGCCTGAAAACTCCATCACAACGCAAAACATACCTGCAAGTGCAAAAGTTTGCGCTACCGCAATGATCAGAAGATATAGAGCTTTCATTGCATATGTAAAATCTTATCCTTTCGGATCATACAATTCCCTATGTGATTCACTGAGAGCACCTAGTGGCTAAGAACGTGAGAGAGCGTTTAAACGATCCACTGACAACACTTAGAATAGTAGTTACAAATGTCAATCCGTACTCCTTTCAACATCGTCTTTTCCAGTAGTTACGTGAGGCGAACAGTGAAGATTTCCAGCTTCTACTTTTGTATTCAGAAGTTAGATGGCACTCCAAGAGCAACTGTACTTGCAGTTTTGTTGCAGTTTGGGACCCCCCCAATCACATTGCTTTCTGGAACTGATTATGAAAGAAAACGGTGTACAGCTGTGTTTTACATAGCTGGTAATTTTGAAAACACCACTTATTGAATAAAACTCTTCAAGTCAAGTTAATTAACCTCATCTCGAGCAAACATCCAATTATCGCATTTCTTAAAATGCTGAAAGTATATGCTCAGAACATTCGACGTGGGGAATTTTCACAGTTCCTAATTGATTATTTACGCCAATCATATAGAAGAACTCCGAAAATAAGTGAACGAGTGGTTTCATAACCAGATTGACATGATAATCCAGATTAAGGGTTTGCATTCGTTTGATAAACAACCCTGCGTTGTTGGAGCTGAAATCCTGGAAAGTCTCATAAAGCTTAAGAATGTCACACTAGCAAGATCCAAATGTAAGCTGTATAAGAGCGATTTTTGCATCTACGGATGCCCAAGACTGTGGGAAATTGCTGAAATATATTTCCCTACTTTTCCGTCTACATGCATAGTTGCATTTAGATCCAGCAGACTGTTTTCTCTAACCAAAACTAGTAACAGGTTGGACATCACAGTAAGCGGAGATATTCCACTGTCGCTGCAAAGTCTGGAGCCGGACATAATCAAGCTTGTTCAAGGTCACCATCAAAACGGCTCGCAATAATCGCTCGACAAACATTGTTACGAAGTTACTACACATCTTAATTCATGAAAAGTATTATGGTTAAAAGCCAACAATAACTAAAATATTTTTACATATTATTGATGACCTTTCTGTAATTCCAGAAAAGTGACTTGATGTTGCCGCACAATGAATGTTCCCTTGAAGTCGTGAAAGATAAAATGGGGCTTATAAGCGAAACAGCAGTAATACTAATACGACAAGTTAAACCATCCTTTTTAAAAAATACACCAGTAAGACAAATAGAAATCACAGATTTGTGAACATTAAGCGTTGCTGATTGCTGAAGTTGTGATTATTAAGAGAGAGGCCTCAGGAAATGGAAAGGTTCAAATGTCAGTCACGGCTGGATGAAGATTGAGAATTACTGCTATAAAAGACTTAATAAACGCTGGTTAACAAAAGCTGAGGCCACTGCAATCAGGGTTTTGAAACCAGAGCTGTGCATACAACGGAAGCTAGTGCAAATCTTGGTTCTACCTTGGTCATGAACGCCCCGCGGCAAGAATTCCGTAACATGACAGCCGACCAGCATTTGTCACCGCTGATCTGTCTGCCTTCTCCAACCGTGTTTGTTTGATCCGAGTAGCGTACTTCGACTGACTAAGACAATGATCGATGGCCAGCCATGAAAAATAATAGATCTGGTGAATTTCATGGTTCTTTCTAACAGAGAACTAGATTTTATTAGCCAATCAGTTCTCTAATTTTGCTCTATAATTGTAAATGTCTAATGAGATTTACCGAAAAGTAGGTTCTTTGCTCCTGCTCGCTTTGCTCTGATCATTGCTACCAGGCTCGAATACACCGTGTACAAGGATGGTCCTGTCTACGGATTCCTTCCGATTTTTGTTTGATTAGTGCTTCGCCTGTCCGCGCTCGCTCCACGGGATTTTCGGGAACAGGAAGATGTAGAATGACTTGTTCCGAAAGCGAGCTCTGGATAACAGCACAGGTTCTGTTTCCTTGACAGAGATCAGCACAACTCGGTGAAGTGTTGGTTAACCGTAGTGCTGTGAGTTTGGGTGACTGGTAACGCGTGTCAAATTTACGAGCTTAGTTACATTACCTATAGTGTCACATATTAATTTCCCCTGGTTTACGTCATCGAGGTGTTACTCATTTAATGAATTTGACGTCGATTCTGGAATGTTGGTGCAGATTAGCGTTGGTATAGTACGTACAATTATACTTGAAGTCAAACCACCAGCTGGTCTGTATACTGTCCATGGAGGCTGTTTGGTTAGAGCTTCGTCTTCTTCTCTTACTATGGGTTCAGTGGGAGTGGAAGAAGACCAAGGTTTTACATCACCTTCGGCAGCAATCAAGTTCCAACCACTACTGGTGTCGAGGCACTTCTGAATTTTCGGAACAGTTTGGAGGGTGCACGAGGCTATGGTCTTGCTCATTTCAATCGGACTGGCGGTGGTTATTTCAGGCGTATTTGAGAAACTGGTGGCGTTGGAGTATAATGCCACAAATAATGTATTTTTAGCGCACTGCTTAGCCTTCTTCCTCAGGTTTAATTCGGTTCTGGACGGGAATGACTGGGATTCATTCTCTGCCACGCTTTCTACAAATGAATCACTTTTGGTGCTGCTCCTTCGTTTAAAGATTGCCAGCAGCCTTTCGGAATGCAACGATAGTTCTTTTGCAACCTTTACCAGTGGAATGACTATACCTACTGAACAGCACCACAATGAATCTGGTTTCCTATTATGTGGCTTCAACTGTATCACTATGAGCTTGGAACTCTGGCGATGGAACTTGCCTGGGCAACTGCTACACTGGATTCCAATCCGTAGATAGTTATAGCATGTAGGAAGACCACAACCTACTGTCGATCTAGATGCGGTAACCTGGGCTTTTGATTGGTCGTCACAACCCAATGCGTCGATTGATAATATTCCCATAGAGGCCCGAACACAAGGTTTCCTGCCGGCCCCGTGTGCGCTGAATTGTCTGCATGTTCAAGGTCGTCACCTTCTGTGCTTCTGGCCCAGGCGGGGAAGGTTTAAGCGGTTAGATCGTTCACGCGGCAAGCGTAGCGACTGATCGATACGGACACAACGTGTACGATAGCTACTTTGATGAACGATCCACAGCTGTAGCCGCTGGCTCGTCAGAGGAAAGGTGCAGTTGGCTTTCGGTTAAGACCACAAATATTGCTGTGTGGTTCGTGATTCGGAACATTCCTTGATTGCCATTTGTCGGGAATGGCGCAAAAGCCTCAATGTGGAGACAAAGGGTGCTGCACACAAGCTAGATCCGAAAGATAGAGTGCACTAGCTAGCGCAGTTGAATCAGGGTCGAATGAGTGTGAACACACGTTTGTGTGACACAATGCAACTGAGAACGGCGGCAAAGCTACATGTTCACAGATGAGCAATTGGAACGCCGGTTTGTTCAATGTCGTTCAAGGGTAGCCTGTGTTGCTACCAAAAAGCAAAATAGGTCAACGTAATTAAGGAAACTATATTTCTACTGATTCTGTTGCTGTGTAGTAGTATAAGAACTTTAAAAGGTAGGAGTGCTGTACTCGAATTTGCCATGAGTTATAGGAAAAAGGTCCACTGCCCAAATGTCACACCTAACAGCATGCAAAACAACGGTATGGTAGTAAGCAAACTTTAGTAGCAAGCACATAAAAGCTGGTTGCAAGTCACACGAACGCGCGAACTCGTATCAAGACAATAGAGGTCACTGCTTAGTTGACACACAAACACGCACGCATACAAGTACAAGCGTTGCTACACAACAGCCTTTCCGGTCGAATGGCTGTGGATGGAGTTGGCATGACCAGCTAAAAGCCGTCTTTTACCGAGTCATTACTACAATTTGTGGGGGCCTAAGCACCGATGAAAAACAAACCCCTATCAACCCCGCGCGACTTCGAAGCTTTGAACGAGCCAGCCAATCGGATTGTACGCAACCGCATACTGCTTGGAATCCACGCAACCGGTGAAGCGTCAGCCCGCGAGCAATACTAACGCCGGCTTGGCTGACACGAAACTGCATCATCTCAGTAGACGCGCAATGAGTAAGCACAGATAGCGTCACCTGCATGGGATCACAAAGCGAGCAGTGAGCTCGAGTCTTGTAGGGTGGGTTACCGATAAGCAGAAGTGGTCATTCGAGAGAGTGTCTAATGCACGGGCAAGTGCTGCATGTTGTCCGATCGGTAATAAATTGGGTACCTTGAGGTAAGGCAAACTGTGAGCGGATGAAGAGCTCCAAATATAGGCGGACGAACTGACCTTGTCCGCTTGCTTGGACATGAGCTTGTCGACAAAACAAGTATGACACTCCGCGCTTGCATGTGACCTTAAACTGGAAGATAATCGCCCATTAATGCATGGTGGGGCTGGGGCACGAATTGGGGTGCTGAAAATATGGGGGATAAAAGTAAATTTGGGAAGGGACGACAGTGGTGAAAAGCGTAAGAGCGGTTTGAGAGATAGCATTCAAACCTGTATTCACCCAGATCGATGCAGTAGATAGGGCGCCGGTAATTATCCTCTGCGACAGCCAGAGGAATGTTTTGAAGGTACCGTCATTGGATTGTGGGGGCAGGATACTGTCATATTGCCCAAGCCAAGATAGGGAAACAATTAGGGTACTCAAACAATGCCTTCGTTTCAAAGACCTGACAGCAAGGCTGCTAGTTTGGCAGTGGACCAGAAGATGTCCGTTTTACTGAGCAGGTAGCCACCCTCATCCCAACCTCTAACCTGAAGCACCGGGAGACTGAGTTCATCCGGCCACTAAGCATTGACCCAGCTGGTATGAGTGACACTGAAGACGCGAAAAGCATCACATGGCATAACTCAGGAGATAGCTGAAGCGAGCAAAATGTATCTATACAATAAGGTCGAGCCTCACTGCGATATGATCAAGTATCGACGGCTTGTCAGTAGTATGCAAGCTGGTGGAAAAAGTGACATGGTCGTACAGATGGTACCTGGAAATTAGCTCTTGGAAACAGGCTTTAAACTGCTTGTTACCGGTTGCCGCTATTTTCAGGTCGTACACCTTAAAGTCATCTGCGATGAGAATGAGTCTGTATGACTTGTTCAATGTGAAAGAAGAACGTGGTTCAGACTGGAGTCTACTCGAAACGTAGAGTTCGGCGGACAAAAAATTACGACTACATGCCACTGGTGTTCGTTCCGCAACCATAGCCGTCAGCAAAGGAAAGCAATGGTGTAGATTGCTGGGTGCACAGTAATTTCAGATTGCAGCTTAGCCTTGTAATACAGAACAACACCCCATCTCTTGCAGTTCTATCCTTCAGAAACAATGGCGAACTTAATCAATTGACCTCAGCATCAGCAATCTCAAAGCTTTCCAATGCTTCCGAATCATGATGAAACCTAGGGGTTGTGAGGCCTGCGACCAACTCACCAAGAAGGCCTTGAACGTTAGAATATAAACAGAATGGTGTTTCATATTTTCGGAGTGAGTGGAAGTGAAATTCGTGCTTACTTTTAAGCCAACCTTGTGGCGGTCGGCCGTTGGTGCTTTTGCGTAGGTCGTAGGCTATTAAATTTTTGTAGATGGCGAAGTGAGCGCTTGTGCTGGATACCCACGCTGCGGATTCGTCGACAACACACTCAGTCAACCAGACAGTCACTGCGCATCCGAA
Organism: Dicrocoelium dendriticum; assembly: GCA_944474145.2. Classification (NCBI taxonomy): domain Eukaryota; kingdom Metazoa; phylum Platyhelminthes; class Trematoda; order Plagiorchiida; family Dicrocoeliidae; genus Dicrocoelium; species Dicrocoelium dendriticum. The sequence goes on along the minus strand of OX104067.1, from coordinate 41,763,508 downwards.
TAAGTACCAAACGGTCGTTTCGTTCTTTTGAGGATTGCTAAATTTGCACATGATGTCTGTCCGCTGTGGGGCAATAACCGGTATCCCTACGTATACGCATCCATTGCCAGGTGGTGTTGGATGCCGATAGGTCTTCAGGCAACTGGTGTGTCCACGTCAACTGTAACGAGCACAATATTCATACTGATGAGGATTGGCCGCCGGTATAAGTTTTAGATAATTATCTTCAGAGTTCGCCGGTCGCATATAATGACATACTAAGAAATAACGCCTCTTTTACTGAACCTAATAATCGAACTACGCACATGAAAGCATTCACTGGGATCCAGTTGGGCATAATGTTTTCAGTGTATAGGTTGTATGAAATACCACTACCATAAATACCCGGGCTTTGGCTTGTTGTCACTAGAGGCACGAAGTACCCGGTTAACGCCACTAGCATTTGAGCTAAGTTTGATGCCGGCGCCACATTTTCGTGCGCCTGATTAGAAGACGTAGCACACATTTACTAGAGAATAGTGCAACGCCCGTACTGGTGACGATGGTGACCGACCTGGTATAATGTGTAGTAGTTTGACACACCAGTTCACTCACTCATAAGTGGCGCAGTAGTGCTGCTTTGTGATTTATTATAGGGGAACCACAAGTATAATTTGGCTAAATCACCTTCTTGAGCGGAGTTGACAAATGCTACTGGGCAAGCTTTTCTCGGTTTCGCTCCTATCCGACCGTACTAAGTAGTTTAACTTATGAGTACCCATTGCCCCATCATTTTTTAGCAATCATTGGCGCTGGCATGGGCGGTGCAACAGCTGCGTACTACCTGCGTCAGCTATTTGGCTCGGAAGTGGTCATCACCATGTTTGAACAATCTGGACGCATCGGGGGTCGGATAAAATCTGCCAGTTTCGCTGGTCAGCTAATCGAGACGGGAGGCAGTATTTATCACATCAGCAACCATTATATGGCAAGCTTTGCGAAGAAGTTTAGTAAGTTGTGGCAGCCATTCTTCTATATTTTGACCTATACTTGATTTGCTAGCTACTAAAGCATGTTATTTTTCTTTCTCAAATTTGATAATTACAAGTGTCACTTTTAGCTCTATCCTTGCTCCTGTACAAAATAAGTGTTTGCTGACTCGTAGCAAAAAAAGCACTTTTTGGTCTGGTCCATCATCCACACAGGTAGCGGTCAATAGGATTAATTTCACCGATCTCGTCGTAAAACACGCAGCTTCAGTGCATGGGACAAAGTAAGTCCGGTTAAAGTTGCGTCCTTCTCGCCTACAATAGTCGGTTTGCTTCTTTTCATAGATCAGTCTGCTCCCTTAAATAATCTAACTTAACAGATCAAGCGTGCTAACCACAATGACAGTAATAAGGTCCGTTTTCGTATGCAGTTTTCCTTACAAGCGCATGCTGTGCTGTGTGGTAGATCAAACCATGATTTTGGCTCGCCGACTAACTAATCTTGTGGACGTACTACAAAATGACTGGATTTCAGAAAGTTAGGAAATCCGGGAAATATTTGAAGCCATGGAGATCTGAAGGAGGTAATGCACTAACTCAGGTACTGGTACCACCCTGATGGAGTTACTCACTGAAGACGGTATATTTGGAGCAAAAACAAACAAGATATGTACAATGCCGTCAGGACTTTGTCGAGAAGATTGAACACGTCTAGTTGTCGATCGGTCCACTGTATTTCAAATCTTTATTGAGAATATGGTAATAAATGACTTACATAAGTAAAGCAGTCACAAATCTATGACATTTTTGAATCGAATATTGGCATAATATGCAAGCCGAAACTCCTCAAACTAGGATACTGATTATACCTTCTCTAAGTAGTCTAGAAGACCGATGAAAAACATTCAACACTCGCAGCTTGAGGGCAACACCAAGAGCGATGTTCTTCAGAGCTGGTACTATAACCTTTTACGTATTTAAGCATGTGTTGCACGGTACTCACAAAAAGAACAATGACTTCAGTATGGAACGCGATCGAGATGCGAGATAACGCTGTAGTATGAACTTGAATTCCACCTGATGTTGCGCCTCAAAAACAGGAAATACGTCTGGCGGAAACCTGTTTGACCCTTTCGATCATTTGCGTTGTATCCCCGTTGTTTGGATAGTAAGCGGATGACCAGTAGCTTAGCACTGAGGCTATGGTGGAAGCGATAGATCTAGGGGCGACCCCTTTAGATTGGCTGTAGGAACTAGGTTCGGAGTCCTAAAACACACGGCATAGCCCGTTCGAGTTATCCAAGCAGTTCAAATTGCAATGCAAGGGTGCACTTAAGTCCTTCGTCAAAGGCATGTGCCAGAACGGTTGCCAATCAAGATAGTTATTTGGAATGTCACCGCACTTTCAATGCACATGAATAACAACTTACCTGGCTAAGTGGAACAGAGTGTGAAGCGCACACAGGGGAGTGATCGGAGTCTTGTTGAAGTAATCTTTAGACACATGCAGTATCAATCACTTTCTACCTCTTTATATAACCACTAAACAAGCTACATGGCGAACGGAGAAATTCAGGCCGATCGTCAATGTACACCAAGAACAAAGTGAGCCTCAACACTGTGTCCCGGGATGCACCACTGGTACAGGGCTGCCAGTCGGTCAGATAACAACCGATTTGTATGCGTTAAGTTCAATGGACAATGAACAATGATTTTTCACGGGTAAAAAAGCATGTGCCTGACAAGTCGAGTAGGACCGTTGGAGTGAAAATTATGATTGTATGGATCAACCAATAAGTAATAAATTTTAGACGTCTACCAATTTAAATGCACTACGGTATAAGAATATTTTGAAGTGGAAATGGGATCTGCACACACAAGTAACCTAGAGAGCTGCCATAGTTCAGTAAATGTGTGAAAAAGAAGAAAAAAGAAACGACAACGTTTACTTGTGTGTCGCTTCATGTGACAAATGTGGCATTTTAATCCGGTTTGAATACACCCATGCTACTCATATGGACACTTCTGTATGTATGCTCACCGCCACGTTGCGAAGAGGGCCGTCAAACACATGGTTTGGTGTGGGTTAGTTCGTCCTCCGAGTGAAACAAACTACCTCAAATAATGCAAGTTGGAAAGCGCATCATCAAACGTTGTTTGAAAAGCGTTAATGTAAGGGTAAGGATGAGGTGGGTCGGAAGGGCATTCCAGGCACGGGACACACGGAGGGAGAAAACGTTGCGTCGACAACCAAGTCGACTGTTGTACGTAACCAGTTTGCGCTGATGGTCTCTCAGTTTGGTATTTTAGCTCAGCTGCAACAGACTGCGACATGGGTAAGTTGGCTTCGTCAGTATCAAGTAAACAATCATGTGGTCTCCTCGCTGACGTCGATGTTCGCGACTGTACAATCCCAGGTACTGCAGTCTGCCTTGATAGGGTAGGTGAAACAATCCTCGTACAAGTTTGGTTGCGCTTCGTTGTGGAACTTCAAATGCATTGATGTCGAGCTTGCACCAGGGACGCTAGGCCTGGATCGCATATTCGACAAGGGGGCGTCACGTAGGCGTTCAGCATTTGCGGAAAGACAGATGGGTGGAAATTGTCGAAAGCGCACCGTAAGAGTCGTAGATGTTGAATGGCTCATTTTGGTACCTCTTCAGTTTGTTTTGAGCAGCCCAGGCCACACGCACGATCACCCCGAGGTCGCTTTCTTTAGAAGCACGTTGCAACTGCTGGTCCCAAGTTGATGTTCATGGGTAAGTTGATGGAGCAAGCTCAAGACTTTGCATCTGACCACGTTGATCTGGAGTAGGTTTTCGGATGACCAAGTATAAGCTCTGTTGAGATCGCACTGTACTGCAACATGATCTTCCGCTGTCTTGCCGTTATTCCAAATTTTGACATCATATGTAAATAATACGAAATTCGAATAAACTACACTGGCAAGATCGTTAATGAATGTCAGGAATAAACGTGGCCCCATTACCGATCCTTGGTGCACGCTACGCTGTACGTCAATTTGGTCGGAAATAGAGCTGCGGACTCTCATATTCAGCTAACCTTGAGCTAGGAAGTTGCCGATCCAACCGAGCATAGGGGCGTGGATTTCATAGCTTCGAAGCGTGTGAAGGAGAATGCGGTGGTCCAAACGATCGAACGCTTTCGAGGAGTTTATGTAAACAACGTTGACTCCCAACCTGGCATCAGCTGGGCTGACTCTGTCCAGCTTGCTCGGGCTAGAAGCAAGTTTATAGTGCAGGATCGCTTTTGGCGGAATTCGTGTTGCGGTGGCAGTAGGATATTGTTACTCTCAAGATATCCCATGAGCGCCTGTGCACTTGTACCTTCCATTATTCGGATAAAACTAGGATCAAAGTGATTGGACGGTATTTCGAAGGTTCCGCACGAGTTTCGCTTTTGTAAATAGGAGTTTGTAGCCCATGTTTCCACATTGTGGGAACCAACACTTCGTCAAGATAACGTTGAAATAAGCGAGCCAATGGTTCGGCATTGTTTATGGCTGCTGTCTTCAATGCCTTTGGTTTGATGTCAGCCACGTCAGGTGAGCTGTGCAGGCACAGTGACATTAGCGATTTCATCAAAATGACTGCGGTGAACGATACGTGGTTTAACCCTGGTGGGGTTAGAAGCTGTGTCAAAAGCGAATGGAATGATGATTCCCTCCCAAAAGCATGGATGAAGTGTTGGCGAAGCACGTTGGCCTCATCTTGTGCGGTTTGCGTAAGACCATTTGTTGCAGGTAAAACCGGGATACCGCACTGCACTGCGGAGCTTGTGAACCTGTCTATACAGCAACTTGGGATTTGTACTGAATTTCGCAGCTAAGTTCCGTTGATGCTGAAGTTTGTTTTGCAGATCATCTTGACGCCGTAGTTTCGTTGAGTTGTGTAAACACCCAAGGTCAGGTTATTTGCACAGACTTTGTAAGCGCTCCAGGCTGAATCGTCCAATGACAGAATTGGGGATCTGTTTGTGCATTGAATCGCCGACACCACACACAGTTAGCCCATGGAGGAGCACTTTACAACTTGCTTCACCCAACAAGTTAACAAAATCGGTCTAGATAGCATCGATAGGCTACCGATAAATCGTTTTCTGCAATCATTTCCGCGTGGTGAAGAGCAAGTTCTTTTTCCATGAGCGGTCTCCCACGAAACTACGGTGTGAGACGTCATGACTGGGACGTCACGACTGACACAAATTCGGAGTCTTTTTATTCTAATCTTTCCGGCTGTGGAAGGTTTCCGTGTTGTACGCTCTCATCCCTACACTCCTCGATGCGTTTCTTCCTTGTTTTAATTCATCAGTTTGATAGATGATAAGCTGGGAGTAAAGCTCATCTCATAGTGTTTGTTGGCTACCGACATCATTGCTAGACCGTTAAGCTCTGGGAGCACTGCTTGACACAGCGGTTAGAAATTGCTTATCGGGTTTCGAAGCACCTGTCGCGTAGCTTAGATTGTGACACGCAACCGAGGATACATAGCGGGTGCTTTAAACTCCGATAACCTTTTCGGCTGTCTGAGCCAAAATTTGTGTCAGGCAAATCGGTATACAGTTTCCCGAACTGCTACGTTTACCGCTCTTTGAAATAGGTAAACAAATAGTATATTCCTCGGTGATTCGAGATGCAGTCCAACTAGGTGGTCTGATCAATGTGTACAACAGGATAGCAAAAAATAACCAATTTGTTCACCCTTTTTACAAAGGGCCCAAAACAGGTACTAAACTAATTGGCAGGATTAAAGTATTAAAGAAATTAAAAAACCAGGAACAATAACACTTGCAGATTTAAACAGATGTCCAGTTAAAGTAATACGGCCACTCGTGGAACCATCCCATCGCTTTTACAATCATGAACCCTTAGTCGCTTAATAAATGCACCTTCGAACTGCTGCTTGTTGAAAGTGCCAATTTCTGAAGGTGTGCTACCGACTCATAACTTCTTATAAATTATAAATTATAAGTTATAAATTGTTGATCAGCTGCCGCAAATCCCCTTGTCTGATAGGCTTCGTGCCGTTAATGCTGGCGAGTAGTTGACTTACTACTTTGACACGGTAATTCAAAGAGTCGAGTTCACTGCGGATGGTACACATTGACCTTCGTACAATCTTTGGTCATTTGCTAAGATGGGAACGAAGTGCGTTACCAACGAACACACATACTCACTGCTCTAGATTATGCCTATCCGCCCAACTCTCTAACGCTGCTAAGTAACCTGTAGGCTTCAGGTTCCAATTTACGCAAACAAAGATATCCTCGGAAGTGTTCGTTGTCACGGTTTCGAGATGCGCTTCTTAGTGCCGGCTCCCTTTTGTTTTCATTCTGTCGCAGACATTTTACTGCTTCTTATAATTTTCCTAGTCAGCAAAACTGGAGGGAAAGTATTTTTTCCATAGTCCAGGTCACCGCCCAGATATTTTACTCCACTCGCTGTTAACCCAAACATCAGAAGAGCAAACCGAACGCATAACAAATGTACTTCTCCTTATATACTTGGTTAATAGGCTTCAACAAACTCATCAGGTGCAATCCACTTAACTTCTAGCCCAAGCAAGGCCGTCGAGATCCGTTTTATGTTAGCTGTAGACCTACAGCATTTAACGGGAATATGGCTGAAGTAGCGTCACAGCAAACATGATCGTAGTTATCAAATTCTATCAAGTGATCCAACCTTAGAATATCCGATACACATTGTTGGCATCTAGCCAACTTCAGGCCAAGCCACCACCAGTGAGCTGAGCATCTATCTGTGCTCCTCGCCTGACCTGTGCATTATGCCTTCCCAGTTTCTGAGATAATATTCACAGGCTTTATCTCGATGTCGCAATAGTCAGAGAAAAGCTAAACTTTAGTTCAGAGTAGTTGGGGAACGTAAAATCACCGCTGAGTAGAGACCGGAGGCGACTCATGTGACCCGGGTATGGGTTCAAACAGCGGATCAAGGGACGGCGATTGACCGCACCAATAAGCAAATCTGCGTGTGAGGTAGACCGAGTATCATGACTGATCGCATAGGCCATTTTCGCCACCGAGGTGAGTAGAACTTTCACACAAAGAGCAAATGCGCAGCAAAACGACTTCACAGTCATTTGATATTGTATAAGAACGAAATGGCGAGCCAGCACTGAGTTTACCTTCCCAAGGGTTAGCTGAAAATTCTACTGGGCCTCCGCGGTTTCCAATACGTCCTGCTGTCCAGAAGCAGCTAATCAGCACCATTGTTCAGAATACTGCAGACGTCTGTAAAACCTGCACGCAAACAGCTGGCATGTCCCGAAACGTAAGCGACCTGATGATACATATTCAAGGAATCCCGGCAACCGCCAAAATGTTCAGTACATAGAGTAAGTTACCCATCACCGGAAACAAATGTGAGTGAACCTGGGTCCAAAAACGTGTTGGTCTACTTAAATGATATGTTATCGGCTCTACCCTACTTTGTCTGCAAGCGTAGCTGGTTTAGACGGGCATTTTGATCTTTATCTTAAAACCGCTTACTCACCTCACTCTGAGCTTAATATCAATGTCACGAATATAGCGTTCATCTGAGATTTAAAGCACTGATCTTAGGTCGGTGATAGTGGGATTTACACGCCTTTGGAAGTCGAACTTGATCTTACGGTCTTTAGTATAACTTTCCAGCTGTTGTCCTCTAAAAAGCAAGTTTTCCCTTAACTGCTTCCACTGTTTGTGTTTTTAACAGTAAACCGCATGTTTACAAACAGTCGGACTTTAATATCTATTGGAAGCAACGCAGAGTAGTAATTCGTAACAAATGCAACTGGAGTTATGCTAATGAGGAGGCTAGGAGTTAGCAGTTTGTCGGTGTCGAGCGAAGGGTTAGTCTGTAGTGAAACTACGTAAAACGTTCGACTCCCGAGGTAAATATAAAACCTTACGCAGCAACTCATAGTCGAAACACGATCAAGCACGTCTGAGTTTTAAGACTTCCTTTAGTTACCGCCTGTCAGATGTCCACTGGTGATTCGAAGGTATATCGGAAAGCTGGAAAGACAGCTCAGACACAGGCCGCACCAAACGAAGTCGGCATGAAACGAGCGTATTCGTAGTTGTGTATTCAAAAATGGTCGAAAACGGATGATAAAATGGCAAGTTTGGAGTATCAACAACCTCTGCAGTCTGAACCTCGGCGGGGTTTTAGGCTAGATCGTGCAGTCACTCACATGCAGCTCGTTACGGGACGTTTCGGTTCGCGTGCAGGCTCATTAATTTGTTTGACTTTCTGTTTCTGAATTTGCTGCAACACTTGCTAGACAATTTGAGTCGAATTTCACCAAGATTCCATTATCAAGCAACAATTATGTAATCAAATAGCAGCTGATAGTTCACCTAAAATATGACACAATGCATGCAGGAGCACTTGTCCGAGACCTGACAATTTCGGAACTTGTAATACATGGGGATTTCTTCCATATTTCGAATATCCGAAAACCGAGACGGCGATCAGTTATATTAGCCACGTTTCCGAAAGCAAAATGGAACAAAATGGTATGTTTGGTTCGAACTACTCAACATTAAGGGCAAACTGACTGAAACTAAGCTTTTTGCTTTTAAAATTCAACATGCAACGACGAAAGACATGTTGACAACGGAATTTGGGGGCAGACTTTTTGTAGCTGGTACAGTTGAGGGTAACTGGCGGCGATTACTGGAGTTACTTCCACAGGTTTGCAGCTGGTCATTCTAAAAGCACAAAAGTCGCCGCGCTCTATAAGGCCTTATTCTCATCATATTTGATCTGTTTGGCGATTCTAAGAAGATCCAGTACGCTCCCATGCAACCAAGGGTAGCGTGGGAATCACTCCTAATTTTTCTTAGCACACCTGCGAAATAAAGTGAAAAGTGAAAAAACTCGGAAGACCAATGTTATGGGCTGACACTGTCATTTGGTTCATACTCTCGGCCACGTGTATGAAGCGAACAAATAATTCAGAAGAAGCTGACATGAAATTCATTGGTGTCTAGCGGTTGTTCCGTCGGTGTGCTTTACTCTGAGAGTAAATGTCAGTCATTTTTGAGCACAGAGTAGTGGGCGCGGTCGATCTATAAAAATATGTCTATGATGCAAACTTGCGTTCGAGCACATTCGATTGGAATTTCTGAACAGGTACCTATCCGATAACTGCTATTCACGTTAGTTTTTGAAGCGCTTACTCAAGGATGATATGCGCCCAACAACGCTAAACCTTGGTCGCTTGCTCCAGACCACAAAGAAACCTGTTTACGTTGGAGTGCTCAAGCTAAGCAGACAGCACAAGATCACCAATCCTTATGTTTTCTGTACCTTTCGCGTGCAAATTCAAATTTGAAAATTTCCAGCGCGATGTTGTGAAATAAGCGACATTTTCCACATCAATCAGTTGCCAACGTACCGGGTCCTTTGAGCAAAAATAGGCGAGTTCCGCGCTGACTACTCATAGAGTGTTCCTATTGTCATTGCCAGCAATCAACTGATCATAAACCGAGGACTTATCTGTTCGTCTTGGTTTCAAAACCTCATCTCTACGAATATATGTAGCGTTCTTTAGTATAAACGTTTTCAATATACATAGTTAACGCTTCCTTGACTTCCGCATCACCCTTTAATCCCACTTGTTTCAAGAAAACTGGTAAATATATCTTATAACTTTTGCAACCACAATACAGCAGTTGACGTGTCGTACTGCAGAACATTACAAAACACATCTTGAGCTAAAACGAATCAAGAAGTGATCATTAGAATACCTGATAGGGGTTCCAGAGTTGTTCTTCTTGACAGGCCAGATTAACTACTCAAGTGTGAACCAGCATTGCTGACACCACAAAATTCAGGCCAGGCACAACATTCTACACAATTTGGTTGGTCGAGAAGCACTGTGTATTACACATCATAGTTTTCATGGTTTTATTTCAGAGGATAAATATGAAATCGAAAACCAGTGGGCACCCACATTCCACAAATGTATGCTCTACCATAGGTGTATAACACAGGATTGCCTAAGCGATCAATAATCTCTACGGTTAGTTCGCCTTACTTACCGTCACTAAATAACTGAAGTGCACAGTAAATTATACGCTATCGAAGACCTAAGAAGCTGTTTACTATTTTGTTAACCCCGCAAGCGGATGTGTTCACTGGAAGAGGAGACACATTCCATCAACCTTCTGTTGAACGAGGCCGTTGATAATCTATGTGAGATTATAATGAAACACTACAATCGAATACAGCTTCTGAGAAAATGTTAATAAACATGCTCTTACTGTGCACAAAATTGGTCCACTTTCCCTTTAAATGGAACGCATATCAATAAGAGATGTTGTGGCTATGGGCAAACAGTCTACGTGCTCCGCTTGCGTCTCTATTACCTCCCTTTCGAATAGAGTAGGCTAGCGTACCGTTCGAACTCGACATTGTTCATACGTTTTCGCTTTGAGATCAACTTGTAGCCATTGTTATCGTCTCCGTTTTCTATTCGGCCTGCATTGTGTATCAGCTGATGATTGCAGCTTCTCTTGTGATCAACCTAGACGCTCAGTTTCCTCCTCTAAACCCAACGTATCTAGCAGAATGTCCAACACTAAGGATGGTGGTTTCGAGGAACTTTGAGTCTTGCCGTGATTCGGCCACAGCTGATTGGCTTGCCTGACCCATTTCTCATTTCAAATAAATAAATAAATAAATAAATGTTATATTCCTCGGTGTTTCGAGGTGCAGTCCAACTATGTGGTCTGATCAGTGTGTACAACAGGATCGCAAAAAAATAATCAATTTGTTCACGCTTTTTACAATGGATTCAAAACAGGTACTAAACTAATTGGCAGGATTAAGGCATTAAAGAAATTAAAAAGCAGGAACAATAACGTAAGCAGATTTAAACAGATGTCCAGTTAAAGTAATACGGCCACTCGTGGAACCATCCCCAGGGGACCTGCTTCCATGCAAGGTATTCCCTCGAAAGGTTTCGCTCGCACTTCCATGCAATAACTGGCCGTGTGCCGGTGTGGCATAGTAGCATATGAGCCATCACCTGTATATCATATGTTTTGTTCATTTTAGAGCTGCTTTTGAACATGTATTATGGGCCATGAAGGCTCAGCCCAGTCCGTCATGCGGATCATTCTATTATGGCACTTTTTTATACGCCAGACAGTTGGTGGCAATTTGCCTTGCATAGGTAACGTCTTTTATAATCTGGAAGCTGTAATCCGTCACCACAGGAGATCAGCCCATTCGTGGCCAACTATGAAATAAGGAAGAATATAGAAAAGAAGAATTATGTGAAAGAGGTACTATATCGTTAATGTAAAAAATAGGCAGGTATGTTTTGTACATCGGCGTAGAAATCGATCGAGCCGATCATACGATAAATTGTGTAGCGTGACAGCCGGAGACAGATGACTGTACGAGTTGTCCATAGGCAAAAGTCGCATAGGGAATCAGTTATTGCCATCACTGAATTCAAGTATATGTTTCTGGACTGTTAACTTCAGAAAAGAGGGGGAAATGATTAGCACTGGAGAACAAATGTAGCGAAAGGGATCGCAGAACAATATTACGAATTAATCAATTTGTGGTGGAAAATTACGAAAATAGTTCCTGACGTCACACCAGTAAATAATTTTGCTCTCGGTTTTAAGCAGAAGACAGTTGATATGAATTAATTTTAAAGGGAGTAAAACCGCATGGAAGGTAGCGTTAAGGAATAGCATAAGAAGCGGTTTGTAGCAGCTCATCCTAGCTGATCAAGTTTTCTCTGGTGCAGTAGAGTTGATGTTCTCCGGTATCATACATGATCCGGCCCTTCTTCATACAGCTTTTCATCATCAAGTTGAATGTTTAAGATCCATTTCGCTCTGTCCGTTGACAGATAAGCCTTTATCATTTTCTTGAACATGCAGAAATGTTCAATACATCTAATCTCTTTTGGCAGCTTATTCCAAATGGAGCCATACCTAAGAAGATAGAAATTTCTCCTTAGACTGCTCTTGAATTTAGGTAAATAGAATATGCATTCGTTATCTCGCAGTTCATAAGTGGTGTTTTCCCGAAAGTGCAATTGATAGGTTCCAATATATGCTTTCCGCCACGCGAGTTTGTGGAGGAAGCACAGATTTAGTTGCATTCTTCGTAACCACAGAGGTTCAAGATTCAATTGCTTGCACCTATCTCGGTATGAAAGAGCGGTTGAACAGCCAAATATGCGCTTCGTAAAGGCGCGTTGGACGTTTTCAATGGCTCTCAAGTCAGCCTTTCGCAAGTTACTGAACACAGCACAACAATATTCAAGCAAAGGCCAGATACTGATTTTGAAAGCAATTAGTCTGGTTTCTTTCAAGGTTAGCAGGTGGCATATGAGCCCGACCGACTGCTTAGCCTTTTTCACTATATGATTTGTATGTTCGCTAAAGTTTAACGAACTAGAATATCTTAAACCTAAGTCACGAACAGACTGGCTGATGGGGATGACTACATCATGAAGCCTGAACTCTTCTGCTGCTATCTGACATCCATACGATAGAATACTACACTTCGATGTTGCAAATGTCATCTGCCACATATCAGCCCATCTCTCAATGGCTTCCAAGTCGCTTTGGATATTGTTAACTTCAGCGGTACGCTGAGAACCTGGGAACGTGTAGACCACCTTTAAATCATCAGCAAACAAATAAGGCTTCCCAAATTGTATAACAGAAACCAGGTCATTTATATACAGTAGGAAGAGTAACGGGCCTAAGACACTGCCTTGTACCACTCCACTGGTAACTGGACGAGGTGAAGAGATATAACCATTGATATCCACAACTTGCGACCGTCCTACTAGGTAAGATTGGATCCAAGAGTAAAGCGGATTTGTAACACCGTACTTACTTAATTTACATAACAGCTTTTTGTGTGGGACTCTGTCAAAAGCCTTTTGCATGTCGAGGAAGATAACAATGCACTGAAGACCTGAGTCAATTGCTTCAGTTAGAAGGTTAAGGAAGTCAACTTGACAGGTAACACACGAGCGAGACTTCAGAAAGCCATGCTGTGAAGGTGAGAGAAGTTTGTGCGATATTAGGAACGAAACCAAATGTTCCTTAACAATTCTCTCTAGCATGCGTGAGAGAATGGCTGTGTGACTAATGGGGCGGTAGTTCCGGATGTCAGTTTTCGACCCGGACTTATGTCTCGGTATGACCGTAGCCGTTTTCCAACGTTCGGAGTATTGACCAGACTGGAGAGACAAAGAGAAGATATTTAATACTATAAGAGGGATATCATCTCCACCGTGTTTGATTAAAGCAGAAGAGATCCCATCGGGGCCAGGTCTGTAGGATGGTCGTAGACAAGTAATCATACGTTTTATCGTAGCAACACTAAGCTCGATCGCTGGGACTTGTTCAGAGAAGTGAAACGAGGTTGACAAATCTAGGGTTTCTTTTTCAACATTAAAGGATCTAGCAAAGTATGAGTTAAAGGCTTCCGCCATAGCGATTGGGGAATCAATGCAATCACCTTCAGGCATGACGATGTGGGAGGGTAGGTCAGTTTTGCCACCTCTCCTTTTCCTCAGTAATGCAGTCACCAGTTGACTTGTATTACTACTATTTACAGCCCGTCGTTCTTCCTGCATGAGACGAGTTCGATGTTTCATGTCCATCTCAATTATAAGGCGTTGGAGTCTCAATAATACACTAAAGTCATGAGTACGTTCAAATGTTCGAGTTAGCACTCGAATTTTCCGCTTGTCCTTTGCATTGTTAGCGTATTTAGAAGAGACTCTCGTATTATCACAGGAGGCAAGTATGCTTAAGCACATAGCCACATTGTCATAGAAGATATCGGAGGCTCCCTTAATATCAGACGAAAGAAAGAAATGGTCCCAATTTTGGACCCTAAGCAAAGCTGAGAAATCTACCCAATTAATATTTCGCAGGAAGTGTGGAACCATCGCAAACCTCACATGCGACGACTCAGCTATAAGTTTACATCTGACTATTTTGTGATCACATCCAGGGAGACCGTCAATTACATCAGTAGCTATCTGGGAGGTGCCTGAGGTAAAAAGTAGGTCTAATATATTTTTTCCCCTGGTAGCCACGAGAACATGTTGCTCCCAACCACCAGTGATGACGGAGGTTATGAACTCTGCATGTTTCGCGTTTGTTACTAAGTTTGACCAACAGATATCTGGTAGGTTGAAATCTCCACCTACAACTTTATCGAAGGAACCAAGGTCCGATATGTAATTGAAGATGTCAACCAACTGGTTCTCATCACTGAGGCTGGTCCCGGGTGAGCGGTATATGCAGCCTACAAGAATTCGCTTAGTACCAAAGGACAAGAGTAACCAAGCGGAATCAATAGTGGGGCATATAAGTGGAAGTGTGAATTCAGACACAGTGAGGTTCTGTGAGTAGTAAATTATGCAACCACCTCCTCTGCCTCGTTTTCGATCACTTCTACTAAGCTTATAACCTTCGATAGAAAGCAGCTGGCTGGGCATAGAATCATGACACCAGGTTTCAGTGAGTAAAATCATATCAGGTTTATTCAGACTTATGAAGGTGCGGAGTAAATGAAGTTTATTCAACAGAGAACGGATATTAATTATCACCAGTTTTAAAAACTCCTGGCGTTGTTTATCACTTCGTCCAGTATTTATTCTTGCAATCACATTAGTTCTAAAGCCTTCCGCAGCAAATCCCTTACCGTGAGATTCACCAGTCCTATCGGGATTAAGGGGGTGGGGGAATTGGTGGGGGAATGCAAAAAGAATGCTGTGGTAAGTTGGGGCGATTGAGCTTAATTGGATAGGGTGTCATTGCCGAAGGGCTCACAGAAAGCATTGTGAGAGGAGGAGGCGGAATAGAATATGGATAGGGGCATAAATAAGTGGTCTGTTATTCAGCAAAGCCATGTACAGGCCTGCCAGGAGAAGAGCCTTGGCTCATCGCCGGAACAATGTGGCATTGTGGCTTGCCACTCTGTGCAGCTTCATTATTATTCACGTCTGTCATGGGGACACGGGGAGTCACCTTTCCAGCACGAAGGCCCCTGTTTGATCTAAGACGCTTAGGACGCGAACCATGACCACTGCTGCTGTGTGTAGTCATAATGTCAATGGGCCGTAACGTACCTTCACTGGAGTTATCGACAGTCCCATTTGATGTTTTTGGACTTGTATCTGTTTCAATAGTGGTGTGGGGATTGATCCCAATCCCTACTGGTTTGTCAGAACGTGGTGCATCGAGTGAAGCTGCACTATTTCCTATGTCCACAAGACTAATGTGGTGTGGAGGCGTGAGCATCTCAATTTCCTCTACGTTGTCGCCAGTCTTAGCATCGTTCGTGTGGAGAGTGGCCTTGCTAACATTATCTGCCTTTTTAGAAGGGGAGAACCAAACACTGTTGAATGATCTCCTTCTTTGCAATCCAGGAAGCGCGCAGGGAGGATGACTCTGCTTCGGCTCAGGCGAGACATTAGTTGCACTCATGCGTTGAAGCTCACGTTGCAAAGGTGACCTGTCTACGAATAGAATAACTTTGCAAAATTTCGGGACAGATCTTAAAGTATTTTGACTTTTGATAAACGAATTTGCGAGACTTTCGCTACGGAAGCTGAACAGAGTCGGACAAGGAAAACGCAAAGATTTTTTCCTCAGTCTTCTACAACTAATATCGGTTTCAGCGATTTTGCATGTTCTCGAAACAGAGCTCCTAATGTTGTCAATTGCTATATTGTCAGCCATGTTGAGGGCGATGACGTTAATTCCCCTTCTGCATCTTTGATTAACCTCAGAGGCGATTGCATTTAGGAAGTTTAAGACTCCAATTTTGTGCTTTTGCTCTGGATTAGCCGGAGACTGAATTATGTATGAAACTGACATTAGGAGATCTCCAAATGAGTCAAACAACTTTAGTTTCTCCTTTTGTTCCTCTAACTGTCTTTCCAACGTCTTTATTTTGGCTGACAGTGAAGATATAAGGTCGACAACACTAACTGAACTTTCTGTGATTTGTTCTTTGGACTTATTTACCTGCTCTTGTATCCCAGCCTCGGAATGTGTGCAACAGGGCACAGGTTCCTCGACACTCGTGACGGCAACATTATTTACCGTGATTATTCGGTTTTCCACACGCTTTTTCCTCATTGCACGAGTGTTAATGGCAGTCATCAATCTTGTAAATGAGAGGATAAAGGCTATCTATAGTATATGCTATAGCCAAGCGTGAATTCTGGAGTAACAAAGGTCGCTAAGGTCTAGTGATTTACCTAATCAAGTCAACAGACAGGCCACTGTTTCAGATGCAACCAATGATACAAACCAACCGGATGTAAGAGTGCTCAGTTGTCCAAATTCCGACAAGGGTAGACTGTCCTGCAGTGATCGACCGCTCCGTGCACAGGTATCCCTGAGGTCAACTCCGTGTGCCACGTTATGCCGCAAGTTCCAACAGGCGCACACGCACAAATCCGGCCAAACAAAGAGATTTGTGTGCGTTCGATAGAACGCGATTCACAATGCAGCGTGAGAGCTTTTGGTTAACCAAGGCAGTGTACGAAGATGGAATTGCTTCTAGTCGCCTTATTCAGCTACCGACAGGGCTGGTTTAGGTCTCCTGAAGTAGAGCTAGCAATAAGCTTTCCGTTAATTCCAAAAACCTTGATGAAGGTAGAAAAGTGGTGTACTCGTAGGCGAACGACAAGGCTGAAACACAGCCAGAATTGAAAACCGGCGTTAGACGTTGATCCGTTAATAGTAGCCTCGAGAGAGTTCGCGAAATGGGTAGACCTGATCGAGCCCGATTGAATGAGTGTACCCAGGCCAATGTGCGAAAAGATTTGAATCCGAAAACTTGAAAAGTCAGGAGCAACGAAAATTTCCCGACCAGCACGTGCACACGCACGTGTCTGTCAGCTTTTTTCTACTGGAAAATTACAATACTTTTCTTTTCTGCTTGACACAAGGTTAGCGAACAATGTCCAAACAAAATTTCAGCAAGGTGTCTTCCATCTGGGGCGTTTGGGTTTGGCGCATTGCGATAAATGCACAGGAAAGCATGGATCGCGTTCTTTGCTATCCTGTTTGGTCCCGTTTTACAGAGAACAAGTTTGAAGGTATCTATGAACCGTTCCACCTGTCCGTTTGATGGCGGTTGATAACGTGGTGAGAACATCTGCTGAAATCATTTTTCTTTGTATCATTCGGGAAAGGAAGTTGAAGTGAATTGTGTACCGTTGTCTGTCACTATCATCTCTGGCAGGCCGAAATACTGGAACAGCTCGATGATCGTGTGCTGGGCAGTCGTACTTTGCATCGGAATCAAATCGGGCCACTTCAGAAAGAGTCCACCAAAAACAACTTAAGATTGACCGGCGATTCGTTCTGCATAAGTAAGTGGATTCGCTGCCATGGCTTCTGTGCTTTTGGGCCAAGGTTGGCAGGGGTACTTTGGAAAGACTTTCGCCACTAGTTGGTAGGATTAACATTTTTGGCAGAAATGCCCAATTTCCGAATCCATTCCGGGGCCAAGAAACCAAACTGCATGCAAATGCTTTCAAACGCTTGGTATCTGGTTGTCAGGTATGAAATTGCTGTAGGACGCACCTGTTCCATTTCTTTGGCAGCACAACTAGGTCTCCAAACATCAAAGAATTGTCCACAACCGACAATGACCCATATCGGTTGAAGAAAGTCCTCAAGTCAGCAGGGATACCACCTTTTGGACAACCTGTTTGCAGGTACTACCTCACTTTCTCTAGGGGTCTGTCTCAGAATGTCTCCACGCAAATAGTGTCAGCTGTCACTGGTAATTTTATTAAGTTCTCGGTCAGGATTCTCTGAAGTTCTGACTCAAATTTGATGGCTGCAATCATAAAATCATCGTTATCCTTTGGGTGCGAATTGATGAGACGAGTCAGGGCATCTCCTTGGCCAATTTGTTATGCAGGTCTATATTGTCTACTGAAATCGCCCGCCAGCAGTATATTCGCAAAACTTCGTGACCGATTCGCGGTAAACATAGGAATGCCTATTTTCCAACCGAATATCGACAGCAATGGCTTACGATTAGTCAGAAGGGTGAAATGCCTGCCATAGAGCATCTTGTGGAACCGCTTCATGGGGAAAATTATGGTGTGCTGCTTTTTCGAGTTGAGCATGGTACTTCTCAGATGGCGTTAGGAACGGTGCTGCGTGTGCAATAGCCTTCTCTCCTCCGTTCGGAACAAGGTGGGAAATAACCACGCCGATACCGTAATTAGAAACGTCCGAAGCAACAATGATTTCCAAGTTCGGATTCAAATGAGACAGTAGTAGATCAGAAGTGAGTGTTGTTTTAACTGCATTAACGGAATGCTGGCATTACCCCGTCCATTGCCAAATGTTATATTTCGTCAGCAACTGGTTTAGCGGACCTCTGGGTTGATGCAGGCTTGGTAGAAAAACACTGTAATGGCACACGAGACCAAGGAATGAGCGAACCTCTGAGACGTTTTTCGGAGGCTTCATCTGTTTGATAGCTTCGATATTGCCGGGATCTGGGCGCCGGCCTTCTTGGTCTATGCTAAACCCGAGGAATTTAACACTATCTAACATGCACTCACATTTCTCAGCTCGTAATCGAAACCCAGCTTCATCCAAACATGAAAGCACTTTCTCCAATGTGTGCATCAAGTCTTACGGGTCTGGGCCTATAATCAATGCATCATCCAGGTAGAAAGCGATAATGGGAATATCCTTCATCAGCGTATCAGTGATGTGCTGGAAAATGGCCGGTGCGACTTTCACCCCAAATGGCGGCCGGTTGTATTGGAAAAGCCTGAGGTGCACATTAACCGTTTGTAATGTTCTGCACTCCTCGGCACCTGGAACTTACAAGTAAGCGTCAGCTAGGTCAAGTTTTGTGAAGCATTTGCCACCGTTGAGTTTGGAGAACACGTCTTCTGGTGCGGACAATAGGTACTGGTGCTTCTCCAGCGCAGAATCCAGTCTTGTTGAAAAATCAGCACAAATACGGACCTTACCATTCGCTTTCTTTACCACCAAAATCGGTGTCGCATATTCTAAATAGTGGATCCATTCAGTTATACTTATCGACTGCAAACGATGTAGCTCGGCTTTCACTAGAGACTGAGTTGTGTAGGGTACCAGGCGCCTCGGTCTGACAACTGGTCTGGCCTCTGGTTTGGGGCTCAACTCAGCTCTGGCTACGCGACAGCATCGGAAACGGGGTTTGAACAAGGTTTCATATCGACCCATCAGATCCGCAATTTGGCTGCACAAAGTCAAGATTCATTGTTGGCAATTGCGTAACTTGCTTGACTTGCAAATGCTGGCATTTACTGTTTACCGACTGGTCGAGCAAGTTCAACTCGTCCATCCAATCGAGTCTCAGTAAATCTAACCTTGGTTTATCTGTCACAAAGTACGTTATGTGGATTTGTTAGCCTCGGAAATTGACTAGACTGCTGCATTCACCAAGCAGTTTTAACTTAACACCTGAAGCGTTCCTTGTGCTATGAGTCGTTTGTACGTGTGTCGGCCGCCCCAACCTGCGCCACGTGTCGCTCGAGATCAGTGATATATGAAGCCGTAGCAAGTTGTAAGTTTACTTGCCTGCCATTGATTTCCACTCTGGTGTACTTACGCCTGTGGACGCCATCAACCTTGCAAGGTGCAGTGATCGTTCTGATCCTATCGGTCTGTCGGAACAGTGTGACAGTGTCGTTATTCTTTTTGCACACAGTAGGACCACGTGCCAAACAACACGACTCTTTATGACCTCTTTTGCAGTCTCGGTTGCAAATGTGCTTCTTAAATGGGCAGTGTCGAGCAAAATGCCATTCTCTAAAAAAACCAAGAAGGTAGGGGAGGTTTGGAATATGAGGTACTCACGTGAGCTGATGCTTTTTGGCGAGTCCGGTTGAGTGCACAAATTAGGTCATGCTCCTTTGTACTGGACAACTGCGGAATTGTTGATACATTATGCTTCAGGATCATCATTCTCTGGCATTCCTCGGTAACTTGCTGCAATGTGATGTCAGGATTCTGCTCAAGCTTACTTAGTATTCTTTGTTGTATGTCCGAATCTGACTGCTTATAGGCCGCAGACGCAAATGATGCGTTTGTGCTGGTCGGCGGTCACTTTGTGAAAGTGTGAATCTTCGGACTGTCGAGTTTCACAGCTCGAGTAGGTGACCCAATCTTCGTCATCTTTCTTGGCCAACGAGATGCACTTGTATCGAACGTTGAGCAAGGATTTCTGTCCATCAAAAATGTGTGACAGGACTAAGACGACTCCGTCAAGGGATAAGTCAGTGCTGTTCTTTGGCAAAATGAAACATATCAACAGTTCACGTTCAGCCGCATCCAGTTTCCGGAGCATAACGCGAATTTTCTGCTCTTCTGGTACATTTGCGGAATCAACACGAAACATGTCTTTATACTTATGGAACCGGGAAGCGAATGTCATGCCAGCATCTGCATCATATTGGAGTTCACGCCACTGATGTGTCAGGGTTTCTATAAGGGGGACACTTTCACTTGCCTCTAAGCCAAGGCTGAACTGTATTGACAGCTTCTGCGTCAACATCTCAATGAGCTTGGTCTGCCGCTGCAAAAGTGCCTGCAATTGTTCGAAGCTGGCCGCCGTTTCTGTGTTCGATTGAAACTCGTGTCGCCACTGTTGTACTGCTGCTTTGTTGCCCTGTGAGACTGCGACTGTCTGACTTCTCAGTCATGCGTCCAGCCAACCAAAGGAATACGGAAGGCCAGAACTTGTTAGACAGAGAGTATGTCTACAGGACAGGTGAACGCTAATTATTTGTAAACGCAACATGCTAATTTTGGAGGTCAAGGTCACTCACTCATATGCATCTGGTTTTCAGCCAATATGAGTGAATGCCGCTCCGTGGGTTTACTATATTGACGGAATAGTCCGATCCCTATGACGCGGCCTTGTATTTGCTGGCCGATCAATTCGCACTCGATTCCCAAATTCGGCGAAAATGTCAAGGGTAGTGCTGCGCCCGTGCTGATGACCTTTGCATGTGGAAGGCAGCTACATGCTCCGCTTATGCCTCTCTTAACTTTAAAGGGAACGCATATCGATAAAGGGATGTTGTAACCAGTGGCAACTCGATGAAACCCTTGCTGGCGGAGGTACACATGGGTGTGTTTGAAGAGAAAGTGGACGATATTATCAAGTCGGAAACTTTCTATTAACATCATGTTTCTCCTGGATTCGACTAAATCCATTGCACTTGCAACCAATGCGCTCAATCGTGTGCGCCAATATCTCACTATGACATGCGCAACTGCGTTCTACAGGTCTCGCATACTTAGCATACTGCTCACACGACGATCAGATGTGACCTGGAAGGGTCAGTAATTAAGATTACAAGTGATGTCTAGTCCGGACTTTGTTCCATCGAGCCCATATGATTTGCGCTAGAGAAACACCAGGAGCAAGGAAAGAACCGCTATTTGACGTGCTACAATCTAATGGTCATCCACTGCAGTCTATGAAGCACTCCAGTGACAAGATAAAAGGAAATTGCATGATAACGGTTCAGAAGATATCAGTTTCCAGTGCGTTGACGTTGAACGGGGAACACATGAAAAGCACCTGGAAGCGAATAAGCACATCAGTTAGAAAGACATCATGTTACGCTTGCTCGTATATTCTCGAACACTGCTTAGGCGTTCAGTGAAGAGGCCGGTGTCGAATCAGTGCACGTTCCATTTCTCATTTAAATTCAGATGTAGCTGTGTCCCAATCAATGCAAACATTCCAAAGTGACTCCGTAAACGAATGCGTCCTACGACAGCAGCACACGTTTCATCCACCAATTTTGAGGCATTTGATGAACGCCAGTCACCAGGTAAACCCGGATGAGTCATTCACAGTCCTGGTGAGCAGTACCTAGAGTCCATTGTTATCCATTGACAGCGCCCAGCACAGTGTGTTCAAAAACAGCCTCCAACCCAACC
Source organism: Dicrocoelium dendriticum (assembly GCA_944474145.2). Lineage (NCBI taxonomy): Eukaryota > Metazoa > Platyhelminthes > Trematoda > Plagiorchiida > Dicrocoeliidae > Dicrocoelium > Dicrocoelium dendriticum. The sequence goes on along the minus strand of OX104067.1, from coordinate 41,741,528 downwards.
GCGGTAGCCGGTAACATAAGTCGAGAAACAGTTGGTCTATAATCGATTTCAGAGGGCCTTATTTTGAATCCTTTGTTAGCTGTGTGTACGGTGTCGAAGAGTATACACACCTACAACCTTCGTCTTTATCAGAAGACCACTTCTTAATTAGAATTCTGAATGGTACGTTGAGCTTCAATGCAGCAAACACACGAAGTCTCTGTTTGGTTCTTGCGTTCACAGAGCAATAGTTACTCTTGAGCCCCAAGCCCCCTGCTTAGCTGAATCCCGCCTAGTTGTTTACACGTCTTTGTTTCTGTTGCTTTTATCTAATGCGGTAAAAGTATGTTTCAGTTCATCTTTGGCTTAAATTTTCCGGATGTTCGATGTTACAGGAAACCCTCCCTGAATGCAGTTCGGACTCAGGTACCTGTGCAATTCTTCAAAACATTTGACGTTCCTTATAATCCTTGTGGTTTTGTTCATTTGGGTAATTGTAGACATTGGTGCACGCTGCACTTCTCACTCTTCGTTCATGTTCCTTGCCAGACTTGAGTGTTCAGGACGTGACTGCCACAGATTATCGCCTCATGATATACGACGGCTGCAGTGGTCTCTCGTTTTCTTCACTGAGTGGCCCATCGTTCTTTCTCCCAGTTCGTTTGCTGTGGCGCTACGGGCTACAATTGGTCAAGTTGAGATCTTTCATGAGCTCACACATGAGGGATTTTTTAAGGTGAGCTGCACCACCTTGATTGACAATTGAAGTAAAGGGAAGGGACTATGATGTGTTTTGAATGAGACAAGTTTATTTGTTGCATACGTATGATAATCATACGCCAGGAGTCATCAAACTTTTTTCACTGCCGTGCCGAGTAACCAAAAAATGACGGCCTCGGGCCGGATTAGATTTCTGTAAAATATTAAATGGGCAAAGGGAAAGTCCTGAGCAAAGAAAACAATAAATTAAGTTCAGCACTCCGTTAAACATGGGTGAGTGGTGCGCAACATAGAAAACTCAAAAATAATCAACATCTTTGATAACTAAAAATGTTCAACAGTGAAGGCGCACGCAAAAATTAGTTACCTCAGACATTTGCTACATACATGCGGAAGATACAAGCAAACAGCAAAACAATGAGTGCGATTTATGAAAATGCGGTTTAACAGCTTCGTTCTCAGAGAACTTTCTCGTGAAGAAAGTTATTTGGGTTTCCAAAGCACGTTTTTATGGAATCATCTCTCTCAGAGTTGATTCCAAGAAAACTTTTAATATGATGCTAGGTGTTTTAGCTCACGTGGGTGGCCGCCTTAGACCCAGTTGGTTTGCCGGTCCATAGTTTCCACATAAATTACTTTACTTCCCATTCTTTGTTGAAAATGCAACACTGGGCATACAATCTCTCCTTAATGGTTATAATGGTCTAAACGAGGCTTACTCATATTTCGCTTGTACCAGTAGCAAGGACAGTCGATCGCACCGTAACCAACACCCGTGTCATCCATGCGACTGTGTGGGTCAAGTTAGATTAGCACGTAAGCGGTGAATAGGATCAAGCGGACGTTCTGGCTAAGGGGTACCAACGCTACCGAGCTTACCGTATTCTATAGAGATGGGAGCGGTCCCATTGAATAAGTAACATGCTGAGTACCACTCAAACTGTCGAAACTTATCAGCGACATGAAGGGGCTAAATATGGTTGGGGTGAAACAGCGTTATTGTGTAAACGCGTTCACAGTGGGGTCATGTAAAGAAATGATCGGAAGTGCATTAGTGTGAAGGGCACAAGCACGGAGCTAAGGTGGGCGTGTGGATAACTTGGTTGCTCAAAATACACCTTTTTTCAATTCGCTGCATCATTCCCCCAAATGTTTTCATCGTGCGTACTCGTATGAGCCATAATCACAAACTTGGCGAGGTGAGATCACGTGATCGCCTTGCCACTGACTGCATTGGAACTTTTACTAACGTCAATGAGCATGGTTCGGACGAGTGCCCACGTGCAACGTGTCACGCGATGCAGCTTCAAGCCTGACCGATGCAAACATATGGGGGAACGATGCAACGAAATGAGAAAAGGTATACAGTATGGTTGGCTGGCCGGACGAACTAACGCCACGGGCCGTAGTTTGGTGACCCTTGACATAGACCATAAAGTAGCAAATCACATGTTTATATACATATACACGCCGATGCGGCTTATGCTCCGTGCCATCACTTCAAGCGCAGTGCCATTGAGGTCTATGTGTATTTTCTGGTTCGGATAAATGGGATGCATTACGACAGTTCATCCCATCTGCATAAACGGAACGGACGTTGCTTGAAATCTAATAGCATCGTAGCCCGAACTACACGGCAATAGCACCTGTACAAAAACTGGCCAGCTCAACATCTGGCAGGCACGTCTCTATACTCTTCGTTGTATATAATTTTGTTCTGATGATGCAGACATCTGGCAGATTTCTACCCCATGTCTCTTGTTCCCTTTGTAGGATTTACAGACTTCAAGACGACGGTGAATGTTTTACGACCACAGCCAGCCTATTTGCTGCCATAAAACCAGAGTTCGTAGAAATGACAAAATGGAGTTTTGATGATTGGCTGAGCCAACGAAACAAAATTTCCGATCCATTAAAGTCCGAGATTTTATACGGCGCATTATCGAAAACCTACTGCCAGAGCCTCGATGTGCACGCTTTTGCGGGTGAGTCAGCCAAGTTAGGTTGTAAAAGAGTATCGGGCATGTTTTACGGTGCGTCATAAAAGTCTTGCCCTCAGGATCAAGCAGTGTCAATAAAGGATTGACAAAATAAATTGGCCCAAAATTGCATGGAAATATAACTTTATCGACACCGTCCGCAAAGAATATTTCCCAGCTACTAAGTTTCAATCCACAGTACCACACGCATTGATGTGGCCTTGATCTTGTCCGTACCCTAACACTAACTGATCTGGAGCCTTGCAATTTGCTATTTTCGTATAGTAAATACTTTCCACGTTCCTGTAAGTGGTTAACGTGTGAAAAGCTTACTGATACGCGCAGAAATAACATCGGAGATTTGAGCGCCGTGGGCTACAACTACCTAGTAAGTGAACGGATTATTAACTTTGAGTTTCGGTTACAGCTAAGACTGATGACATGTCAGCTAGGTCCCGAAACGGTTGCTCCTGCTGTGACGCAGTGAAGTTCATGGCTGTCTGCAACGATTGTGTTCATGCATTCAATAGAGAGTTCAGACATTTATGAAACTGGTTATGGCATGCAGCGTTGTGAGCGTGCAACGTCATACATCCGTCTGTTACAAATCTGTTCCAAAGATAAAGGTACTTGCAAATCGCTGTAAGGTACCGCAAAAGACATATTGAGATTGCGTATGGCAATCCATTCAAAAAATGGGTGTTTTAATTGAACTCACCAATTACTAGTAACAAGCGTCCTTTGAAAAATGATAACGTAGTACCGTGCGATATAGGCAATACCTTTGATAACAAGGTGAACATATGACAAGTAAAACAGTGCGCCCCCTTCAGCCATTTCGTTGCGACAGAGAGAAGACAGAGGTTGCGATAAGTCAACATTTCGATTGTTCTCTTCAGTCGCAAACCCAATACGAGCAGAAACACACAAAGGATTATATACATGAAAAAATAAGCAACGCCAATCAAAATGTCGCAGTCAAGACCATTCTGCTTATCACAATGTCGCGCGGTGGCTGGCTAAACTATTAGATCCGGTGCGTAAACTCCTCTCTACGTATTGCCTGAAAGACTCCTTTGAACTGGCTGAGACGCTGGAACAGTTGTCACTGAGTGCAGAGCTTATGTACTCAATATAGGTGGACTCCATATTCACAAAAGCGCCTTTACGTGAGATGATTGATAATTTATGTGATCTTATCCTGTGTCAGAATGTCTGTGGGCCTGCCAGTGGAGTATTTAAAGGATATGATTCTATTGTGCACCGAGAACATACGGTTTGAATTTGAGGGGACCGCATACAAACAGGTTGACGGGGTCGCTATGGGCAGCCCTTTGGAACCAGTTTTAGCCGACATCTTCCTCGGCCTGATAGAAAGACAAGTTGCTGCTAACATAGGTGAAGCGAAATTGTACAGACGATATGTGGATGACATTTTAGTCTTCACCAGTGGAGAACATTTTATCCGGCTGCTGACCATCCTGAATTCGATTCACCCTAATCTGTCAGTATCCCATGAAGTGGAACAACACAATTTGCTGGCGTTTTTGAATATACTCATTAGGAGACAGGCTGAAGGTACGTCGCAGCGCAGTGTTCACCACAAATCTAGTTGGAATAGACAATTCCTTCATTTTTCAAGCTTCGCTCCGATCACATACAGACGCGGTTTAGTAAAAGCTCTTCTACCCCGCTAGACATAGTTGCAGTCCCAAAACGTTGAAAGCCGAAGAAGAACTTCTATGCAAGACCTTAATTTCTAATGGATATCCTGAGAAGTTTATTCAAGTAAACAGCAGACCTCCCAGGGTGAAAACACCGGTGTTGACGGCTGAGAAAATGGATGTTTATTTGTTCTTGCCGTTCAAAGGGGACCATGTGGCAAATGATATTGGACGCAAGCTCCGATCCGCCCTAATGGCACCTACATGACAGCCCAGTTGCAACTCAAGCATACCACGCGAGGACTTGTTCTTCATAACCGTCAGAGCATCGTGTTGGGTAGTTCGGTCTCTCACGTTGTTTGTCAGTTCACTTGCGGTTGCGGTGACATTTACATAGGCCAAGCTCAGAGGGTAGCTGAACATTTGTCATAATGGTTGGGACAAGAGATTACTCAATAAAACGGGACGGATCTGAGAATTAACCAGAGCCTGGCATCGTCTATCACCAAACACCTCATGACAACCCGTCATCACGTAAACCCCGAGACAGCGTTCAAAGTGTTATTACGTAACACAACACGATAATGCTGGAAATGGATGAGGCGTTGTTAATTAAGGCTTATCAAACTGTGCTATGTGCACAGCAAGTCTTGAGGCAATCAATTCGGTTACCATGGTATTGACCGTGACATTTTGATTGATGTTGCTTATTTTTTCCAAGCATATAATCCTTTATGTGTTTCTGCTCGTATTGTGTTTGGAACTGAAGAGAACAATCGAAATGTTGACATATCGCAACCTCTGTCTTCTCTCTGTCTTAACGAATTGATGACAGTCAAAGTTCATCCGACACTGACCGCTGCACCTGCCATGGTAATTGCTAGGATTTATCAGAGGGCGAGATTCGACAGACGTCGCCAAAGTTAAATTAGAGTAATACGGTTTCCAAGGTTATGGTTGCCGTCGTGCTGCCCAACTTAGTGAGCCGTATTACATAAGACAATCTTACATGGTTTTGAAGCAAAAACGTCAGAGCTAAACTGCAACGATTTGTGCAGGCTTGGCCACGTTAGCTGTAACACGGCGCGTGTGCCTGCACAGCGACCAGGACCACACAGGAATACGGAGAGAACTGTTTGTTAATGAGGTTGGTTCGGTTGTTTGGTACTGTCGGAGAATATAGCGCTTTGCAGATAACCCGAAGAGGCAGATCGGCCAAGCCAAGGATTTTGTGCCTGTCGAGAACAAGTACATTGAGCTGCACCATCGTACTGTAGCAGATCTCGTTGAATGGGGAGCCTTGAAAGGAGATGGGGTAGTGTAGATGCCTACTTAGCTGCACGCGACCACCACAGGCGATGGAGACTGCTTGGCAGGTCGGTTCGAATGGAGGCTTGCCAAAGGACCGTCAGAGATCCTCGGGGATGATCGTGATGCCCGACGCAGTGTCCCACTGTATCGGACAGACTGACCGTTGACCGAGAAGTCGACAAATTTTCTACGATCCGCCGCGTTGAGTTGGAACGTGGCCAGCCGGCTCAGGGAGCTGCCATGCAGACTAGGTTTGGGTTTGTGTCTGAGTCGGGGCCTCTTTTTTGGATCGCGGGTGGGGGCCAGCCGAGTTTTGGCTCCCTTGGGAGTTGTAGGTTGGCAGCAACCATCCCGATGCCATACTCTGCCAAAACGTTGGTACCGATGCTGGCGGAAATCGCAGTCTCAGTGGAAACGCCAAGCATCACAGAACCGGCACGCCTAGGGTGGGAACTCCGCTCGGTCGGGTTGGGTGGGACGCACGGATGATTGCGACATTGGTGCTGCGACTGCCTGGAGCATATCAGATGCGGCGACGTTCTGGACAGCGGCTGGGTCTTGCTTCAGTTTCCGCAGAGTTTGACACTCCTCGGCCAAGTTCTGGAGTGTGAGTGTGGTATTCTTCTATAGCTTGGATAGGAGGCGCGTCCAGATATTAGTATTGTGTGCAGATTGTAGACCGGAGACAAAGATCAAGCATTAGAGTTGGACCTCTGTGAGCGAACCAAGTTTAAAAAGTTCGCATTTACGCTTGACCAAGCTCGCGTACGGGATAGAGTCGTAGATGTCACGCTTGACCGGCTGCAAACTTTGATAACGGGCATGAAAAAGGGGGACTTCTCGCCAAAAGTCGGGGACAAGGTTCGGACCGTCTCGTTGAAGTAACGTCGTGTGGGTAGTTCGGTAAGATGAAATTAATGTAACGTCGTGTTCGAGCGTACCTAGTTTGCGCAGAAGCAGCCGGACCTTCAAAGCGTCCTCCTGGCAGGCCAGGTCAACGGTGAACAGGTCCTCTTACCGCTTATACCAAGAATCGAACCTTGCTCCAGCCCTGGCGTCGTACAGGAATTCACTGATGTCCGCTGATTGATAATTACCAATCAGACCTGCGTGAAGGGAAGAACTAGAAAGTTTGTCGGTTATCACGTACATCATTTTGAGTTGCTGCTTCAGCATAAATTTCATATCAGTGTACTCGTCTGTCATGTTTCGACAGCTGTGCTGTCAAATATGTAGTGGGTTTGCGCAGGTTTGGTTGCGTTAGCTTAAACGTGCATTACGCGTAACCTGAGCATGGCCTCTATTCATGCACCTATTCGGGTGACACACTGAGTTCGCGAAAACGGACGACATGCAAACGACCGGGGCACTAAGATGCTCGAGACTTGAACGCGGAACACACGACTACAACGTTTCCCGACTGATTGCATCCATAGTGCAATTGAATTGCACCTTCAAGCTAATCGAACATAATCATTAGTGCAAATAAAGTGTATCCGGTATCATTTTCACGCACTAAGAACGCGCAGTGACCTTGGAATTGAGCCAGCTCAAAGCAGCCAATGACGATAGACTTAATAACCTTTGCATGAATGTATGAGTTGGTTGGGTGTGGTGTAGACGCGTAGGCGGCCTAGCCTGCATTCAGCAACGGTGCCTAATCTGAAGTTACGTCCACGCAGCTTAGTGAAACAAGGTTGTCCAAACACCTGATGCAACTAGGTGTAACAGGACTACCATGCACGTCAAGGTAAGCCTTGCGAACGGCAACAGTGAAGGGGGATGCGAACATGATAATGCGGCACCCCATTAGGGATCTTATGGATAGATTTGCACTGGCGCAGCCCAATGTTTTGGACTACCTGATAACGCTAGGGCGTGCGACGGTACTGTGTCTGGATAGCGAGGCAGTCAAAAGTGCATAGCTGCGAATGACCAGGGGCGGTGTGACGAGCTTGCGAGCGATGGCCTGCTGAGAGGGCTAGTGCAGAAATACGACTGTGGCAATTTTGTTACAAGGCGAGTAGACCCTGTTTTGTTACAGCAGGCGGCGCTTTCCGTCATAGTGGCTGCGGTACACCGACTTTCTGGTCCCTGGATCAAATGAGATACTGTGACCGGGCTGTCGGCAATTTGCATCGGCTGAGCAGTACACATACTCATGCACGAACGGACTGGCTCAAACCCAACAAGGGGCAACTGACACGTGTCAACTGAATTCGTATACCGTACCAAGTTGTGTAGTATGCTCGCACCTGGGAATCACTGCATCGTTGCTTGGCATCTTTGTTGACCATTTCACTGGCTGTTCTCCAGCAAAAGTACTTGGCGGACCCAGTATATTGGCGAGCAACACTTCAGTTCCTTCCTACGGTAGTTGTAGCTTCAAATTTCGTAATTCCGCGAGGTCGACTGCACTCAATTAACTATCTAATGGTCTGCGAACACGTAGTACACAATCACAGATGGCAGTATAATGGCGTATAACTGGTCAAATAGATAACGCTTCATATGTCCCGTAAGAGGGCTGTACTGAAGGCAGGAAGATTAAATAGTGGACGTACTAATGAAATAGGGTGTGAATTGGTGTTTTAGCAGAGACATTTGCATGAAAACTGGTATACCTCCATTTAGCTGCAACTAATCGTTCGCCATAATTTACATCTTCGACACGAAGCGGGAAATTTGAGAACGTAATTGTATATATGAAAGCCCTTTTATAATTCCAAAAAGAACTTCAAATAACGAAGGTTCTGGGATAACACAGTTAGGACGACCTACCAACGCTCCGGCAGGTTCCGTGTGCCCTTATATCAAGACAGTCACGGGTGTTTGGCTGCGAATGATCGGGGGTCTGAGGTACAAAATATTCTGGCGTGCTTGTAAGTAAAGTGACAAAGGTGGTCTAGATAACTTGTCACTGAAATCTGAGTTGATAGGTGGTCACCTGAGTAAGAGAGAAACATTATGGGCCGCAATCTGCTTACAGGGCTAATTTACATATATATATGTATATATATATATGTATATATATATAATCTGTGGTACAGATATTGTGTCATCGGAATCATGGCTGAATAGGAAAACAATATGAAAAATAAGAAAAGGTCAACAAAAACAACAACAAAAGCTTTTTGTCTAGTTTACCACTCACAGTTTTTGAAATCTTTTCAGTTTGTTTTTTAAGGGTGGAAGCAGGGACACCGCAACGCACTGATGCATACGTCCGGCATTGACATCGATCTTGAGCCATGGCTTCCAAGGTCTTCAACCAGCAAGTATCCGCATCGCTCGGACCCTAACCAGGTAGTCGACAACAACCGGCCGAAGCCAACTGTTTCGTCAGCTTTTTCATGCGGCTTCTCCATGTTGTAGGCTGTCCAACAGACCGTCTTCTCCAGCCCTGTCCAGCAATTGTAAACAACGCACGATTCGAGTAATGCTGGACAGGCATGCGGAATACGTGTCCCAACCACCGCAGTTGATGCAGTGAGACGAGCACCTCGAACGAGTGGTTTCCACGTCCCAAGAACCATTGTCTAACTTCCACATTGCTTACGTGGTGCTGTCACCACACACGGGCAATGGACCGCAGAAAACGGTGTTCAAAGACGGATAGCTTGCGCAAGTCATGTTTACGAATGAGCCAGGCCTCGCATCCGTACAACGGTACAGCACGAACAGTTGCACAATGACCCGCCCTTTGATGGAGAGACGAATGTCGTGGCGGCGCCACAAGTGCCTCAGCCCAGAAAAAGCAAGGCGTACTCTCGAGATGCGCATCGAAATCTCTTCTCCAACGACCCCCCAGCAGTGATGCAACTTCCCAGGCAGACAAAGCTCTCCAAAACCTCTAGTGTCTCACCAGCAAGAGTGAGTGCAGGCAAATATACCTACCAGTCTTGGAAGAGAGCCTTGCATTTGGGTGGCGAAAAGTGCATACCATACTTTGATGCTTCAGTCGCCAAGCGGTTTGTTGCAAGTTGGACGACATGTGGATCATCACCCAGCATGACGATATCATCAGCATAATCCAAGTCGACAACTCGACTAGCTGGGAGGAGCTCAACGGTAATGTTTAACGAATCGACCGGAGCGTTCTTCAGGACATTCTCAATGGCAAAGTTGGATAAGAACGAAGAGATAGGGCATCCTTGTCGAACTCCACTGGAGACCACAGAGGAAGGCGTACACTTGCCATAAGCAATAACCCTGCCAGCGGTCAGATTACAGAGAGCGCGCAGTATGGAGACGAACTTCTCGGGGACCCCATTCCTCAGTAGGCAGTGCCACAGTACCGTATGATCGACAGAATCGAAGGCTGCTCGGATATCTAAGAACGCCGCAACCGTCGGCCTCTGATACACATGGCGGAGCTCGAGGAACTTGCGGAGTGTGAAGATTTGATCGATGTAGCCGCGACCAGGACGAAACCCAGCTTGTTCTTCTCGTTGCAACGATTCGCGTGTTGGGGATAGCCTGCGAAGTATGATGGACACCAGCAGCTTGCAAACGACGGGGACTAAAGTTATTCCTCTGGAAGAGTTATCTGGTATTGTCAGAGAGGCTACCAAGCTCCATCTCCTTAGCACGTTCACACCACCAAGCTTCGCGGTCCATTTGCAGACTCCTGCGTAACTCTCGACCAAGATATTGGCGTTCTTCACTGTGTCTGGAATCCGATGGGAGCAAGCGGCATCTGTCCATCAGCGACAAGGATTCGGCGGAAATCCAATGCTTCGGTGGGTGACGGGTAACTCCAGTGTCGATACTGGTGGAAACTAAAGCATCTTTGATATGCGTCCACTGCGAATCGAGATCACCGTCAATAGTTGAGCCAAGCAAGGTTGACAGTGAGGGTTGGTACCTGGTTAAAGTCGCTGGGTTTGGTAGATTCGCGACGTCCGGTCGGTAGAGACCGCGCTTAGGTGATCCTCCGAAACGCGTGCAAATCTTATCACGAACCAATGCGTGATCGGAGTCTAGAAAATTTGACCAGTACTATCGGCAGTCCGTTACGCTTCCGCGCCATCTGTACCTGATTGTTATGTGGTCAAGCTGGGAGCACTCTTGCGTTTGTGAGTGTGGAGGCCAGGTAGCAGTGTATCTCCTCGAGTGCTGAAAACTAGCGCTCGAAAGATACAAGCGATGATCAGAGCAGAGAGCAGGCAGTCTGTCTCCATTGTCTGATCGACTGCCACCGAGACCAAAACTACCCCCAAGGTGGTGCTCGCTTGGTGGAAGGCGACCAACCCGTGCGTTAAAGTCCCCGGAAAGAATGACTATATCAGTCCTGTTGGAGGAACGCAGAAGTTCATGTAGCTGCTGGCAAAAGCAACTTTCACTGCATCCGGGCTGCAGTCGGTAGGGGCGGAGGCAGAGAGGACAAACAAGGCACGCTTAACGTCTCGACGTCTGTTTACGTTACATGAACCTCGTAGTCTGACTGCACATAGCCGACTGTTGACTGGCATCCAGTCAAGCAGAGCTGCTCCAACCCTCGCAATCAGAGCAACCCCAACACCAGCTTGGCCAGTGGCGGCAGCTTCTGGATCTCCGGAAAGCCGCAAGTGGTATTTGGCCTCAGGGTTTACCAGTGAAGCCATCCTGATAACTGCGCTAGTGTCTTGTAATCTGGTCTCTGAAAGGCAACAGTTGTCTACCGAAAGCGTTTCAAGAGTACGGGCCAGACATGCTTGTCGTCCGATCTGCATCAAAGTTCGAACATTTGTTGGGGTTTTATAGGAAAATACGGTTGCGTATTATTACGTAATTAACGACCCAACAACTTAAAGTAAAAACTCCGAGATTAGGTAGGAAAATAGCTTGTCAAAAGTGACAATAGATTGACACAATTTAACCATGTATCACGGTAGGGCACAAGGCGCTGTTCAGCCGTATAGCATGTAGTCAGCCCCGTTGACATTCCTCGGCCGTGGTGTGCGTGATGCTTATGTTGTGGGTCTTTCCAAGTCTCACATGAGTCGATAAGATCAAGTGACCTTGTATCGGCTAAGCTCGCATGTCCCGTCTGCGCGTGCGTTCGTTCGTTCGTTCGTTCGTGCGTGCGGGCGGATGCTACATATACTCATCTCTTGCAGAGGCAAAGTGATCTGAATCGGTCGGGTCTCGTAACTTTACGACCGAAACATATGACGTAGTTCGGAGGCGTGGCTGGTGATCGATTTCGTAGTAGGGGCGTGATTCGAGGGATTGACTGCAGCTTCGATGTGTGCGGGCTTGAGACGGTCTATACTTACTGTGTCGGTCCGAGTTGGGAGTGGAACAGTAAAATGCTTAGGACCGCGAGAAATGACTCGGTAGTGTCCACCGTACGGTGGTTGAAGGGGTTTGCGCACACGATCTGAACGTGTGAAAACATAAGCACAATGCATTAGGTCAGAGGGAACGTACGAACTTGTACTGGTTGAGAGCGGAGGTGCGTAACAGAGTTTTGACATGTGTAATTTCAACTCTGTTGCAAAATTAGATGGTTGTGGATGTTCTGTACTAGATGGGCAGAAATATTCGCCGGGCAAGCGTAAAGTTGTTCCAAAAACAAGTTCTGCAGGTGAGCACTGCAAAGTTTGTCGAAACATTGTACGTAGCTGTAACAACACCAGTGGTAGTAAAGCACACCATTGAGATGGGTTGTTGTGAGCCATTAGAGCTGTTTTGATGTGACGATGCAAACGTTCCACTAAGCCGTTTGCTTGCGGGTGATATGCTGTGGTACGGGTGCGTTGGTATTCGAGGATGTTGGTAATGTTTGAGAAAAGAATGGATTCAAACTGGGAACCGCGATCAGTCGTAGTGGTGGCTGGAACGCCAAATGTCGCGACCGAAAGGTTAATGAAATTACGAGCGATTGTTTCCGTGTGAGTGTCAGGTATAGGAATAGCGACTGGCCAACGCGTAAAGCGTTCGATGCAAGTGAGGATATACGCGTTGCAATTTTACACAGGAAGAGGACCGACGATGTCCAAATGAACATGAGCAAAACGGGCATCGGGATTGCTAAAGGTTCCGAAAGGTGAGCGTGTATGGCGGATGACTTTAGAATGTTGACAGGAAAGGCAATTTGCAGCCCATTCCTTGATGTCTCTGTTCATGTTTGGCCATACGTATCGTTCAGAGATGAGACGGATGGATTGGCGGATTCCTGGATGTGAAATATTGTGAAAAGTTTCAAAAACCTGTCGGCGCATGGATGGTTGTACCAATGGACGTGGTACATGCGTCGAAACACCACATTCGATTGTTCCAGGATGTGTATAGAGAGGGAGTGGTTTTAACACAAGTGAAAATTTCTCAGAGGGTGACGAGGATGATGAGGATGATTCTGTCTTCTGTGCCTTCGCCATCTGGTGTAAATCGATGGCGGAAACCCAGTCAACACCAGGACGAGACAGAGTAGCTGCGACTACGTTTTGGTTGCCGGTAACATGTCGGATATCAGTGGAAAACTGAGAGATGTAGTCAAGTTGGCGAATCTCTCGTGGCGAATATTTGTCAGGATTAGCAGAAAAGGCTGAAGCAAGTGCTTTATGGTCTGAATAGATGCCAAATTCACGGCCTTCCAAAAGATCTCGGAAGTAACGCACAGCTAGGTAGATGGCCAAAAGTTCTCAACCAAATACACTATACCGCGTCTCCGTTGGCTGAAGTCTCTTGGAGAAGAAACCAAGTGGTTGTTTCTGGTGGTCAACGATTTGATGAAGAACAGCCCCTACTGCAGTGTTAGATGCATCGACGTGGAGAGACAAGGGGGCACCCTGGCGCACATGAAACAAGGTACATTGTTTCGCTAAGGTACATTTGGCTTTCTCAAATGCTTGTTAAACTTGTTCAGAAAAATGAAAGTCAGAGTGAGTTTCTCTCAACAGGTCAGTCAAAGGCATCAACATAGCGGCTGCATGAAACGACGATAATAATTAACCATTCCAAGAAAACGCTTCAGTTGACGAAGAGAAGTGGGACACGGAAATGCGGTGGTAGCGTCTAGCTTAGGTTGTGCGGGAGTAATGCCATGCTGATTAATCGTATGTCCGAGAAAAGGTAAAGAGGAAACACCAAATTCGCATTTCTGAACGTTAAGTACTACGCCATGATCTTGTAGGCGTTGAAACAGTATGCGAAGGTGGGTAATGTGTTCATCCTGGGTTTTGGAAGCAACGAGAATATCATCTAAATAACAAAATCCAGATTGTGGAGAACTTGGTCAGTAAAACGTTGAAAGGTCTTAGCAGCATTCCTTAAACCAAAGAGCATACGCAAAAACTCAAATAAACCAAAAGGAGTGGTAATAGCTGTTTTGTGCACATCATCGGGGTGAATAGGGATATGATGATACGCTCTGAGAATGTCGATGTGTGAGCAAACTGTACAACCGGTAATGTTTGCAGTAAAATCGTGGATATGAGGAAGGGGATAACTATCGGGGATAGTGGAGTTGTTTATGGCTCGATAGTCACCACAGGGGGCGCCAATCATTTGGCGTTGACTTAGGGACCATATGCAAGGGTGAAGCAAAAGTACTGTGAGAGGGTCTGATAATTCCCAGTTGGAGCATGTGTTGAAATTCCCATTTGGCGATGAGCAAGCCTTCAGGTGGCATACGTCGGAGGCGAGCAAAAACGGGGTTACTGCGAGTCTCTATCCTGTGGGTTACAGAATGTTTGGGATTAGCCTGGTTTAAACAGGTTAGGGAAATCTCTAAGTATGGAAGAATAGGAGGTTGGATGAAGCGTGGACAATAACAGTGGAACAGATTGGGAAGAAATGATAGGTTCACCGCACACAGATAACTTGGTAATACTGTCCTGGAGGCTACGGTTTTTCAAGTCAACTAATAAATTAAAATGTGCAAGAAAATCCGCACCTAAAATAGGCTGGCGAACATCCGCAATAAGAAAAATCCAAGGGTACTCACGTCGTAATCCCAAATTAAGTGTCAGCAAACGTTGTCGAAACTTACGTATTTTCGTGCCGTTTGCAGCAGTTTCATAAAAAATTCCAAGGAGGGAGAGTGTCGGTGGGTTGCGGGGGAATAACACTAACGTCTGCTCCAGTGTCAATCAAAAATTTTGGTCCAGAAGTACGATCCACAACAGAAAGACGGCGAGGTTGGGTTTGATAGCCCCGAGTGTTACTCACCCCTAACACTCGGCCTGCCTGTTTTCCGGCATCTGCGGAGCATTGTTTTTGGAGTTTCTGAACAAACAGGGGGAAACACATTTCCTTGCTCTATGACCAAATTTGTTGTGGTACCAGCAGTAGTTGTCAGTCTGTCTGCTGTTAGAATTCGATCGGGAAGTTCTGCTGTTTGATCGTCGACGTGAAAAACATCGAAATTGGCGAGAGTGTGAAGCTCTGAGTTCAACGATTTGTTCGGAAAGCAGCTTAATCTGATCGGTAATGGACGATGTTTCCGTCGCTGAGTTGATCGAAGACAAAGAAGTTGAATTTGGTTGAAGTTCTAAAATTCGATCAGCCATAGTCGCCAGTTTGTCGATGGGGACGGTGTCAATCAACGGTGCTAGGATTGTTTGTACATGTGAAGGGAGGCGCTTCAAAAACAGTTGGATGAAAAGAGCGGAATCAAGCTGGCGATCTCCCAAAGTGTTGTACATTCGACGAAGTAACTGTGATGGTGTATATTCACCAAGGTCAGCACCGTTGAGGAGTTGTTCCAGACGCTTACGTCTCAACGAGACTGGACCTTAACGTGGTGCGACGCTTTGCGTACCTCATTGACCCATTGAGCTATACTGGGTGATGCCTCCGAGCATCTTGAGAGCTACTCCTACCAGGTTGGTCAATGGCGATAGGTCAGACAAACTCAGTCTTCTGGTCCTCCAGGTTGGGGGTTTGAAATGGGATGGCATCCATTTCTGTAAAAGTAAATCACTGCCACCCCGCTGCCTTGCGGACAGGCTTTTGAGCCAAAGGCTTTGGTTGAGGACCCTAATCGTCCTGCTGTCTAGATCTGGGCGTCCTGGCAGTATCTCAGCCCACATACAACCATGACATTTTCTTCAAACATAAACTTCATCTTGCATCGGCCGTCGCGCAGAGTATCAAGGGTCGCCTTTTCTGCTGCATACAGCAGGGCGGATAAGCGAAAACATGCTACTGCTGGCGCCTCCCTTCTTTCTTTTCCACCTTTTTCTCTTACTCCCATCCCGGCCCCCATTACTAACCTTCCTTCTATAATTCCCAGCTTAATTGACAGCAATTGAAGTGCCACTGGAGTAGAGCCATCTACAGCCACCTTCACGCGACACGCACCGGACGTTTATCGGCAAAAGTCCCTTATAAGGCCACGCTGTCCTGTTTCCATGGCGACATTCAACGTCCGCACTCTAAGACAAACAGGTCAGCAGGCTGCACTCGCACGCACCTTGGACACACTGGGTGTTGATGTGTGTTGTGTGTCCGAAACTAGGATTAATGACCCTAACGGGGTTATTGAATTGACTGCACTCGGCTTATCCTCTCGTTATTGGTTGCACGCATCCGGAGACGCCGATGCGGCACTCACGGGTCAAGCTGGTGTAGGTATCATTCTCAGCTCCGAGGCTGAGCCATCTTTGGTTGACTGGGTTCCGGTGAACAGCCGTTTACGTGCAGCCCGTTTGACAACAGCTAAGGTGAATTCACGAAGTAAAACAAAGCGCTGTTTGTTTGTGATTTCCGTTTATGCTCCCACCGACTGCAGTCCTAATGCAGTCAAGGACACATTCTATCACGAACTGAACGCGCCACTACGCAGTGTTACTAGTTCAGATATTATAGTACTTGCAGGGGATATGAACGCACAAGTAGGGCGTCTGAGCTCTTCAGAAGCTCAGCTGGGTGGTAATTATGGACTTAACTCCGAACGGACTGACAACGGTGAGCGTCTGCTGCAACTGTGTGCGGAGCACCAGTTGTTTCATACTAGCACTGCTTTTAAACGCAGTGGGCGCCGAAGTGCCACTTGGCGTCCACCTGTAGCTGGCCAGCGATGGACCCAAGTGACCACATAGCCATAAGTTACAGATGGCGTGGTTCCATCCTGGATTGCCGCTCATACTGGAGTACCTGTGTCGCCTCTGATCATGCCTTGGTGCGCCGTCGTTTCTCCATGAACTTTACCGGAAGGCGCACAAAGCGTCTCCTCCGATTGGCAACGGAGAAATTGTCCCATCCCTCGGTCAGTCAAGCCTATCAAGAAGCACTGCATACCGAACTCTCGCTGTCTTGTCCTAATGGCACTGAACTTCAGTGGAATAGGATCTCGGCCGCCATGCACGACGCAGGAGCATCTGCTTGTGGCACTGTCCATCGTCACCGCCCTAGTCACTGGATATCCGAGAGGTCCATGAACCTGTTGGAAGCTAGAAGACACCTCCCGGCTGGTTCTGAACACAATGTGACCAGACGGGCTATTAGGCGTGAACTAAAGCGGAGCCTACGTGCTGACAAGGAAGACTGGTGGACCAGTCGGGCTCAAGAAATGGAGGAGGCAGGAGCAGTAGACAATTACCGCAAGTTCTTCCAGCTAATCCGCACCACTGGTCCCAGAAAACCAGGTGTCAGTGAGACAATCAGAGACAGCGCGGGTGCGCTGATACGCAATAAGGGGCGCCGTATGGCTCGTTGGGCTGAACACTTTGAAGGTCAGTTCAGCTGGTCCCCTGCTCCCGGACCTCTTCCTACTCAGGTGATGCAGGACGTGCCATGGACGGTTAGTTTAGAGCCTCCGTCGGAGGACGAGATCCGAAATGCGATCACAGCCCTTAATCGTTTTCGTGCCGCTGGCCCGGATTCCCTCCCACCTGCACTATTTAAGGCTGGAGGTGAGGTCCTCTAAAAAAGCACTGACCTCTCTTTTCGAACGTATCTGGAACGAAGAGAGTGTCCCGGCTAATTGGAGCGAATCGATTATAGTGGCAATATACAAAAAGAGCAGTCGCACAGACTGTGCGAACCACAGGGGTATTAGCCTAACGCCAGTTGTGACAAAATTACTGGCCTCGATTATCGGTCGTCTCCTCACTGCAGAACGGGAATCTCGGATTAGGGAAGAGCAGGCCGGTTTCCGCCCAGGACGTGGCTGTATGGACCATATATTTACTTGCGGCAGGTGCTAGAGCAGCGCCACGCATACCGCAGACCGACAATAGCTGCATTCCTCGATTTTAAGAGTGCGTTCGATTCAGTCGATCGATCGATTCTGTTCGAAATACTTGCGCGGAAAGGTGTTCCCACGAAATATGTGGACATCCTTCGTGCTCTATACTCGAACACTACAGGCCGCGTCAGGGTCTATGGTGTCCTATCGGATAGCTTTTCGACTACAAGTGGCGTTCGACAGGGTTGCCTGATTTCCCCATTTTTGTTCAATTTCGTCGTGGATTCTATCATGGAGTGTTCCCTGACGGAATTCAACTATGTAGGCGTTGAAGTGCTGCCTGGTGAAAGGTTAGTTGACCTAGATTATGCGGACGATATCGCCTTGCTTTTCGACGATTTTGCTGCGACACAATCAACCCTGAATAGCCTGTCCAGAGTGGTCCCATTATTTGGTATGCACTTCGCACCTTCAAAGTGCAAAGTGTTGCTGCAGGACCACCAGCCACTTGCTGCCCCTTTGACGCTTGCTAACGAGGAACTCGAAATGGTTGATCATTTCACTTATCTTGGCAGCTGCATCAGCAATGATGGGCGCATAGAAACTGACGTCAGCTCACGCATTGCAAAGGCCAGAGCTGCCTTCTTGAACCTGTGGCATCTTTGGCGACAAAAGGGAGTTTCCCTTCGTCTGAAAGGCCGTGTTTACAAGGCCACAGTGAGGGCCGTTCTGCTGGATGGTAGTGAGACTTGGCCCCTTCGGTCTGAAGATCTGAGGCGCCTTCAAGTCTTTGATCATCGTTATTTGCGAAGCATTGCTAGTGTCGGATGGCACCAGCGTATCCGCAGCGATGATGTGCGTAGGCGAGTACTAGGTAGTGATAATCATGCTAGCACCTTAGAACAACAGATAGCACTGAATAAGTTGCGTTGGCTCGGGCACGTGCTACGCATGCTTGGTCACCGCTTACCTAGGAGGGCCTTGTTCAGTCTACCACGTGTAGGATGGCGCAAATCTCGAGGTGGACAGAAGTTGACTTGGCAGCGGGAAATGAAGTCACTGACGACCAAACTGGATGTCGTTGGTCCTTCTCGTCTTCCGGGCTGGAGTCCAGGTGACTCGCCTTGTGCTTGGCTCGAGACTTTACAGGACATCGCTAGCAACCGACACCAGTGGCGCGTCTGCTGCCGTCTCCTAATTGGATTGCCTGTTTAAAGTATGTTTGATGCTGAGTTATCTGCGGGATAATGGCTGATTATGACGCGTGGCAGTGAAAGCCGCAAGGAAGCTGTCTCGCCGATGCCGCCTTATCTTCGCACGATAGCCAGCTGTTCGTGACGGTATGTTTTCTTCACAAGGTGTAGGCGCCTTGACCCTGAATGGTTACTTAGGGAATTAAGGTTTTCAGGTAAGTCCTCCTTCTCTCCCTCTTCTTATTCTTTATTTCATAGGTCCTCATGGTTGTATGGCAGTGACGCATCAGTTCAAATGACTGATGTACTGCTGTTGGTGATGATGATGTTCCAGACGCTTACATTCTGATATCGTTGTCCGTTTGATGATAGTGTCGCGCAGTGTTGAAAGGGGTGACTTGATCTAAAGCTTGTAACACATCACGAACATCCGCAGCAACTTCAGGTGGAAGCACAGAAAGCACATGATAAAACATGGTTGACTGTCGTCTGATATTCCGGAGATGGAATTGTGCTTCGACTTGACAGAACCAGATTGCTGGATCATGATGCCAAAACGGCGGAAGGTTGACTGAAACAGTGTCAATTCTGTGCGTTGGTTGATGTGATACAGAGTACATCAAATAGCCGCCTTCGGAGGCCACTTTAGGTCAAGTCGGAGTCACCAAAAGTTTGTTGGGGTTTTATAGGAAAATACGGTTGCGTATTATTACGTAATTAACGACCCAACAACTTAAAGTAAAAACTCCGAGATTAGGTAGGAAAATAGCTTGTCAAAAGTGACAATAGATTGACACAATTTAACCATGTATCACGGTAGGGCACAAGGCGCTGTTCAGCCGTATAGCATGTAGTCAGCCCCGTTGACGTTCCTCGGCCGTGGTGTGCGTGATGCTTATGTTGTGGGTCTTTCCAAGTCTCACATGAGTCGATAAGATCAAGTGACCTTGTATCGGCTAAGCTCGCATGTCCCGTCTGCGCGTGCGTTCGTGCGTGCGTGCGTGCGTGCGGATGCTACACATTAAACGTTGCGAGGATGAATGGAGAACCAAGTCGAAGAAGAGCTGGAGCTTCGGTGGATTGAGAGGCGGTTTCAATCGCAGGAGAATGAAAACCGAGAGTTTGGCTGTTGCTTCCATCAGTTGTGAGACACGGGTCTCTTGTGACGGTGACCGTAGAAGACATAAGAGAACACATAGGTGAAAGAGGGGAGGTGGGGTGATCTGTGCGTGGAGGTTGAGTGGTTGAGTTAGCATAGAAGTTAGGCATAGCGGAAGCAGTAGTAAGCAATATGGTCCATGGTTCGTCAGTGGGCCTGATACTACCCGGTTGCCCAGGCCGAAGTAGAGGATTGTCTTAGGGGGCCCTACCACGAGCCTTTGATCAAACATCTAACCTACAAGGCAGCAGGACGATGTGAGGGCATCTCAACCCGTTGAGAGCCGGTGACCAAATAGATAGTTTATACGCCTTTCGGTCCGTAAAGGACCAGGGGCCCAACACACCCTTGAAGTTCAATGCCTCTCAGGGAAGGGCAAGGGGCAGTGACTTTATTTAGTGTCGAGTCACATCCGACACGTCGCAGTGTTGTTAAACACACATTTGTGGCTTTTTATAGGGAGAACGCTTGTCAGGCGAAAACCCACCACGTCCTGGAACACTGCCGCCGAACCATTTGCTGGAACGGGCAAAACCCGAAGCACCCAGCTGACACCACGCTGAGGTTGTTCGGAGGCTGTTACAGCAGGCGCCACTTACTGTTAGGCTAGATTGAACTGATGTAAGTAAAATGTGATAAGGTGACAAAAGGTCTCTCTGAAGAACACCCGAGTTAATGTTTAGTGGGTAGGAGCATTTGTCACCGACTCCCGAAACCTGAGGGCTAATGCCGTGATACGACTGTAACATTCTTGTTTGTAGGCGTGTATGTAGCGAAAGATCTGTGCACCGTTAGCCGAACGCAGTACCCTATACCAACCAGCCCAAATTTAATGTCAGGCACGGCATTTGCTATCAGGTGCTTGAACTGGAGGGATAAGTGTGATGTCTTGGTGGTTAATGTGTAGACGATCGCGATGAAGACCATTTTGATGGCTTGAGTGGCTAGTGTTTTCGGAACGCTGCTCTAGTTTCAATTATCGGGCGACTCATGATGCACCGCATACATTGGTACAACTTATGCGCTGTAGCGAAGGCAGTCGACCGCATAGCCCTCTGAAATGTTTTACAATAACCGATCTCGCATCCGGAGATGGATCAGTGGCTTACATCCGACGCGTTGTCTTAGCGTATGTCACAGTGCCTGTCCTCACACGGCGATTTGTGACCGTGTATCTTCGACATTTCCGCAATAAAGCTCAACCGAACGAATAACAGAATGACTCTACCTTTTCTGCGCACGGTAGTCCTCTTCGTGATCCCAACTACGTAACAGGAATTCGCGACCCAACCGTACTTCACAACACCTGAGCTTTCATCATTAGCAGTAACGTAGTCCTGATTGTCAAGATGCATCCGGATACCCTCTGGTAATTTCGTAATGCCTAACGCGGAAAGTTGCGAGAACTATCTGCGAAAGCATTTGGCCTGAACACCATCGCTTATACCCGCATGTCCAATCAATGGCTTTGTGAGGCATAGCAATGAAAACACCAGTTGCAGTTATATACATTTAAATCAACAAAATGGGAACAACTTACAAATCAGTACAACGCACTGCGCTGGCGTAATTCCTCTTCGCCTGATCCATCATGTGCTGGCAGTGCTGAGACGTCACGCAGGCTCGTTCCTCTGACACAATGTCTTACATGAAACACATTTTCCACTCGGTCTTACAGAGTACCTCCCCTCAGAAGCTCCCTGAATCATCTCGGAATATCTTGCCCCCTTGGGCACAAGAGAGAAGGTTTGAGCGGCGCTCCACTGACAGAGATAGTACCGAAATACGACTGCGACCATTTTGTTACCACGTGAGTGGGCACTGCTTTGTTTCAGCAGGCGCCACTTATTGTTAGGCTAGATTGAACTGATGTAAGTAAAGTGTGATAAGGTGGCAAAAGGTCTCCTTGAAGAACACTCGAGTTAGTGTTTAGTGGGTACGAGCATTTGTCACCGACTCGTGAAATCTGAGTGCGTTCAGTCAGTGGTGTAGTAACCACTTTAGCCACCCGAGGCGGACGTAACATTGCCGCCCCCCTGGCAGTTTTAAATCTACAAACTCTCACAATGGAGGACAGCCCTTAAAATATAACAACAAGCAAGGATGTAATTTTAAAGTGCTGCCGTAAATGCAGGCAGTTTTGGTATTATAATACTCATGAGCAAGATTTGCAGATACACAATTCGCGCATTACCTGAGACATTTGCATTGATAACTGATGCAGACGTTGAGCGCGTCAAGGTCATGTTACACTACCTAGCCTGTGGAGCCGCATTGTGCGCGCTAGTACGTGAGTGTACATCTCCCGACAAACCAGCGACGCTTACTGATTGGTTAAAAAGAGTGTGCTTAGCTAAAACATGTGGACTGCAAAAGTAAGCAGTTGATGTCTACCCAGTGTGGACTGCCGATGTACCATTGCCATTACTTCTACTAAACTTCCATTTACAATACTGTTGTTCTGATTTCGGTTGAGTGTAACAATAACACTAGCCATCGTCAAGTACGCTCTCTATATTGAGAGCTGCCAATCCGTGCGCTTTGTCTGCTCCAATGATGATGGCAGAGGTAGTTAGTTATGAGCTTGCCTTTTTAGAATACTCTCTCACAGTTAGCGCTGCTAATAGTTTAGGTAAGAAATATGCGCAGCAGATTCCCCAAGGTAATACTTATGTATGTGGCACAAAATCTCGGAATTGCTATTAATGTTGTTGTGTCCTGAAACTTTTACAAAATACTTCGCTTTTTTACTTCCTTCAAGAAATTGCTTTTTTCCTACTTCGCCGAATTCACTAAGCAGACGACCATAGTTATTATCAAGCATACTTAACGGCGTAGGAAAGCAAACTTGTTCGTAAGCTCATTAGTTTGCTGAAACGCACAGCATTTCACCAGTCCAACTCTCTATGAAACCGTATTTCCCCTTTAAACTCCGCATTAAATCCCATTATCAAATAATTCCTCACCGTCCGTTCATTTCTTTTACCAGATTCGATACTTCATGCTTACCCCACTTTAGCGTAGTGTTTCTTTTATTCATCCGCTGCAATATGCCTCCTTTTCTCTCTATTCTGAAGAAACCAAACTCTTAACTCTGTAGGCGTGACAGTACATCGCTGCAGATCTGACATATCTGTGCATCCTTGATTTCTATGAGAACTGCTACCTACATAGTTAGAAACAAAATAAACAGAAGCAAGATTACCTTGATCAGAATTAAAGATGCAACTGATCTTGTAGTTGCTTTTTCGCCGTATTCTTTAAAATGTTTCACAGAAGTGATGAGTTCTGTGTATTGCATTACCACAATATTTACAGCAAACGCTCGACTACGTAAACATATTACAGTCACCTGATAGTTATAGCGATGACTTGAATCAAGGCGTTCAAGTAACATTTAGCTGAAAAAAGAAGGTTACTTCTTGATCCATCGTACCAGAAATGCAACCGAATGAGCCTTTGCAGAAGCCGCATGAACAGAGACTGGTTTATGCATGACACAATGGTAGACCTTGGGCTGTATAGGTCCAGCTCTGGACACCTATTCGTGAGTGCGTCATAAAAGCATCGTTGTCAAATGCCTGGCTATGACAGTCGTCAAACTGAATTCCATCCTCCTCCCATACTCTCGAAATCAGTCCAGAAATTCCCTCTTCCCAATTGTTGCAAGTCTGAATGAAGCTCACAAACGACTCTTCTACAGACACTACATTTTCCTTCATATGAATTTTGTAAGACTCATCGGAAGTACCATGAAAAATTAAGCAAACACACTTGCTTCATTCGCATGATCCATGAATTTCTTTCCCACCTGATTTAACAAAATACTCACTAATTCAATTTGAACATTTGGCGACAAAGAATAGGGGTTAAATTCCAATCCCGGCTGAAGTGTCGCCAACTGTTCGTAAACAAATGTAAAATTCTGATAAAAGCCCTCTATGTTGTGGCATACCCTGTCATCCTGAATGCCATCTCAGTGACCACAGCTCGTCATGTCTTGCTTGGTGAGAAACAGGACGATAACAAGTATTCCAGCTAAAATTTCACCCAAGCACTTTATTACAACTATTTGCTCCATTTGACTAATTGCCTTTGCTTCAACTAACTACATCACTAGGTCGCTGCAGTTGAGGAGTGACTAAGCACGCGATTTATTTGCTTCGTGTTTACATGCTTTAAGAGTTAGTTTCCACCGGTCAAAAAGCTAGACTATCCCGTTGAATATATCCTGCAGCCGAAACCAAACAGGCCCTTTTGAAAGAGAATACACCATCGGTGTTCGAGGGCTTCTCACGAGTGCGATCTCGGTGTGATAGTTCAAGATGACCTCGGTTGTTCGAGGCAGACTGAAAAGGCAGCTAAGAAAGCGAACCAGTACCTCGGCATTATTCACAGAGCCTTCGGGAAGTTTGACCCTTCGATCTTTCCAAAAATGCTTAGTGCGTACGTGAGGCCGCACGCGGAATACGCTATCCAAGCGTGGCAACCCTGGCTCAAGCAACATCTCACCGCGCTCGATACTGCACAACGTAGGGCAACGAAGAGCTTCAGATGTTTGACCGGCCTCCCCTACCCACTCAGGCTAAAGACCCTCAAAATATACAGTGGACGTTATCGGCGACTCAGGGGCGATCTCATAATGGTGTACCTAATCCTGAGAGACCTCAACCACCCATGTCATTCCCTTCTAATACTCAGTCAAAACACCTCGCTAAGAGGTCACCAGTTTAAGTTAGTCACGCAGTACAGCCGCTTGGAATGTCGGCGAAACTATTTCTCCCTTCGAGTGGCACAGCCTTGGAACGCCCTCCCGGAACATGTAATTAATGCATCCACCCTATAACTTTTCAAAAATCGCCTAGACGATACCCTGTCACATTTACACTACATGCTACAGCTCATGACCACCAGATGCTGGCACTAATGCACAACAGACAGGAGATGGTGCCATAACTCTACTCGAGGATGAGTCAGTCCAAACGCATTGCATGAAATCTGATAAACGCTACTACCATAGAAACTGGATTTCTGCATCCTGTCGACCCAAGACAGTTGCACACGAGTAAGTTTGTCCTTGCTATCTATTTTATTTTTCTCGACTATGATGTGAAAAATGACCACTCCCTGTTGCTTTGTGTGCGTACATTCTCATTACAAACTCCCTTTATACGACAGTGCAGTTACATCTGTAAGCGCCCGAACTGACGACTCCATTATGCCTTCGCTATCTTTTTTGGTCACGCTATACACCCTACGGGACATGTTAAGCACTTGCTTTTTTACCCGTTATTAATCATTGTTCATTGTTCATTGTTCAACCTCTGCTCACCGTTTCACAAATCCCGAAAAAACTTCGTGTTAGCTTCTTAGTCTCAGCTTACACTCGTTCCAGATACCACCACTTACGGAAACTATGCTCGACATGCTGCTAAACAGCAGCTCCGAGCCGAACAAACATAGTAAGCATTGTATGAACAATCTAAACAACCCACTGGCAGAAATCCATGTAAACCGTTGATTTGCTAGCAAAAGTGTGCTTGCATTTCTAATTCTTTAACTTCACCAGCTTCTTCTACAGCAGCATTATCAAAAGTTCCCGCTGCTTCTATGCTGTCAATATGGCTTTCTGTTACCCGGATATCAACTTCTGTAGTACCAATTTCATCTTGGATCACTAAATGAGTATCATCCCTCGTTTTGACCACTTCAGTCATAGAATAAATTTTGATGAATTTACACTAGGTATTCGGCAGCCATCCGTACTAAAATTGTCGCCCCATGTCACAAGCCGTCCGGGGAGGACCGCACCCGCTGCCCCTACTGTGCTACACCTCTGCGTCCAGTAAAATAACCACTCAACAAATTCATGATGGCGCGATGTATTCTTCATATGTTTACATCCTTCGGTCTATACAGCAGAATGCGCTGTTATACGCAATAAAACACGTACGAGTTGATCTGTTTCTGTTGTGAATGGATGACAGTATAGAACGTACGAGGCGAGCTACTGCATCAACGGTAGGTCCCTAACTTCGATAAATGATTTTAAGAGGTCATCCAGGCGGGTTTGGCACAACTTCATTTCAAAAATGATTTTGTCTTGAAGCTTCTAGGCAACCGAAGAGCAAGTGACAAGTCGACATATGTTGGACCTTTAACTTGGTACTAGTGTGATGCTACCGTTTCCCAGAATCGACTGGATGTACACTTGATTCAGACGGCTTAGCTCTTTCTTGGTACGAACAATGAGAGACCTTGCTGATAATCCGTCTTTTTCTTTAAATGTTCTCATCTTAAGTCCAACGGCGTCTTCAGATGGGGGAGGAGAATCTGTCAGCGCGGACGTTGAGGGATTTTCAAGGACAGCAGATGTCAAAACAGAGACCTAGATAGCTAGTCAAGTTGTCACAATACCTAGACACGCCAGGGTCAAAATATAAACAACATTATGTGGAAGATACCATTCCACGAGGTCCATCGACATATGGTGAAGAACATTACCTCCACATGAACCTACACATCAGCCCAATAATAGCCTTCGCAAAAGCTACCCTAATGAAATATACTGAGGACATTGTTCTGAGTATCAACCATCGAAACGCCGATTGCTCTCTAAGGTTTCAAACTCATCTGAATGACCCCAATAGTTGGTCCAAAACTCGCCATCTGTCTCTTTATGCATCCGAGTGTCATAATACGCTATTTTTACGGCACATAGGAGCCAGGTACGAGCAGCTCCCTGCACAGTACCCCAAGCAGCTTAGTGACATTGATGGATTGCATCCTGCTACATCTGTGAAGTACCTAGGTGTGGTACTTGAAGTTCTACCAGGTAACCGACTGACAGACCTTACGTACGCGGACGATATGGCCCTCTTTGGAGCCGATCCAGAGGCTATGTAAACAAACTGAATCGACTCATGTGTAATGCTGCACGCCTCAGCATGGGTTTGCACCTTCACAGTGCAGTGTTGGGACAGAATCAGTCCGGTAAGCCACCTGCGCTGGCTGTCCTTATAAAGGGGAAACTTCAATGACAATCCTGAAGGTATTGGACGAAGCAAAATAAGTATGATACACCAGAAGGGTCAAACGGTCCATTCGACACGGGTGCATTTAAATGACTCACTCCCCGCAGGTAGGAAGACACGGGGCATGAAATTGATTCGCATAGCGTTGAAATCTTTAGAAAGGATTTGCGATGCACACGTCTAAGGCCATCTGGTAAAGCGTCGGAAATTGCCGAAGCCAACAGCTGCGTAGGCAGTGGATGGAGTGGTGTTATCGAGTGCGTGGCGTACTGTCTTATACTGTCAGCCTGAGGGGCGTTGGAGGACGGATCAGAGGCAAAGAACCAACTTCAAATCACTTCTATCCCCATAGCAGGTAGACACGTAAGTGTGATGACCTTGTACATTGAACCAGCTGGGGTCGATAATGCGCCACTGGAAATGACACTTTGACCTGTAAGTTAACTAACATCCTGCTGGCATCTCGTTAACCGCAATTATTGTCCCTTCTCGTAATGAACGCAATACCAACTTCCCCCTGGTTCACTTGACCTGACGAAACCTTCGTGTCGAAAGCAAATCATTGACATCTAACTACAGCATGGAATAGTTAGTTTGTTCGATTTAGTTCCCTTTCCATAAATTATCTACTTTGGTTTATTTTCCCAAGATTGGACATTTCGGACAGAACATCTTTTTGGGAAATGAGGGTGTTGGGATAATTAGTCAAAGCTGCCCACGATCTACGATGAGCCATTCCGTCATGATTAGTGGCCTTGTACAAGCTACGATGGAACACACCAAGCGGTGGTGATTTTTACCGTAACCCATTAACAACTTCGGCCTGCTTGTGTCATTCATGCGTATCGACCCGGATAGCAATCGAGCTTGCACATGGGCTGCACGGGTCCGCAGTTTGCAAGTCGCCCAATTACACAATTGTCCGTCCCATACGATACCGTACAGACAAGCAAATGAGAACCGATGCTATTTCATTAGCCCGCTCCATATTTGGTACAGTGCCGCACTGCACGTAGTGTGACTGTCACTTTCGCTGCACATTGCGGTTGTGGGCGATCCCGATGACGTCAGCTTTGGAACAATGCAACACTGGTTTCTTGTGGCATGGCGCGTTATCGTTAATCGTGAGGCAGCTTTCGACAAAAGTAGAACTGTGGGCATGCATCAGTCCATGCCACCACTGAGCACTCCTTTGTTTGTTGAAGCTTCCTCTCACGACTGTCTGCTCTCTCAAGCCGTCATTCGTCAGGGCTCCAAACAAATTAAATTTTTGTCATCCAGTATTGTGCACTTGACACTGCACGCGAGTTTCACGCAGAGAACGGCTTCTGGCACAAGCAGAAAAGAGATTAAAATTGGTTTCACCCATCCACACCGCTCATCTCCCTTCGCCTTCCGATTGCAGCAGTGCCAAGACGTTGAATTTCTTTTCGCCTTTTGTTCTCCGTGTGTTCGTGGATTTCAGAATTGCGTGTAATATTTTCATTTTTATCAGCTTCCTGTTCAAGTGTCGCGTTATTGTGCTTACGCTGATTTCAATCATGAACTTCGCTTGCAACCGCAGGCGAAGTGTTTGGAGAGTGACCGTGGGTTCCGACGATACCCATTCTACCAAGCCATAAATGTGGCTTTCTGCCAGAGCTCTTCGTCGCCTCCCCACCATGCTTCCCTTTTTGTTCCAGTGATTCCAGTCGTCGTATCCAACTACGGCACCTTTTCGTGTTCACCTTCAGTAAACGTGCAAGTTGTTCACAGTTGTTTCCTCAAAAGTCTTCAATATTCTGCTGTTCACCTCCTCAGAGTGGTATGTACGGGCGGTTTCTTTTTGTATTCTGAGTAGTGTACAGTAACTCACTCTGTTGCTTTACATATATACCTGTCTGCGCTAGCCTTGCAGTTTAGGACACCTATGACCGTTTCGTGCAAATAAGGGTGCCTATGGATTCAAACCTCACCGCTAGGCTTCGGCTTACGAGTGTGGTCACCTCATCAATCAAGCCAATGGATTGAAACACAGTGGCGACGGACAAGCAGCTCGGCAACATTTATTATTAAAACCATTGCGACCCCTTTCCATGGGAGCTTTTCATCTCAACCCCCGTGTTCCGTTGATCTAAACCAGGCTCTCTTACCCCAGTTGTTGAACCCGTCCAATATTCATCATCATTAAGACACATGCAACCTTGGCATACATTGCACTATCTTACCTGCCCCCATACATCTATCCGTTAACGCAGGTGTTATTTCCGGCTACCGTAAGACTCCTGTACATATGTGCGTAAGTGCGGTTTGGGTTGCTACACTGACACCACATTCATATTCCAAACATGTGAGTACACTGACGTCAAAAGGACCGGTTGGCACTGAACATTTGACGCAACCAGACGACGTACGTCTCCTTGTGGATACACACACATTAGAGAATATCCTATCTGAAGTGTACGACTGCAGCACGGTTGCAAATTGTGCAGGTTAAGGGTTACGACCACCTGAAAGGCGCACACAGCTGCACACGTTCGGTGTATCCTGATACCAACGCTCACAGATGAATGACTGCGACTGATGGAGGCTTGTGGTGCTAAAAGGTTTCCACGTTCTTGCGAGTAAAGCGACCAAGGGGTGCTGTTTATAGTAAGAGTGAAATGCGGATTAGAATGTAGCCACATGTGTTTAAGCCCACAAGCTGCCTCATGATTTGCGATAACATGCCATGCCACACGAAACTAGAGCACGTGTTCCAAGAGGAGTCGTACCGTTCGGGCAGCCTCCTGCGCCTTGCTCATATTCTCCATCATTGAACCCAATTGAGGACATTCGGAGCATAAGCAAAGCATACGTGAAGCAAGTGATGAGACAGAGATATTCCGAGATGCTTCAGGGTGTGCCTGAGGGTGTACTCAGCAAGACCGAGTGGAGAATACTTTTCCTGGAGCGAATTGCGTCACCTGCGCGAGCCTGTGTGACGTCTCAGCACCGCCAAACACATGATAGATCAAGTGAAGAGGAATTACGCCCGCGCAGTGCATTATACTGATTTGCAAATCTCTTCCATTTTATTGACCTGAATGCACATAATTGGAACTGGCGTTGTCCCTGCTATGCATCGCGAAGCTATTGTTTCGATATTCAAATAGAAACGATAGCCTTCAGGCCAAGTGCTTTCGCAGAGAGTTTTGCGAGTTGACGCGTTAGGAGTTGCGAGAAAACTAGGGGTATCCGGATGATTCTTGACAATCAGGACTACATTGCTGCTAATGATGAGAGGCCATGTGTTTATACGTGCTGTTGGGTCGCTGGTTCATGAAGGGGAATAGTACGTAAATGGTATCATGAAGAGGACTACCGTGCGCAGAAAAGGTAGAGTCATTCTGTTATTCGTTCGGTTGAGCTTTATTGCGGAAATGTCGAAGATACACGGTCACAAATCGCCGTGTGAGGACAGGCACTGTGACATACGCTAAGACAACGCGTCGGATGTAAGCCACTGATCCATCTCCGGATGCGAGATCGGTTATTGTCAAACATTTCAGAGGGCTATGCGGTCGACTGCCTTCGCTACAGCGCATAAGTTGTACCAATGTATGCGGTGCATCATGAGTCGCCCAATAATTGCTAGTAGCGCGAAGTTCAAGAGAACACGAACCACTCAATCAACCAGACACTTACGCTACTGGTACACTTGCATTCACTTCCGCACAGACTGTGAAAAGTCGGTCCTTCAGGGACAAAACGTATATCCTGCAAACAAAAGGACCAGGCGAAAACACAGGCGGAGGGCGAGTGAAACATATCGCTATATACAGCTAGTTGGATCCATAATTAACGACCTTTGTGAATGCATGACATTTTTCCTTTGATTCAGTCAAACAAAGTCACTCCAATGCGTCCAACTTTTGGCCAATCAGCATGTCTGCGAGAAACCTGTGAACGTCCAACCAGCTGCCGCCTTTCCTTGCGGCAGCCTAACGGCTTCCTTGCTGGGCTGGCACCGCACGTTCGTTCGAGTGTATACTCCCATCACACAGACTGACAACCGAGCTTCGGTTCAAAGCTGCGAGCGAAACTGTCGTCCGACTTAAAGCACCACCACAGCAGGCAAACGATTTAATGATTTTATCCGAAATTCACACCGGAAGCAAGTCTGAAGGAAGTGAGGAACTTCCTGTGCAATCCTGCAGCCACTTCCCAGGCATTGTGCAAACTGAGTTATCAAATGGGCTAAGGACAATGCCATCGAACTTCAGTCCAAGCTACTCGCCGATAATGCCACAAAGAATGGATAGCGGCCTACCAAACAACCGTCGCACAACCTATCATGCTAGTTACAATTGCCTCGGATCCTTACTGAGAACCGAAACACTTTCCTGCATGTACACGAATGCCCAAGGCCTCCTCAGCAAAATCGCCGAGCCTCGGTTGCGCCTAGCAACAAACGCTTGAGATCTCATTTCCATAACCAAGACTTGGTTGCACTCGGGGATTCCGCATGGTGAGATCGTGATTCAGGGTATGTCCTTGTTCCGACACGATCGTCCCAGCAGGGGAGGTGGTGCTATTGCATACTATCGTAACGACTTACAATGCGAACCACTGGATGATCCGAATACCCATGTCACCGAGTCGCTGTGGTGCCGTTTGCGTCTCAGACGCAACGACAACTGCTTCGGGGCATTCCTATATCGCCCCCCATCGTCCACTCCAGAGATGGATTCCTCCCTAATATCATCACGGACGAAATGATTACTCGCAACTTACGGTCAAGTTCTTATTTCCGGTGATTTCAACGTGCACAACTTGGAAAACTCGGAACCCCCAGAAAAATATACAATGCCAAACTGCAAGTCCTTATCGTCAGTATCCCGCTCTACAATCACATCAGCTCACCTACTAGGTATAGAGCTGAAAAAACCATCGCTACTTGACCTCGCCCTTATAAATGAGGAATTCATGATCAACAGGCCATTTACAGACACCCCACTAGGATTAGGAAATCATGTCACCATACTTTATAACTATGTGTGTTACACTGAATATGCTGTGGAACACAGAATTAACACCGACTGTCACACATTATATCTTGCACAACCTAGTTGAGACGACCGATTGAGAGTTCTTGAAAAGTGGCTCACCTGACAGTGCCTACATTAAATATGTTGGACGCTTCAGCAATCTAATCGCAACTGCTTCGGAAAAAAATAGGATTCGCTGCACCATTCCTTCCTCTTTCATCAGAAGTAGGACTCGCAAGCGCATGTCAATAAGGAATGCAGGTTGGCACACTTACAGAGCTCGTCCTTGTCCCGATAGCTGAAGCGATTACGTGATCCAGCGCAACCACTGTAACATGCTTGTCCGTGTGGACAATTTAACTCTCCAAAAACATTTGGTGCGTAAATTTGCCAAGAGCAAAAAGCTCCTATACAAGCATGTTAACACCATCCGGAAAGCGAAGCTCGGTATCCCCCCACTTAACACGATAGTCGAACTGGCACAGAGTGCCGAAATGGCAGCAAACGCCCTACGAATGCAGTATGCCCCAACCTTCCAAAAAGACGTCCGCCCCTGTTACATAGACACATCCCTATCCCCAACTTCAACACTCACTAGCATCAGTTGTACTGCCACAACTGTGTTGAAGAAAATGCTCTCACTACGCACCTACAACTCTCCCGGAATCACCCACATTCACGAGGGCGCTGAACTTGACTGCAACAACGCTAGCCGGGCCATTATCGTATTGCTTCCAAACGTGCTTGGATAAACAAATTATGCTTTCCATGTGGGAACGTGGCTTAAGCACTCTAATTTTCAAAAACGATAATCAATCTTAACCCGCCAACTATCGCCCAGTAGTCCTCCTCCCTGTGCTCTCAAAGGTGATAGAGGCAATCATCGTTGAGGCCTTAGTAGACCATCTAGAACGCCAAAACATCACAACATTCGAGCAACGCGGTTTCCACCAGCACCGTCCATGCACTACCAACCTACTGCTTGCACGCAGTAGGTGAACGAAAGCGGCTGATACAGGCAGAGGGACAGGCGTCATTTACCTCGACTTCTCCAAAGCCTTCGACCGACTGCACCATCGCATTCTGCTTCACAGGCTCGAAAGCTATGGCGTTGATGATCCAGTCCTTGGGTGGGTCAAGAATTTCCTGCAGGATCAGCGACTACAGGTCAGAGTTCGAAGTGCGCTGTCCGATCCGATTTATGTCGAATGTGGAATTCCACAAGAATCAGTTCTGGGCCCGCGTCTGTTTTCTCATGTTCATTTACCAGCTTACGCTTCTGTTTGCTTCAGATTGCTTGTTGTTCGTTGACGATGTTAAGATGTGGCGAACGATTGCCGACACAGCAGAGCACGATGCACTTCAGCGATACCTGGACAGAGCGTATGGGTGGTCACTCCACCATCTACTCCAGTTCAATTCGGGGAAGTGTAAGGTGGTTCACATTCGCCATCAGCCGAACATCACATATAAGCTTGGAGATAATATCCGGCAAGCAATCACCCATGTGCGCGAACGTTGAGTACTAGTTCAGGCTGATCTGAGCTGCTTAGAACAACCTGAGAAGGCGTCAGAGGCCGGGAACCAAAACGTTGGCATGCTGCGGAGGGCATTTGGGCGGTTTGATCCCTCTGCCTGTTCGCAGTTGCTTAACACCTACTGCGGTCTCATGTGGATTGCGCAATCCAGGTGTAGCAGCCCTGGCATAAACAAGACGTCGTAGCGCTGGAGACTCCACAGCGACCAGCCACGAAGCACGTCAAGCGGTTGTTCAATCTTCGTCATCAAGTTAGACTGAGGACCTTCAAATTATACGGTGACCGGTACGGTCGCCTACGTGGCGACCCTGTTATGGTCTAGCATATTCTAAGGAACTCTAAACATGTCTGCGTCCACCTACTACAACTGAGCCACTGCACGAATTTGAGGGGCCAGCAGTTCAATTTAGCCACTCAATACAGTCGGCTAGAATGTCGACACAACTTTTACCCTCTTCGTGTGTGTCAGCCTTGGAACGTCCTCCCACATTACGTTGTTTCCACCCTCACTTTACCTGTGTTTAAGAGAAACGCCTTGACCTTGCCTTAACCGGCCTACACTATCAGGTATAGTCTGTGTCTCGACAGACGATATAATGCGACCAACGTTGCTCAAGCAGAATTAACCTAAACAGCTGTGGTTGGTTCTATCTGCGTGCCTGTGTTATCATTGTGGTGAGCCCACCAAAACCATTTTCATGTTATCCATTTGTTTTCTATTCACCATGTTGTGGTTCTCTATTTGGCCATCCTACGGGACTTGCTAAGCATCCGCTTTATTACACGTAATATACCAGTGTTGCATTGTTCCAAAGCTGACGTCATCGGGATCGCCCACAACCGCAATGTGCAGCGAAAGTGACAGTCACACTACGTGCAGTGCGGCACTGCACCAAATATGGAGCGGGCTAATGAAATAGCATCGGTTCTCATTTGCTTGTCTGTACGGTATCGTATGGGACGGACAATTGTGTAATTGGGCGACTTGCAAACTGCGGACCCGTGCAGCCCATGTGCAAGCTCGATTGCTATCCGGGTCGATACGCATGAATGACACAAGCAGGCCGAAGTTGTTAATGGGTTACGGTAAAAATCACCACCGCTTGGTGTGTTCCATCGTAGCTTGTACAAGGCCACTAATCATGACGGAATGGCTCATCGTAGATCGTGGGCAGCTTTGACTAATTATCCCAACACCCTCATTTCCCAAAAAGATGTTCTGTCCGAAATGTCCAATCTTGGGAAAATAAACCAAAGTAGATAATTTATGAAAAGGGAACTAAATCGAACAAACTAACTATTCCATGCTGTAGTTAGATGTCAATGATTTGCTTTCGACACGAAGGTTTCGTCAGGTCAAGTGAACCAGGGGGAAGTTGGTATTGCGTTCATTACGAGAAGGGACAATAATTGCGGTTAACGAGATGCCAGCAGGATGTTAGTTAACTTACAGGTCAAAGTGTCATTTCCAGTGGCGCATTATCGACCCCAGCTGGTTCAATGTACAAGGTCATCACACTTACGTGTCTACCTGCTATGGGGATAGAAGTGATTTGAAGTTGGTTCTTTGCCTCTGATCAGTCCTCCAACGCCCCTCAGGCTGACAGTATAAGACAGTACGCCACGCACTCGATAACACCACTCCATCCACTGCCTACGCAGCTGTTGGCTTCGGCAATTTCCGACGCTTTACCAGATGGCCTTAGACGTGTGCATCGCAAATCCTTTCTAAAGATTTCAACGCTATGCGAATCAATTTCATGCCCCGTGTCTTCCTACCTGCGGGGAGTGAGTCATTTAAATGCACCCGTGTCGAATGGACCGTTTGACCCTTCTGGTGTATCATACTTATTTTGCTTCGTCCAATACCTTCAGGATTGTCATTGAAGTTTCCCCTTTATAAGGACAGCCAGCGCAGGTGGCTTATCGGACCGATTCTGTCCCAACACTGCACTGTGAAGGTGCAAACCCATGCTGAGGCGTGCAGCATTACACATGAGTCGATTCAGTTTGTTTACATAGCCTCTGGATCGGCCCCAAAGAGGGCCATATCGTCCGCGTACGTAAGGTCTGTCAGTCGGTTACCTGGTAGAACTTCAAGTACCACACC
This sequence comes from Dicrocoelium dendriticum, assembly GCA_944474145.2. Lineage (NCBI taxonomy): Eukaryota > Metazoa > Platyhelminthes > Trematoda > Plagiorchiida > Dicrocoeliidae > Dicrocoelium > Dicrocoelium dendriticum. The sequence continues at coordinate 41,705,714 of OX104067.1, read as the reverse complement.
TAGGTACTTCACAGATGTAGCAGGATGCAATCCATCAATGTCACTAAGCTGCTTGGGGTACTGTGCAGGGAGCTGCTCGTACCTGGCTCCTATGTGCCGTAAAAATAGCGTATTATGACACTCGGATGCATAAAGAGACAGATGGCGAGCTTTGGACCAACTATTGGGGTCATTCAGATGAGTTTGAAACCTTAGAGAGCAATCGGCGTTTCGATGGTTGATACTCAGAACAATGTCCTCAGTATATTTCATTAGGGTAGCTTTTGCGAAGGCTATTATTGGGCTGATGTGTAGGTTCATGTGGAGGTAATGTTCTTCACCATATGTCGATGGACCTCGTGGAATGGTATCTTCCACATAATGTTGTTTATATTTTGACCCTGGCGTGTCTAGGTATTGTGACAACTTGACTAGCTATCTAGGTCTCCGTTTTGACATCTGCTGTCTGCTGTATCAAGAGCGCCGCAGAACAGGCAAAATTGTACCTCGTAAATTAACCAAGTACAACTGAGTCTCAATCCCTCGTTATACGGAGAGTCAAACGACAGACACACTACCAATGTTGAGGTAGGAATGAGTCAGCAAGCCAACCAATGAGATTGAGCCGATCGATCTTGTTCACCTGGTTACCACATTATCGTTCCCCCCTCCGAAACGCCGCCTCAACCTGGTAAGTAGCGATCAATAAGTTTCACTGTTCTTGCGGACCGACGCAGCTGACGTCGTGGTAAGGTTAACTCTGCCATGTCTTGGCTCGCGGATCGGTTGGGCTGATTAGCTTGTCCGTGAGCTGTGTGGAGTCGAACCGCGTTGACAATTAGGCCGTTCTCCAATCGATGGGTGCCCGGGCCAAGCGTACGGTCGATGCGCACTGGAGCGGAAAGCGAAGGCGTGCCTTTCTTTGTCGCCCTGCTTTTGACGCAAACGTATGTGTCGGGCTGCATTGGTATCCATGCTTTAGCGTAGGAATTTTGGTAAGATGCTATGCGATTTGAAACTTCGGCATCTCTCGCAGATAATAGGTTATGTGCAGCATTTAATTTTGTACGCAGGACCTTCCTAGCATCAGCTCCGCTGGCGTTCTTCCGGTGGCTCTGTGATCACATGTTCTGTAGGAAAATACCGCGGTTAAAACTGCATCCCCCAGTCCGAACCTCCTATGTGTATGGCTTGTATAGCTTCTTTTAGAGACCGGTTTAAACGCTCGACCATGCCGTTGGCTGCAGGATTGTAGGGCGCAGTTCTGGAGTGCTTAATGTTATGGCAATGTAGAAAATCTGCGAATTCGCGACTACAGAATTGTGGCCCGTTATCCGTTACTATTTCATGCGGTAAACCGAAACGGCTGAACAAGTGTTTAAGCCAACGTAACACAACCGAAGTAGTAACTTGGTCGCACATGTGTACTTCAGGCCATCTACTGTAAAAACATGTAGCAACAAGTAGATTTCGCTTATTTGTAGGAGCAGTAGCGAAAGGGCCCATAATATCAATGGTGATTTTGCTCCATGGATTCATCGGGTAAGCAATTGGCTGTGTCGGGGCTTTAACGGGTAAAGAACTTTTGTCCGCTAATCTGCAAGCATTGCAATTGAGCACAAATGTCTCAATGCTAGATACCATTCGTGGCCACCAGAAATAGTGTCTCACTCGATTTTTGGTCCGAGCTATTCCTGGATGTCCCTCATGTGCGCAAGCTATTATCTTGGCTATCAAATGAGACGGAACTACAAACACCGAATCGCGCATCAGGTAACCATCTACCACTGATAGTTCATGTCGAATTGCATAATACGGAATGAACTCACCGGGGATTTTACTATTCTTGGGCCAGCCCTGTTGCGCATATTCAATGGTCCCATGAAGTAAAGGATCGTTAGCATTTTCCCTTCGTAGTTCCTCGCTCGTAAAGGCAGACAGGTTAGCTTCGAGACTGGAAACTAGTACCGTCTCTCTGAGTCTCTCCTTTTCATCTCCCAACCCCACGGGTAAGCGGGATAGGCCGTCAGCAATCTGATTTTGCAAACCTGGCCGGTACAAAATTTCAAAATCGTAGTTAAGGAGTCTGGCATACCAGCGATCCATCCGCATTGGGAGAGATCTTTTTGATCCATTGCTGAGAAGAGCTGTTAGGGCTGAATGATCAGTACACAGAATAAAACGACGACCGAACAGAAATAACTGCCACATTTCACTGGCTCAAACACATGCAAGGGCTTCTTTTTCCCCAACTGGATGATGACGTTCGGAATCTGATAGCTTTCGTGATGCGTAGGCAATAACTTTCTCCTCTCCGTTTTGTATTTGTGAGAGGACAGCTCCGAGACCGACATCAGACCCATCAGTGGACACAAAGGTGAGGCAATGTTCGTCAAAAATGGCAACTAAAAGAGCAGAAGCAACTCGCTTTTTCAGTTTGTCAAAGACATCTTGCTGATTGCTGCCCCAAACGAACGACGATCCTTTCTTTGTTAGCTACCGTAATGGATCTGCCACAGTCGCAAACTCTGGCAGATAGCGCAGGTTATAAGAGCACACTCCTAAAAAGGACTTTAGTTCTGTCAAGTTTTTGGGTGTTGGCGCTTCAGAGATGGCCCTGATGTTTTCATCACTTGGTCGAATGCCACTGCTTGAAATGACGTGTCCCAAAAACTGAATTTCTGGTGCATTGAAGAGATATTTTTCTGCGTTCAGACGCAAATTAAGATCACTGAGGCGCTGGAGGACCTTGTGTAGCTTTGCATCATGTTCTTCCTGTGAGCGGCCGAAAACACAAATAGCATCCATGTAGGCAACCTGCCCATCGATACCTGCCAGGGCGTGAGTCATGAACTTGCTTGCAGGCCTCTGAGACCGCTTCACGTTTCGCTAGCGGAATTGGTTGAGGTTGACCAATGGCGACCAGTTTCGCATTCAGTTTCAGCTGAATTCGATGCACACCACATGGAATACGGCCGATGGACTTCTGGAAGAGCTTCGGATAATGTTCCTGCCAGTGTGCTACGTTGACGGAAGAGCTAAGCATGCGGTCGAATGATGGTAAAATTTGCAAAGCCACCATAGCATTCCTCCCAAGCAAGGGTCGTCGGTTGTCCGAAGAAATATACACTGCGACATCGGCAATCACAGAATTCAACTGCAAAGGCACGATAATAAATCCCAATATGGTTAGTATGTCCCCACTATAACTCCAGAATGAATGTGAGGTGGGATATAAAGTACGCTGTGATAGGTAGCTTTTATAAAATTGTAAAGGCACGATAGTGACTGGAGAAGCAGAATCCAGTTCCATTTCCAGTGGAACAGCACCTTTCACAGTAAGGAACAATACAGTACGAATGTCAGCAGCGGGAAACTTCGGTTCAACAACGAATATGGTTACACAACCTGAAGGTATGGAGTCAGCGGTGATTGAATAGATATTGTCTTGAGTTGGATCGCAACATGGCATTCCGATGTATCATCCTCTTTAATGAGCGCGACAGACTGCGATCGACAACAGCGGGCATAGTGTCCAATTTTACCACAGGTTTTACATTCGAGGCTGCGTGCGGGACAACCGACAAAATTAGCTTTGTGAGACGTGCTTCCACAACGATAGCAAGATAGTTTGTCTGTCGGACATTGCCGGAAAGATTGTACTCTCGCCATTTCAGCTAAACCGGTGGAACAAAACTGCTTCGATTGCAACGAAATTTCCGTTTTTACTCGGGCTAATTCGCAGGCTCGAGCCCACGTTAGTGTGCAAGCGTCTTCCTGCAATAGCGCCTCACGTATGCGATTGTCAGCGATTCCAGTGACCAGTTGCTGAGTGAGCATACAGCCTTCAATCTTTTTCTGTGGAATAGACGAGTAGGCACACGGTCGTACTGCTCGAATCAGCCGAGTAATGAAATCATTCAAGGGTTCGCCTGCTTCTTGGTGTATTCGGGAGAAAATAAATCGCGCGGTAAGTACGTCCATCTGGTAACTCCATGCACGATCGAGAGCATTGAAGGCGTCTATAAACGATTTGCATCCCTAGAGACCCAAATCATCGAATTGCTGCTGCCCCTCATCTCCTAGTAAATGTCGAAGCAGCTTAAATCTTTTATCCTCACTAAGAGCAGTAGGGAGATCGCTGATTAAATCCAAGTAGTTTAGGAAGGATGTTTTCCAACGGAACCAGGCATCCGATGTCGGTCTGCTGCCGCAATCAGTCCAAAAAGGAGATGGGGGTTGATTGGAATGGTTCCTTTTTGCCTGCGCGACGCCACACATGCTGTATCAAGAAAGTCGCAGGACAGGAAAAAGGTATCTCGTAAAATAACCAAGTACAACTGAGTCTCAATCCCTCGCTATACGGAGAGTCAAATGACAGACACACGACCAATGTTGAGGTAGGAATGAGTCAGCAAGCCAACCAATGAGATTGAGCCAATCGTTCTTGTTCACATGGTTACCAAACTGTCCTTGAAAAGCTCTCAACGTCCGCGCGGACTGGTTCTCCTCCCCCACCTGAAGACGCCCTGTGGACTCAAGATGAGAGCATTTAAAGAAAAAGACGGATTATCAGCAAGGTCTCTCATTGTTCGTGCCAAGAAAAAGCTATACCGTCTGAACCATATGTACATTCAGTCGATTCTGGGAAACGATAGCATCACACCAGTACCAAGTTAAAGGTCCAACACATGTCGATTTGTCGCTTGCTCTTCTGTTGCCTAGAAGCTTCAAGAGATCATTCTTGAAATGAGGTTGTGCCAAACCCGCCCGGATGACCTCTTAAAATCACTTATCGAAGTTAGGGACCTACCGTTGATGCAGTAGCTCGCCTCGTACGTTCTATACTGTCATCCATTCACAACAGAAACAGATCAACTCGTACGTGTTTTATTGCGTATAACAGCGCATTCTGCTGTATAGACCGAAGGATGTAAACATATAAAGAATACATCGCGCTATCATGAATTTGTTGAGTGGTTATTTTACTGGACGCAGAGGTGTAGCACAGTAGGGGCAGCGGGTGCGGTCCTCCCCGGACGGCTTGTGACATGGGGCGACAATTTTAGTACGGATGGCTGCCGAATACCTAGTGTAAATTCATCAAAATTTATTCTATGACTGAAGTGGTCAAAACGAGGGATGATACTCATTTAGTGATCCAAGATGAAATTGGTACTACAGAAGTTGATATCCGGGTAACAGAAAGCCATATTGACAGCATAGAAGCAGCGGGAACTTTTGATAATGCTGCTGTAGAAGAAGCTGGTGAAGTTAAAGAATTAGAAATGCAAGCACACTTTTGCTAGCAAATCAACGGTTTACATGGATTTCTGCCAGTGGGTTGTTTAGATTGTTCATGCAATGCTTACTATGTTTGTTCGGCTCGGAGCTGCTGTTTAGCAGCATGTCGAGCATAGTTTCCGTAAGTGGTGGTATCTGGAACGAGTGTAAGCTGAGACTAAGAAGCTAACACGAAGTTTTTACGGGATTTGTGAAACGGTGAGCAGAGGTTGCGAACACCGATGGTGGATTCACTTTCAAAAGGGGCCTGTTTTTTCGGCTGCAAGATATGTTCAACGGGATAGTCTAGTTTTTCTACCGGTGGAAACTAACTATAAAAGCATGTAAACACGAATCAAATAAATCGCGTGTTTAGTCTCTCCTCAACTACAGCGACCTAGTGATCTAGCTAGTTGAAGCAAAGGCAATTAACCAAATAAAGCAGGCAGTTGTAATAAAGTGCTTGCGTGAAATTTTAGCTTGAATACTTGTTATGGTCCAGTTTCTCACCAAGCAAGTCCACTCGCATGTAACAATCCGGCAGTAAATCTGCAGAGCGTTCTGTCTGTAACCAATGCTTGCTCGTAACAAAATTTATGGGGCAGGAACTCGAAGGTAATGATGTAGCAAAGTATCGTAAGTTTAAAGTTTTAAACCGAAATGATTAGTAACAGAAGTCAAGTAAATCTAAACATTGTCAAATTCTTTATTTTATCTGTCAGACTCCAACTGAACTATATACCGTTTTCGCGGTTGCATTCTGTTAATGAACAAGTTACTCATGAATTGTCAGTGGAAGAGTTCATTGTCGTGAATTTAAAATGCCCTGCAACTTGAACGCACTCTGCAGTTTGACGGTATCATGACTAACTGGCTGACCAGTGGTGACTGAAGTTGATGAGCTTGACGCCCATTAGTATCGTCTGAAATATGTCTTGACGAATGCTTTTGCCATTGCCAGACAGTTCGGCCTACATAATATTTCCCATTTCACCCGCCTCTGCAGCGACACCTAGATATAGGGGTACGAATGAATTCTTAACTGAGGTAATTGTGGCATCGTGGCGTGCAGCACATCTCAATCACGCTTTGGTGGGAGGGGGTGTTTAGCCTCGTTCGACACACAAATCTGCAATGATTGCCCGCCTCGAAGCGAGTTCCACCCAATGCCCCGTTTGCTGAGGACATTCGGACGTCGCGATCCCATTTTCACTCCATATTCCTTTCCCCTACCAAACATTATGACTATACTACCTCATTTCGTCGTGATACCTTATCTCCCCCAAGTTCCGCCTTAGGTTCCCTAAAATTGTTATCACCTCGCATTCTCACGACCTTAAATTGCCTCTACACAATTGTCTAACCTTGTTTACGATCGTCAACACTTTGCCCTTCACTAATTAGAGTCGTTGGATGACCTTTACCATTCACCGATTATACCTGTCCGCTGAACTTTTGTCCCCACCGGAAGAGCCTGTCTAACCATTTCCTCCTTTGTCTATGTGCATCTGTTAGTGAACGTGTCGCGCAGGCCAACTTCACACCCCCTTGAGGTTTACCCAATCAACATCCCCTTTTGGACCGGTAATAAGTCAGTCTCACCGCTGTACCCCTCTTATAAACACGTCGTGTACCTTAGTAGTGTGATTTCGTACAGCGCGGACTGAAGTTGGACTTTTCGACTCTGACCAAACGATTGTCCTTGTAATTGTCCTGAGTTTGGAAGCATAATCGTTAAGATATTTCTTGTAACTGCTCATTTGTTGGTTTGTACATAGTATCGTTGTTCAGTTAAGGACTTGATGATTTTTTCATCCCATAGTGCCGTTATACAGTTAAGGATTTGCAGTTTCTTTGGTCCCGGTGGAAACGCGTCACTGGAACCTTCCAAGCGAATATTGTTGCTTACACAGTTGTCTCGTGTTTACGTCCCTAAATGCTCCAACCTTGCAACAGAGGCCGTCTGCGCTTTAGCCTTGACCCATCCATCAATACTCTGCGCCGTTGGTCCACTTGGATTATCCAACACGAGCTTCACTATATATGTGTCGGAGAGATCAATTTCTCCAGTCGTTTAGAACTCTCACTTCCATTGTTCCCCCACAACATCTTATTATGGACAGCCCATTTCCCTTTGTCTGTGCCAGAACCCCGGCTGCCTGTTTTACTAACCCCTTTAACATTGATAAACCATTCGACTTTGCTCATCTAGACCACGTTCTATGGTTACTTCAACCCACCTTACACATTTTACTTTTACACCATCGTTTAATATGCTCGTTACCGATAACCCATCGCAGACGCCACAGGGAGCCTCACCACAGAATACACACGACAGACACTCCGCCAAGCAGCTGTTCTGAACCTGTCTATCTTCACATCCAATCGATCTTCCAAGCTATGCTATTGGTGTATTTTGCCCTATCAATCATTGCCACATCAAGCGAGTTTGACTGCTCGGCATATGTCCACACTTTTACACAGTTAATTGGTGGATTGGCTGGCTTCGAAACGGTGCTTCTCGGTTATGGTTTCGCTCACTTGCTTGCATTTTGTGCTTGTCTTTGCTTGGCTTTTGGATCGGTCTTCTGTGGTATTCACCGAAGATTTTATTGCGTTTGTGTGAGGAAACTGTTTGAGGGTTGTCACTTTTGGCATTTGTTATTATTATTCAGTAGCGTCACAGTTACACCGGCATTACGTTTTTGATTTATCCCGGGGATTGCGGATCCGTTCCGGTCTTGAATTTAGATAACCGGTGGCTGTGCGTATCGCTCAAGGTTTCTAAGCGTTTTATCGCTTACAATATATGATGTCCCAGTATGGTTGATGTCAATAATGTTGGCTTGCTGCTGCGTCTCCATTTGAAGCCGTCTCCATCTTACCGCGTAACTTGTTAGACATCTGCGCAGCGCGAATTGTGCGGGTAGGTAAATCTATGGTGCAACTTAACATCGTTTAGTTCGCTTTACGTACCATGGCACGCGGAGACACACGCATGCGTCATCCGGTGGAGGTTAAGGCCAGAATATTGATCACCTATGAAAAAGGTGATGACAGGAATCAGCTTGCATCTATGTTAAATGTCAACCTGATTACTTGCCGAAGTTGAATGAAAACGTTAGAGTCAAACGAACCAAAAGGAAAACGTGGTGGGGTACGTCGAAATTCACTAACTTTTATATTTACCTGGATTTTCTGATGGAATGGGTGGAAGTGGAGTCTCCGATAACCTTCGAATGTCTTCGTTTCCGATTGCAAGCGGAATTCAATGTGGAGATGGTCGTCGGCACAGTAGCTCGATACCTAGAGGGTCGCCTCATTACCGTGAAAAAGCTAGGTGCTAAACCGAACTCGATGAATATGCTTGAAAACAAGAAACGAAGAAAATCGTACGTTTTGCAACTCATGAACTTGGAAGCTGGAGGATGGCAGACAGTTTGGATTGATGAACTGAATTGCAGGCTGTTTTTGCTCGCAACACGCGGCGTTCAGCACATGGCACCCGTGCGCGGTGTACTGCAGCGAGCACTCGTGTACAAAATCTTCACCTTATGAGCGTAATGACTGCAGATGGACTTTCAGGATATACCATTTTAAGGATAGTTGCAACAAGGGAAGGTGTGCACGGTGGTTGCGGCAAATGTATGGTGCCAATGGCACCGCCGTTACTGTTAGGTGTCTGCTGGAATGTTATAGCGCACCATGCCACACGGATCTGGGACACGTGTTCCAAGAGGGGCGTTACCAGCCAGGCAGACTCCTGCGACTTGCACCATATTCGCCTCCACTGAACCCAATAAAAGTCACTTGGATTGTCATCAAGGCAAACGTGAAACAAACCACGCGGCACCCATATTCCTAAATGCTCTGATGACATCCAGCTGGTGCGCTGAGTAAAAGAGAATTAAGGAGCTAGTTCCTTAAAATGATCGTATCGGAAGCACAAGCCTGGGTTACGCGGCACCATTGTATACAAATGGTAGGACATCTCAGTGCAAAGTACCTGCGCGCAATACTAATGCATTTGTAGACAGCTTTGTCACTGATTTACCTGCTTTTGTCTTGATTACGGACACTTAAAGTATCCCCACAAATATACGCCACAAATGCCAGTGCGTGGTTTGTGCCACGTAGAGTTCAATACCTGTCCACAACGTAGCAGGATCCAGCCACTCCGAGTCAGGGGCGCAACTGGGCTAAAATAAACAATGTTCTTTCGTAAACCACCAGCCATACGTAGTGTCATTTCCCCCACAAACTGAATCACTGTGTCAAATTTAATTAAAACTTGTGGGTCGTAAAAGAGCTCCCAGAGGTCTGCTTAGTCCTCTCTCGTCTCCTCTTGCGGGTGGCTGGGAAGCGCGTGGTCACGTGATCGTTTGCACCGCTCTGGCTGTGCGTTTCGTGTGGCCCAGTCTCGCGCTTCTAGCCCCCCCCCCCCGGTCGTGTGCGTATCGTTGTCCGTTTTCCAGGGCTCAGCGTGTCACCCGAATGCGCGCGTGAATAGGGCCGTGCTCAGATCGCGCGTAACCTGTCCAAACTAACGCCACCAGGTATGCCCAAATCCACTGTAGTATCGCAACTGGCTTTACCTTCTTTGATGGCTTCGTATTGTCAGCTAATTCATTTGATGTACTCATGAGTAGTTGTGGTTAGGTTATGAAGAGAAACTTGTCTAGTTGATGGAATGTCACCATCCAGACCTTATCTCGTGTGTGACAAATTTCGCATGCTTCTTCTTACAGGTTTCCTTAGCTTGGCATCCATTATACCAAAACTGGCCGCTATCCGAGATGGCAACGAACTTGTTCCCAAAATGCTGATTGAGCATGCTCTGGAGCACAATCCGCCCGGGAATCCAGGAGGGTTTATCCAAGCAAGGGTTACTACCATCGAGCCGTCTACATCCGTTGAGGGGTAGTTTTTCTTTTCTGTGACGCATTTGTCAGCGCTGTTATAAGTCATTATAAATATTCGTTATTTTTGACGTCCGTTCCTCACAGTCCTTAGTGGCTGCGCAACTTACACTACCGTCTTGCTGTCACTAAGACTGTTCATTGTGCTTTCCGTTATGTTACGTTGATTATTGCTCTTCATTACCGATTGTTGAAAATGGACTATTGTGCAGATTATCTAACAGTATCGTGTTTTATGGATAAGCGAAGCTGTCGTCTAGACTGGAGAGTTCATGTTCCATCTTTGAGCAAGTGTCGTCGAACTCGTCTCGAATGCAGCAAATACGTATTTTCTGTCCTTTGTCTATTTCTACATATTGGTCAACAACACTTCCCCTTTATGAGGGGGGGGGGACACTTAAATTTTGTTGTACAAACCGACGGCCATGTGTACACAGCTGAACCCGTACGACGATCAGATTTTCAGTTGAACTTCGTGGGGCGCCACAAGTGCAACCTACAGTTTATGGATAGAGGAGCAACTTTTGCGTGCGAGCACTTAACCACTTGCATCTACCCAACAAGGCATAGGTAATTCTTTACCCACTTATTCTAATCAGACCTGTTTGCTCCCTTCGCGTGCACAAGACTGTTTCTGTTACCCCGCCTGTTGACGCATGGATTCAGATATGAGGTTGTTCCACCCAGCAAAGCTTCTGTGAAACAAGAATTGTTATTGTCACCACAGATTTTTACGCTCTTGTACCGGTTCAGCACTCGGCGGTCAGTACGAATTGTACTGTTTGAGCTGACGGTTCTTGGTAGCCGCTCGCAAATCAAGCATTGAACTTGTTCCTTTGGCTCCTCGATTTCCGCTGCTCATTCCCACTTTGGCTCAGTGAGGGAAAGTGAATTAAGCTACACATCAAATTCCGCTCTGTTCCCAGTTGCTTGCGCATTTATTTGGTTAGCGAGCTATCCGTCACTCGAGATCAACTAATATATGATTGGTTGGTAACGTGTGGTTAGGATAGAAATACTCCAAAACATATCAAAGTGGCATGTGCCCTCTATCCGTGCGTACTACCAATGTGTCCGGTTTAGTAATTCTCGGTGGTATGTTGCTCAATGTGCTCATACCGTTGGTTGCAACTGACCAAGCTAGCGCAGTTAATCAAAAGCCTTGTCGCACTCATGCACTTTATCACTAACACAATTCACAAGTGCTTGCTACATCGGTATAGAGATTACTTGTGATACTTCCGCCGGCCCAAGAAGAAACTATTTTTGGCTCAACGTGATGGAAAGGCATTTCACGTGTCCATTAGTTGCTACATGTTTATCAGTATTGCACCAAATGTGTTCAAATCTATTCGTGAGGTGGCACACCCACATGTAAACCTTTGATCACGAAGGTGAGACACACCACATGCCGTATGTTAATTTGGCCACCTTGATAACACACGGCAGATTTTAGACACAGGTCAGGTTTGTCTAGGACGTGACTGACACATGGCTTCACCGTGTGACTGAGTACTGCGTACTGCACTGACTCTCGTTTGAACATGGACTGAGGAATCGTCGGTATCGGGCTAAGTTAGTTTCCAAAGCAAAAAGATATCACTTTCTGCTCATTTCGAACATGTTTGCCAGGGTTCACACAAATGCCTGCTCCACTATCTCACAGCACATCACCGCTAAAGTGATGTACACCAGTTTTAATGTTCTTTAGGACCTTCGCCACTTAACTTTGTACTACAGATATTCGGATGTAACCGGCGTTATGTACCGCCATTATGGTCGTACCACCTACATGTGGTCGCTGTACTTCTGTACCGGAAGTGTTTCATAGTTAATACACCAGTTATCGTTCGGATAATGACACTGTCAATGTGGAATGGCAGTGCTATGAACTGATCTCAGTATATTAAGTTCCTACTACGAAGTAGAGCCATGGAGTAAAGTTAGCAACAGTCCACAACTTGGTGGATATGGGCGGCAAAGACAGCGAACAATTTGTCTCAAAATCGATGTGCTAAATACCTGGCAAGGTTTCAGTCAGTTGTAATAGTTGATACATGTTAAGTAGGCATATAAAGAATCCCCACCTCATATCGAATAGTTCTCACAGATTCTCAACATTTCCATGCAAACCTCAAGATCACTGAGAACAGCCAAAATAACCTACATCTTTACCTATCATTGGTCTGTGCTTTGGGGTAGTGCATGTTACCATAAACGAGTTAGTTGCTGTTTGTGTTTCCCCATAGGCTCGACTACTCAGCGTAGAGCTCGTGACTGTCAGACTGAGCTGCCTAAAAGCGCTGCATACGAAGTCCGCAGTGTATTCAGTGTAGTGACACTGGACCTAATGGTTGTTTCGTTTTAAGCATCGGTCTGAGCTAGTAAGGATAGATTATCATCATCATTATACACATTAGCTAGAGGTGGGAAACACATCAGCTACTGTGCCGCAATACATAGAAGAAAAAAGTAGGAAGAATATAACTGGTGCAAGCCAGCTGAGCTATCGGTAACGGATGGGCATCGTTCCGGTAAGTTACCAGCCGGTTACCGTGCATAAAAAATTACTATACCAAATTATTTAAGGCTAAATATTGAGATCCTGGTTGGAGGAGGAAGCCAAGAGGGATGGGGGTGGAAAAAAGGAACTCACAGCACGTACGCCACTGAGGTCGGCTCCTAGCCATATCAGCAAGTGTGTCTAGCCCAACGCGTTCGTCATCTTTCCGACCCCAACCAGGGATCCGAGACGCTCCAACCGAGGCCAGCTCAGAAGTGAGGGCCATCATTCCTCTCCACCAAGTCATTGCTTGGCCACCCCTTCTCTTCTACCATCCACACCCCCGGCGCGCCAACAACGTACGTCGCGAGAGTCGGTGGGCTGGCATGCGTAACATGTGGCCGGGCCATCGGAGCCTGGTGCGTGAAGTGACGGTGCTGAGCAGTTTAGTTCCTTTTTCTGTGCCGTAAACAAGGCGTCGAACACTCTCGTTGCTAACTCGGTGTGCCCACCAGATGTGAGCTAAATTGCGAAGACACCGGTGGTCGAACGTAACTAGCCTCTTCAGGTCCGCTGCTCTAAGAGGCCAGGTTTCACAACCGTACAGTAGGGTCGAACGTACAGCTGCATTGTACATTCTACCTTTCAGGGCAAGAGTGATGTCGCGCCACCGCCATGAGTGGAGTTTCATGATCTCATCTTCAATCCTACGGATGCTGGTACAACTTCTCAGGTAGTTGAATTTTTGAACGACTTCCAGCTGATCCCACCAAGGGTCAGCGAAGGAGACGGTCCAGACCAATCTTGGAGGAACGCTTTGCACTTCGATGGTGCGAAGCAAAGCCCAATGCTGATCTGTCCAGTGCCGCTTGGCACCTTTGTGAGTTGTCACAGATTAGGGCAATATCATCAGCATACTCTAAGTCAAGAAGTCGTTCTCCTGCGAGCAGATCCACATCTTCTAAGTCGTGTCCTGTAAATATAATCTCCATGGCTTTATCAATAGCGAAGTAGAAGAGGAAAAGTGACAGCAGGCATCCTTGTCATCACCGCTGAAGATATTGAAGGGCGACGACAGCTTGCGTAAGCCCTCACTCTGCCCAAGCCACGCGCGTATAATGCTCGGATAATATTTACATATTTCCCAGGTACGCCTTTCCTGAATAGACAGTCCCAAAGTGCACGTCTATTCACCGAATCGAATACACCTTTGATATCAAAGAACACGACAACCGTGGGCCGCCAATATATGTGACGGTGCTCCAACGACTGACGCAAAGTGAAGATGTGGTCAATACAGCCACCACCTCGACGAAATCCAGCTTGCTCCTCACGAATCTGACTTTCACGAGTGCCAGTCAGTCTGTGAAAGATGACAGAGGCAAGCAATTTGGAGGCGGTGGAGATCAGACTGATTCCTCTATGGTTGCCGTATTCCGATCATGAGCCTACCTTGAAAATGGTGACTATGACGGAGCGGCTCCAGTCGGTTGTGACAGTTTCCTGCTCCCACAGTTTCGCTAGTAACCCATGTAAAAGCTGGTCACCCGAATTTGAAGAGAGCTGAAGGAAGAGCATCTGATCCCGCGGCTTTGTTCAACTTCAACAGTCCGATCTCACCTTCGACTTCTGAGCGAGAGGGTGGATCCAAATGGACAGCCCACAGAGCGGGACGATCAGTGGCCGGTGAGAAATCTAACAATTCCGACCGATTAAATTGCCTTTCATAGGGCTCAGCCCAACGCTCTAAGCGTTTTGATAAGTTGTGGATAGGCTGTCCAACTCGTCACGCACAGTTTCACTAACACCAGATCTTCTGTTGCCCGTTTTCCGTATCAGCCGGAATAACTTACGATGGTTACCAAGGGCAGCGGCCATTTCCATCTCTGATGCACGATGAGACCACCAGGATTCGCGTCTCTCTTCAGGCTAGCATGGAGTTTGCCCGGAGCTCTTTGCAACTTTCATTGTCTTCGCTTCCAACCGAAATATGCTGGACAGCATCGATAAGCTTCAGAGACTGCGAAGGAACCCAATGCCCATGTTGGCGATTAGACATACCACATGAGGATTTTTCTGCTGCTAGTATGGTCTGGTGTATATGAGACCAGTGAGCTTCAATTGCATCCAGTGAGCGTTTATCCAACTCGCATGACAACGTACATTGATGGCAATTCAGAATAGCTGGCTTCGCCAGTTGACTGCTATCAATGCGGTCACAACGTCGTCGTGTGCGTCTGCCAAAGCGCATCCGCAGATCAGCACATACAAGTGCGTGGTCCGTGTTTACACATGTGGTCCAAATCGAGCGACAGTTTAGGATGCAGCCTCTCCATCGGCAAGTTATCGCAATGTGATCGATTAGCGTCCATAGCTGGTTCAAGGCTGGTGGGCGCCAAGTCACCCTCCGGCGGCTGCTGTGTCGGAAATTAGTGCTCGCAAGAAAGAAGCGAGCATCTTCATGAAAATGAAGTAACCGCTCACCGTTATCATTACGAGAGCCTACACCATGTTGGACGGCCAGCTGCAGTTCATCAGTGGATAATTTTCCAACTTGAGCGTTTAGATCCCCATCCAGCACTACAGTGTTCGAGCTACTTCTGTGGCGAAGGAGCTCCTTCAGTTGACGATAGAAGTCGTCTTTTACCGTGTCATCCCTAGAGTTTGTGTGTGCATAAGCAGTAACAACGAATAGACACCTGTTAGTCCCACGCGACTTCGAAGCTTTGAAAGAGCCAGCCAATCGGACCGCACTCATCCGACTACTGATTGGGATCCAATCAACCAGAGTAGCTTCAGCCAGGGGACTCAGGGCAATACCAACACCTGCTTCGCCGGTGCTCGAAGCTGTATCGTCACCAGATAGGCGCAATGAGAAATTGCTGGTAGTGTCGCCAGTAGGGGATCGCAGAGTGAGCACAGAGCTCGAGTCTTGCAGGCGGGTCTCCGATAAGCCGCAGATATCGATCGAGAGGGTCTCTAATGTTCAGGCAAGTGCTGCCTGTTGACCGATCTGTAGCAATGTGCGTACATTGAGACGTGCCAAGCTGAAGCAGGATCGAAGGCTTCAAATGGAAGCCGATGAATTGGCCTTGACCGCTTGCTTGGACATGGGCCTGTTGACACGGCAGAAATGACGCTCCGCCTTCACATGTAAGTTGAAATTAAAAGACAAGCGACTATTGTAGCAAGGTGGAGCAGGGCCAATAATTTGGGGGTTGAAAACAGGGGGATAAAAGAGAAGCTGGAACGGGACGATAGGGGTGAAAAAGCGTAAGCGGGTGCATAAGAAGACGGGAAGGCTTGAGCAGTAGCATACAAACCCCTATCCACTCTGCTCGATGCAGCAGATAGGGCATCGTTGATTATCCTCTGCGGTGACCACAGCATCAGGAAATTGTTTGTGAAAAGATTCATAGGATTGCGTTGGCAAGCTACTGTCAGGTTGCGCAGGCCTAGACTGGAGAACGATTAGGGTTCTCAACCAAAGCCTTTGGTTCAAAAACTTGACCGCAAAGCAGAGGGTATGACGTTGGGCTACAATAAGTCCGTTTTAAGGAATAAAGAGTCATTCTCCTTCCAACTCCCAACCTGGAGGACCAGGAGGCTGAGTTTGTCTGGCCTCTAAACATTGACCAATCCGGTAAGTGTGACTCTGAAGGTGCAAAAATGCACCACTCAGCATAGCTCCATGGATCACTGAGGCACGCAAACCATTGCACCACGGTAGGGTCCAGCCTCATTGCGATGGAGTTAAAGCGTTACATTTGAAGACAAGCTGCGAACCTGACATTTCTCCTGATATAGATAAAGCTTCTCTAGGTTGCATTGATGTCGCAGATTTCTGAGCAATCAAGACTTCTAAGCATAATCATGAATAACAGGCTGAGCGAATGATTTTGAATTAAAGCTCTGCACATGCATTGAGAGTATACATACGCTAGACGAGTCCTTTTAGGCTGCAACTATGGGGTTTTGTTTTGTGATGTTGGTATAAAACCAACCGATCATAGTACTTTCAGCCATGCTTTCAAGGAGTTTTGTGTTGCTGGCTTTTGCCATAGTGATTGGCGCTGGCTATACAGGTGGCTGTTCGTGTCGAAGGCATGTCAGAAGATGATGTTAACCCATAGGCAGATAATTTACCCAGTGGGACCCCAGCTCACCTAAACCTGCACGATATTGGGTAGTGATGCTCACGTTACTTACCAAATGGAGCACTGGTGATGTTTGCCAACAAAGCTAGCCGTCTAGTAACTGGAGTCATCCGCACAAACAGTTTGGTTCATCGATAGTAGCGTTCAGCGCAAGCGGTTATAGTTTGTACTCCTTCGTTCCAGATACTTTGGGAACCGGATTATTACCCGTCTGTCAGGGTGACCCATTTAAGCAGTAGAAATAGGGAGACCATAGGTTAGACTCTATTGGTGGATATATTGAAGCTATTTATCTACAAACGTTGGCTACATATATCACCTCCGTTTCCTGTTTACTGACTTTTGCCAAATATCTCTCCGATTAACTATATATTAAATCAGTGTTGTCAAGTCCTTGCGACACTGTAATGGTCATCTTAGCTGAAAAGAAACTGTTGTCTAACTTAACTAGTAGCAATTAATCTCTTCGGAATAACACTTCAAGTGAACCCGACGATGAAGCACTTTTGAATCATCTTCCATTTGGCTTATCCCAATTCTCTCTGAAGGTACCATGTGGGATTGGGAGACTTTGGCTATTTTCTGAATTAGCAATAACCTACACTTTATGTATTTTAATAGGCCCAAGCAGTTTCTCAAATAAACTTTAAACTGGCTTGCTCCAACTATTATATCAGCAGAGCACACTTCGTACAAGCTACAATCCCATTACGATGAAAGCTATTAACTCTGTTCTGACATCAGTAGCGCGGAGTAGAGGAGGGGATATTAAAACGGCTATTGTTAACATTTTTTATTTTCTTTCAAACCACGTCATATTCGTTTAAGTCGTATCGATATATCTAACATCATTTCATGCTGAGCGCTTTCGACATGTGCAACATTCTTCTACTGGTTGTGCTTGATCCTGTCCTTGAAAAGCTTGGTGTTTCAAAATAAAAAACTGATAAGATGATGCAAGAGCGTCTGGAATCTAAATTAATATTGGCTAAGTGGGTCAATTTTCTTACGCATACGATGTGCATGCTCATTTATTGCCTTGGATATTGACCCCTTACACAGGTCCTCACCAACCTAATGCACCACTGAACAGGTTTGAGAGGACAATCATCGTACAAACAGGACATAAGAGTATGCAGATAACCAGACCATTTCGACACTGATTTCTCATTCCAGCTCCTATACCGTCGAATATGTTCTAGACCAAGAGAAAAACACCAAGAAAGCCACGTTCGACTACGTTGTCTTGGCAGCGCCCATGCACCAAGCGGCAACTATTTGTGGAAAAGGCAACATCAAATTACCCACAGCGACCTATCGCCGGGTAGATCATACGTTCATTCATGGGACGCTCAAGTATTCTGCCTTTGGAATATCACCTGGTGAGTGACCGAAATTTGACGTTTCTGCACCTCTCATTCGGCTTCGTTATCATATTTATCTGGCATAATTTGAGCTCTATAGCCATTAGAACAAATGGGTTGTAAGGACGGACAACCACATTCCAATATGTGTGGACGATCTGATAGCTCCGTCTAAGGAGCAGCGGTTTATAACGGGTATTAAAGCGAACGTTTGACAGTTCCCACAAAATGGCGGAAAGGATGCAGTATAAGTCCGGAGGAGTGTGTCATTTAAATTGATCGTGTCTGGTAGATTGCAACTCGTCTCTCAGGTCGCCTGGTCATAATAGAGCTTGCAGTCATTTCGTGCACGCTTCGGTACAATGGACACAGAGCGTAACCACTGTCCTGTTCATCTCCTTGGACAAAAAGATGCACTCTTGAGCGTCTGAGAAGTTACTAGAAAGCCTGATTACCGATAACACTGAAAATCTGTCAGAGCAATTGACTCTCGGTTTAAGCTTTTTCATGATATTCCCCAAACTATATTGCAACAAATATCTTATGTAACGCCACTATGTTTTAAGTGTTTATGGGACTGATAGGCAGAGCATTAGTACTCAGTTCGTTTTTCCATTCTAAGGCTTCTCTGAGATGACTTCATTGTCCCTTGTTCCCTATTTTTCTGCAAATTGATGGCAAGACTAGCTAAACATTTTGACAGCATATTCAGAGTAAGTAATAAGCTTCAACACTTTTTGCAGTGGAAAATCATACCAAGTTGAAAAACCGGAAGTCGGTAATTGGTATAGGAACTCAAGAATAATGATAATAATAATAATAGTAGTAATAATACTGTATATTCTCGGTTTTACGAGGCATGCCTTGTTCGAAATGAGGCCTCTTTAGTACAACTAGGTTTTAATTTGTAAAAGTATCTCCTTACTATCCGTTTAGCTGGCAATCTGTGTTCGTCTCTCTAACAACTACGTCACCTTGCTCTAAGCTACAGCTAATTCCATCTGGATCACTCAAACACTCTTTCCGTTAACCAAACCGCACCACTCTCTCTCCTCGCGTCGCATTTGAAGGGACACGTTCGGGTTACTACCGTACACAAGTGTGTTTGATATTACACAATGCGTACACGTAGGTGAAGCATCTTTGACAGTGAACTAGTAGCAAACACCCCATCCATATATTAGATCGGTGTGTTCCATCTCCCATAGCATAATGTTGAGAAGCCTCAACTGCTACCGATTAACTGGATGGAGCTACAAACTTGACAATTATCGATGCTTTGTCAGTTATGCAGGCGCAGAGGGCGAAAGTACGTTAATTGCAGCTGCCGCAGATAACGTAATATGATATCCTTGAAATGAGGTAATCGCATCACCTCCCTCATGTGGGCCAAGGGAGCTATCGCGCACCGGCGAAAAGTAGCTGCTGTTCTTGACAAATAAACTACTCTCAGTGGACAGTGCCGCATTCCAATTGGATCGAATTTGGCTGTGTGTGATGAAGAGTTCCCATTTAGTGCAGAGATCTGCTTTTGCAAACATGTAGTTGAATGACTGCACCGGCTTACGCGAATTACATTGTCAGCACAAATCCAGGACGTATGGAGGCGGTTAAGGCTTAATGCTTTTCTACGATATTCCTGGTGTTCTGCCTGCCCAAGACTTGTGAGTCTTTGCATTTGAGTAACCTTATAATTACTTCGAGCCAGTTCACTCTTTACGATGCACGGATTGACCAAAATCAACTGGGACTCGTTTTGAAACAGGCAGGATTTTATTTCGACTTCGGGCATCACATTACGTTGGCGTAAAGCTGCTGTCCTTCCAGCACATAACACGATACGTTGCGTTTGTGCAATGAGAAGAGAATCCGGTGAGACTCGCATTGAGTTTGCGCAGTATCAAGTATTTTTGTTGCAAATGTTGTTGGCAACTAAATACCAACGCAGTGATACTCGGAATTTACAGTATCCTGCTGCAGACCCATAAATGGAAATATCACTAGGATGACTGTTTTCCCAGCAGAGGAAACACGTGATATTACCCATCAGTACTTGCCAGTCTGGTCCGCGCTAGCTACCGGTCCTCTTCTGTAAGTGGCGCGTCCTGGCTTGTTATTCTCTCCTCCAACCGTAATTAAACGAACCATGTCTTTAATGCGTATCCACGTTTAACGCTGTGTAGTCACTGGCCAGTTATTTATCAACAATCGACTAAGTCGTGTGTGGATAAACAGTGGTCCATCGTTAGTCACGTAGGAACAAACTAGGGCCTGGTAACATCCTTATGGTGCATTGTTCTCATGTATTGCATGTAAGCGTATAAAAGCTGCTCAGGTAAGAGGACCGACCATGGTGCTACTGATTTCCATCATGGTGTGTAGGTCACACATGCTTGTTATCATAAAATGAGCCGCAAAGTATTGGCCTCTTCATTGCTGAGTGTCGGTGTACCCGCCGTGTGTTTGGATTGACTAACCTAATCAGGACTTGGATAGCGGATAGCGCTCACCGGACGGATTTTCTCGCTCTGTTTGACAGGCCAGTTTTCATCGTTCATTACTTTGTGCAGAGCAGATTTTTCGTGTTTATTCTTGTCAAATACAGTTTGTTTTGCGATTCTGAATTTGTTTATTGTGTTTTAGTGTCGTGTCCGTTTATTTTACTGTGGTATTTGTATCGTGTACTTATCGTACAATTTATCACTTTTACCGTCACTACTGTTAAGCTATCCGTAATGATAAAGCTGACTCCCTGAGACACTTGTTACAAAATAGTTGGGCAAAGACCAAATGCTTTTACATGCTTTATGTGTCGTGTGAATATCCCCATTTCGTGTATTACTTTGCCTTTAGATCAGTTTAAACTACTGCGGGAAATTCAGCAGGACATTTTCAAAATAGTTTGCATGAAATGCCAGGCCACTGTGTAGCCACAAACAGCCTACTAGACGGGCGAAACGCTCCATGGGGAGGAGCTCCGTGGGTTTATCCAAGCAAGCGGAAACCCAGCTACCTCTATGTTCGAACGAGCCCACCTGCCCACCGGCTACAGGCTCTACAGAGTGATGTCCACCCATTGCTGGAGCCTCAGTTGGCGTGTCGGTGCAGTCACAAACAGCCGAGAGGCCGCGCGAGCCTACAAAACGGCGGAAATGTTCCGTGGGCTTCCATGAGTTCATCCAACTAAACGGAAACACAGTTATCCCTATGTTCGAACGAGCTGACCTGCCCACCGGCTACAGGCTTTGCATAATGATGCCCACCCGTTGCTTGACCCTCAGCTGGCGTGCATGCGTGTGCGATAGCGCAGGCGATGAAAGCCAGTGGAGAATGCAGCAAAGCAAAAGGTGAGAAAAACTGTCAGCAATCAGTAGCGTTGTAACCTTATGGTTTTTCACGCACCTGAATCGACGGATGCTAGTTTTCAGGCTGGTTATGATCACAACATAGATTTTCTGCAGAGCCTGATTAATGGACTTCTCGAAGTGAATGAGCAGAGAATGCGAGTGATGCAAGTCACCTATCTTGGAAAGCGATAGGATGGTAAATCCCGGCCTTTGCGAGTCACGTTTGTTGATGAACCGAGTTCGAAGCTGATACTATCCTGCCTCGGTAGGCTAAGAGGTCTAAAAATCCAGAGTCGTCCCGATTTGGATCCGTCGGGCAGAGAGAAACAGAAGTCCGCTATCGTGGAATTGAAGCGGCGGATTGATAGTAGAGAAACCAATCTCCACATTGTAACTTATCGGGTAGTTTCCAAGATCCGCCGAACCCTGTGCAACAAGTTGATGACACTTCGTGCGCGTCCTTCGGTTCCTACCGAGGTCTGCGCGTAGCGTTCACAACTGTTTGTAGCTTAATGAACAAACGTAATGACATATATCACTTCGTCGCCTCTCCTCGTCTGCACGTACTAGGACTGGCTGAAACCTGGTTAAATCCTGAGGTCACTACCAGGAAAGTTCAGATCAGTGGCTACTCGTGTTTCCAGTGTGACATACTATCAAACAATTTAGGCAGCGTGCTGTTATACATTCGGTTTTCGTCGTGCGGGAGGCTGGTACACACCAACAGCAGCGAAGGTGGCCTGTGCGAACAGTTATAGTGCTCGATCCGTCTGAGACAAGGTGAACTGTGTGTGGCTGCCGATTATCGCAGCCCGCGAAGTTGATGCCTGGATTGGTTGCCACATGTCAGAAACTAAATGAGTCGGTCCCGCTTCCTGCTTATGGGTGATTTTAACTTCCCTCAAATACGATGGCCTGAAGTTCAACTTCTTCCCGGGCACTGTGAAATCGAGCCGAAGTTTGCGGAGGTGGTATGTGAAAGGGGGACAGCAAAACATGTCTGTCAACCGACGCGGGGTACGCCGCATTCCGCGGCATCATGTCTGGACCTATTACTAACGAGTTGCGGGCAACATGTATATGAAATGCAGGTCCTGGAGCCTCTGGCAGCTAGTGACCACTCGATGGTGTTAGCCAGCCTAGAGATGCCGCTGCCCTACTCGCGTCCGCCGGAGCCGTCCTACAATTATTGGAAGACCGAATTCGATGGTCTTGCTTTAGTTGCCAGTGAAGAAGAGTGGTCACTGCCGCAGCATTCATCTGTTGAAGCTTGTTGGTCTGTAATAAAAGGGGGTGTGCAATCGTTGTGCGCTCGTATCATACCCCACATGTATCGGAATGCTGGACCAGTGAAGCCACTTTTGTTCGACAGAGAGTATGGTCCATTGTCTCGACAGCGACGCGTTTTGTGCAATATATTCCTCATGTCTGGCCCTGCCGACGATTATGGGGCGTATAAATGCAGCGGAATTTATGCAACAGCGCAAAAGCCCGAAAGCCTCGGCAGTTCGAAGAGGATCTTGCACCCTCAGCAAAGGCGACCCAAAAAAGCTTGTTGCATTTGCAAAGCGACACCTGAAGCTCGCAAGTAACGTCGCTGAGTTAGAGGGCACTGACGGACAGCCGTTGATCTCTAGCACTGAACGTACGTCCTCAGTGGCAAAGCACTTCGCTTCCGTATTTACTGTTGGGGATACGCCCATGCCGAACTCGAGGGCCTGGATTGCAGTGTAGAAGATGTCCGCGGTCTACTTGCCAGTCTTGAAAGCACGAAACCTGCCAGATCCCACGGACTTCACCCGCTAAGTTTAAAGTCCTTATCGGCCATCATATCGCCTGCCGTGACGGATCTGTTTAACGGATTCCTGTCCAAAGCTGCATTACCAAACGATTGGAAATGCTCGATAGTGATGCCGATTCCAAAAAGCGGTGATCCACGCAATAATTTGTCTCACCTCTGTTTTAGCGAAGATGCTCGAGAAGCTTGTGAAAAATGGTCCTCCAGCTGCTGTTGTCAAAAGATCTCCTAACGCCGACACAGCACGACTTCACGAGGAGCCGCTCGTAAATCACCAATTTTCTGTTGACGCGGCAGGAATGATTGTAAGCGTTGAACCGGTGATAGTCAGTGGATGTTATCTACATTGATTACAATAAAGCTTTTGATAAAGTGAACAGAAAGGTCTTGTTCCACAAGCTGAGGAAGAATGGTGTTGCTGGCGTACTGCATCAGTGGAGCAGTGACTTCCTTCTTGGGAGAAGATGGCGGGTTCAGGTGGATGACAACGTAACGGAATGGTGCCCGTCCACTAGCAGCATACCCCAAGGCACAGCACTGGGGCCCATTTTGTTCCTGATCCACATCAACGAATTACCTCAGCTTATTAGGCCGCAGTGCGCATTATTTGCAGACGACCTGAGGATTTGGATGATTATCGATTCTCCCGGCGACTGTGACGTCCTTCAGCAGGACCTCGACTACCTATCCCGGTGGGCTGCAGAGGTTGATCTTCCGGTCAACCTGGCCAAGTCCTCCTTTATGAGCCTGAGGAGGAGTGGTATTGGGCGTGCGTACATCCTGGCCGGCCACCAGCTGCATCCCACCAGTTCCGCAAAGGATCAAGGCGTACTCTCACGCAGTGAACTAAAGTCTGTCGACCGCATGAACAGACTGTACACAAACGGACTATACCTGCTTTGGGCACTTAGACGAAGTTTCTTCACTTTGTCTGAAGTGATTTCCACCAGTATGTTCTCTTGCATGATAAGACCGGTGCTTGAGTACGGCTCACTCGCCTATTGTCCGATCACAATCGGTGAGGTGCAGAAACTGGGACGGGTCCAGCAGGTAGCTACCCGGCTCAACCCCACTTTACGGGGCACATCGCACGAGGACCGATGTAGGAGACTAGGGCGGTAGCCCCTGTCATATCGTCGGCATCCGGTTGATCTCATTAAGACGCACCAGACACTGCACCTGGGCCACTTCCCTATGTTGAGACCTCTGCTGCCTGTTCGCACACCAAGCAACACAAGCAGACACCGGTATGAACTACTAATACCTGATTTAAAGCGCATCGCTCACTCTCTGTGCTTCGAGCGTCGAGTGGTGAAATATTGGAACAAACTGCTGGAGACACTAGTCGAGGACAAATCGATGTCGGAATTTTAGCGATTCCTTGACGCACAGTTTTCGGTCTGCAGGTATAGGGAGCGGGTCGTACCCGCATAGGATGTGGTGCAGCTGCCATATGCTGCCACCACGCAGCAATCAGCGAAGTGATTCCGCGCATGTGCCCGAGCCACCTACGTTGGAGCAACACAAATATCTTATCTTCAGTCTCTCTACTCTCACTATTCTCTATTCTATTGAATACAGACTTATCTTAGTCTTATCTTACTTATCTTATCTTTGGTCGTTCTGATCACCTGGACTGCATCCAAGCTTGAGGTGTTTGGGGTACTCGTTTCATCATTGTTTCGACTCTTTAGGTAGAAACAACTGTAGCTGAAAGTGAAACGCTCGATGCGGTGATGGACGACTGCCTTCCTGATCACTTGCTTATTGGGCTCGGTTTGTAACATTTGACATATAATTTAGGGAATCACTTCACGCTTTGAGTGCATACCACGTCTTTGGATTGCAACTCAACTCTGCTTGAGAAATGCACTAAATGGCGAATCAGTTTGTTGAACGCAAAGTTGGAATCGAGCAACACCGATGACATTTAGATCGTTGTTTGAGTCCAATCTTATATGAATACAAGAATCCAAAGTCAACCAAGTCAGTAGTAAACTCTCCTTCTCCCATGATTTTAATAATTCTACTAAACATATATATGGTGTAACTTGGTAATTACTGACTTTGTTGCTTATGACTGACCAGCCGAGTTCCTCTTTGTATCCGCTATAGTCTCTCTGTGGATTGAACTTGATCACGCGAAAATAATTTGAACTAGCCATTTACTTTGTGCACTATGCAAACATACGCTTTGGAAGATATCTACGATCCACAGCATTTGTACTTACAGCGTAATGCAGTTACAGATTGTTCGACCTTATTACAATCCTCACACCGTTTTATCTAGAGTAGGTTAATCACAATCTATTTGCTATAAAGCATGTAGCTCAGACATCACTGCAGCATCTGCAAGTCGTAAGCTGACCTGAATCGCTTGTTGCTTCCATTGTCCTTATCCATTTACAGACTCTGTCACAGTGAATAAACTGCCGATGATTTTTCCAAGTGCAAGCGCTTACGAAGAAGAGTTGTGCCCATTTAGAAGTATAATTTCTTTGCCAAGAAATGTCGCGGATGGCGGTGTCAACGTTTACTCCTGTTTCAGTGATCCAGAGCGCTTGACCGACCCCATCAAATCGCTCACCGCTTTTATCGACCCAGTGAATCCGACAAACGATGCGGACTCATACGGCCTAAAAACGGAGTTTTTGGCGTTTCCAGTTTTCAAGCCAGTGGTAAAGTCAATAGATTTTACGTTTTCAACCCTACGCACACATTGTTTACTGACAGTTAAGCTTCCCCTATAGTATCCGACCGAACCACACATGTTGTTATGCCTAGAACTGGAAACACTTCAATCTGTAGCAACCCATTCGCTCAAAACGTGGGTTCAATTTGTTATCTGCTCCCAACTTGGTGGTACATCACTGAGCTGTAGGTCACTGGTCCGAGTTCCGTGAAGGCTACATCCTCTCCATGTTAGATGGCAGTAACACCGGAGCACGTGCCGAAGTTGGTCAGCTTGTCAATACAACTCTCGGTATTGCTCGGAAACTTCTAGCACGAGTTCAGTGCCCGACGGGTTGATCTTGATACGTCATGTTCTGTATGGTTCTTGCTGTCTGTTGGTTATTAAAAATTACACCCAACACTCAGTTTGCGTCACGCTTTCATCTTACCTTCTCTCATAGATCCAGTTAGATGGATTTTGCAAACCGGAATGCAGTTTGCATCCGACCCG
The DNA here is from genome assembly GCA_944474145.2 of Dicrocoelium dendriticum. Lineage (NCBI taxonomy): Eukaryota > Metazoa > Platyhelminthes > Trematoda > Plagiorchiida > Dicrocoeliidae > Dicrocoelium > Dicrocoelium dendriticum. Next base: position 41,679,180 of record OX104067.1, on the reverse strand, counting down.
AGAAGATGTCGCTTACTTAGCCATAACGGTCGCAGCATCTTTGAGCCCCTAGTGGGGAGCACTGTCTTGAAGCTTGGCCTGCATTTTGCGCATTAGTCTAGGAGCTCAACTAATTGAATAGAAATATATAACAGATGCCCTGACGAAGTAATTAGTGCCAGCACGCCAATAGATTTTTCTAGTTGGTGCTCAAACCTCGGTTGTCATAAAAGCTACTTCTTGGTTTCACTGTATACGAGCATGCAATTTCTTTTCTATGGTACACTCGACGTTGTCATACCAAGCGTCATATAGGTAGCATCTCACCGTTAGTTGGCTTTGGTGTTATATCTGTATACATCTACATGAAACTTCGGTCCAAAGGTCTAGTGCGGGTAGAAAACCAGTGCTTTAACTGGTCCCATGGGATGGAAATGATTAAGCAACTAAACTTTCATGATGATATGAAGAGGGTTTTGTTAGACTAACCAAAGATATTCGTAGAATTGCCGAGCTGTCCTCGTGATAAAAGTTAAACCCATAAATCCACTGGTTGAAATTTTGGAAACACACTGTTTGGTTGCATTTTGTAGCCTCCTGGATAACGCAAGTTATAAAATGAAACGTAAATTGGACAAGGTTTCGTCAAGGAGAATTAACCACGTAAGTTGCAAGGGTGTTTCACGGTTGTCGCAATTGAAGGGAAACGAACATTCTACGGCATTCCGGACAGCTATGCTGCATTATCAATTTCAGTGGATGACCTCTTATGTTGATATCGTTCAGTTCCGGAAGCGTGTGGAAATTGTGGGTTAAGTTCTTAAAAATCTAGTAAACCACTATGAGATCCCCTCGTAAACGCCAATATCTACTGCTGCGCTTCAATCTAAGCTGCTCGGGTTGATGAAAGAGAACCCTAAGATTCATGATTGCTCTACGCTGAGGAGTCTCAAGAGCAGCGAGTTCCTGCTTCTGTCACGAGTGCCACGCTTGGCTAGCTTATTCCACATGGGACCGCAAGTAGGCGTTAAGCATTTGCTGGATTCGAACTTATAATCTTTTAATTTACGTGCTGGCTACTTGAGCAACGTATCTACTGATGTAACATAGCTTGTCTTACTGCGATTGCCGTTGTACAGTGCACGATATTGTCTTTCTATAGGACTTTTCCAAGCAACTTTTAACCTCAGTTTTGGCATTTAGTACGACCTCTAACTTCGCTCCTTTTCTACTAACCATTCTTCCATTGCAGGAAGATCCCCAAGAGGAACTTGGTTCTTTTATCTTGGCACCCAACCTATATTATGCCAATGCAATTGAAGCCATGGCTTCTTGCATGGAGATTGCGGCGATCGGAGGTCGCAATGTCGCTCTGCTGATCGCCGCGAAAAGACGATCATCGAAACAGCCGACATGAGTGGCGCAACTTCAGTGGTTTGATGACGCCGTTCGCAGACCGATATGGGCTAATTAAAATTTTCTGATTTTCCAAAATAAACTTCTGTCTCCATCCTTGTTTGTTTATCTGTGTTTTCAGTACCACCTACAACCGAATAAATCACTTTTACTTAGAAGACGTAGTTACTGTGATAATGTAAGTATATCTTGAATTTTTACTAAACGCTGACATGCAGCCGTGCTAAGTAGTGTCATATAAGGTTGCCGATAACCAAGCGCTTGTGTTAACATGGAGACAGCTACGTCTGGCACACTGACCGAAGTCTAGGTGTCAAAAGGAATGGACACCGCTCGAAATGGTTACGCGGCTTGATGAAGTCTGTGACGATTGAATCAGTTGTATCGGGAAACCGATTTGCCTCGGCAAACACAAGGAACTTCCAGACCACTGACCGCCGAGCCACATTGGATAAGTCGTTCAGTGACTTCGCATGCTTAGGTTGTTGGGGGCCGCCGTTATTTATCGCAAGCGCACACAGTTGTGCATTTGAAAACAGCTGACTTTGTTTTCCAAGCCTACCTCGACGGTGCAAGCGCTTGACGTTGTAATCTAATTGGATATTGCGTTTGCCCATCTATTGCCACCGCGTGTTTGTGAATGTTAAGAACACACGAAATGGTGACTTCATCTCACAAACTACGGCTTATGATTTTCCTATTTTCCATTATAAGGGGGTTTACCGTGTCACATTTCCAATTACTGATACCACAGACGCGAAAACCGTAATTTGTGCGTCAGTTACAATATCCGCTATTGCGCTCGTGGTTGCGCTCTCTGTAACAATTGTTTTAGGCGAGCTTGATCAAGAAGTTGTCAGATAACTACTGGACGGCCATTCGCTTCCGCACTGGGATACCACGCGGTAGGTCAGTTGATGCTACTTCCGGCGCATCATAAATGAATTGTATATTCTGTTTTTCGGCGAGACACGTCTGTGACGACAAGTGTAGACAACTAAATGGCTGTGCCAGTTAAACAAATACGAATGATCGGAATATGCACAAGAGTAATGCAAATCTATTTTCAGTGTTTTATCTGATGTGGCACAGGATTTTTATATCCGGTTTGCTAGGTCAATTAAGGATAGGAATACAGAAATGCATAAAATACAGATTAATCTTCTTCAAGCACATTGTGATAACCGCTTTGTTCAAGGCTATTTGATGGTATTGAATACTGGTAGGTGTACTCGCATGAAACTGGAGCAAGATGGGCATTTACTAGATAAACATAAGAGTGAAACGTAATGGGAGTGGTAGGAATATCGATTATGAAGACGGAGAATGTGGAGATGTGTTTGGTTAACTGCCTTCCTCATAATACACTAGCTCGCGTTAACTTTGTTGTTGACGTAGCCGTATAGGAAGAAGAAAGAAGAAAAAGACGGTGTGTGTACGTGCCTCACTACCGCAATATTTGATCTCCATTGTAGACTGGATTTCACTCTTAGAAATCTTGGTTCTAGTGCGCAAACTTCACCATTACTTACGTGTCATCCAAATAGGTGGATCACATTTGGTACGGTCAAAAAGTTGCTCATCCTTTAATAGAGTTTTTGCTCCAAATACTTAGCAGGAATAACGGATGGCAATTTGTTCCCGATTCATGCGTATTAAAAGCAGTTAGTTCACTTCAACAATTTGAAAAGAACGGAATGAAGACGAAGGCTGGTAGATGCATGCATTTCGTATTGTCTCCTCAGTACCATTAACAATAACCGATATGCATAGATATAGCTAACAATGGGTGCAACCAGACAAGCTTAAGGTGCAAAACGAATGATGGAAATTCACACCTACGTCCAAGGCAGCTTTAGGCTGACAAATAATTGTTTCTGAACACATAAGGCTGGCTTAATTCGGCTTATAGCGACAGCCTCAACAAACCGAAGGAAGCGGAGATTAGTGTGAAGTAACACAAGTTTAAACGCTGAGCCTAGCTCTAATTGGTGACCCGAGTCTAATAGGTGCATGCCTATCGAGGAAGCCGGCGGTCTACGCGAACCTGGAATCTGACGAGGGTAGGCAATCTGAGCAAATTCACGTTGAACCCATCTTGGTACAAGTCCCTTTATTCGGGAAGTCAGCGTTCTATTGGTGCTGCCTATGTAACTTTTTCCGCAGTCACATACAAATTGGTATACACAGTGTGAGCTGGCCCCAATAGGCTGAACTTCCTTCGTTGGAGGTATGGGCAAACTTAGGGTTCGGTTGATGACGGCAACTTGTGCAGCATAGTAACTTCCTTGTGTAGCCGAAATTATACGCTTAGTTGTCTTCAGCGTGGCTAAGTCACCTCTGAAAGGTAACTCGATATACACTTTCTTCTTGGCTGCCGTGTACACCAAGTCCTTTGGCCCTCGCGTTTGGCTGTGTTTCTCGATAAATCTTCGAGGGTAGCCGTTCGCCATTAGTTTTGCTGTAATTAACACTAGCTCATCGTCCAGACAGTCGGCCGAACAAATTCGTCTGGCACGACTAACTAGAGTCTTCACAAGTGTCCGTTTGTACCGCACTGGTGTGAAGCTGGTGAAGTGCAGGTACTGAACGGACCAAGTTGATTTTCGGTAAATGGACCTCTTAATCAATCCATCCTCCCTGCGAGTTATGAGTATGTCCAGGTATGGCAGACAATTGTTTTGTTCTGTTTCGCATGTAACCCGTAAATTAGCATGAGCACCATTGAGCCGTTCTACCAAATGTGTGAGCTGCTGCTCCGATGAACAGAAAGCCAAGCTATCATCGACATATCTTTTGTAGTATGGCACGTGGGCTATTTCTGTAGAAATGCTTCTTTCTACCATCAACATGAAGAAATCAGCGAGCGTGGGACCTAATGGTCTACCCATTGCTACGCCGTCAATCTGACGGTAAGGTGTATTCCGGAAGTGAAAATCCACATTCTCCTTGCACAATAGTAGAGATTCTCTTAGCAATTCAGTCGGCATTGGTAGCGAACAGCCACCGTTTTCAGCTAATTCACACACATACTCAACCGTCTGATGTAGCGGCACCTTGGTAAATAGGGATTCTACATCCAAGGAACATATGACTTTGTCTGACAGGTTGAGTTCATGCAGGTCATCAATGAGTTGAAACGAGTCTTTAAGACTGTACGGATTGAACTGTTGTTTCAGCGGAGCTAGCAACTTCATTAACCAACGAGCGAGTTTGTGCTGGGGTGCGTTCATCATTGAAGGGATTGGCTTGAGTGACACTTCACTCTTATGTGTATTTGGGGACCCATATAACTGTGGAATAGTGCTACCACTCGGCTTCAAACTATTAAATGTATTCAAGTCTATCACGCGGTGGAGGAGAAGCAATTCCAGGTGACGAACTATGTGCATTTCGACATTGGTTATGTCCCCCACATTCGTGAGCCTTTCGAATTTACTCGCGCCGTTGAGTATGGCGCACATCTTCTCATTTTATTCGGTTTTGTTCATGATTACAACTCCTGAACCTTTATCTGGTTTCATTACAACTACGTCTTTAGCTCGTAGTTCACTTAAAACCTGAAAATGTCGAGCTGTGATGGCACCTTTTTCATTTTTTGGCATGGTTTTCACCTCATGGGCGATATCGGTTAGCTTGTTTCCGAACCAAATATGCTTATCAGGGCTGCTTGGTTGGAGCTCCTTAAACTGGTCCAAAAAGTTCTCAAATTGGGCTTCTATTAATAAGCCGTCCAACGTCCTAGGGGGGGACTTTGTAATCAAACCCAAGTGATAATGCTTCTAATTGCAACGCATTAAGTTGTACGTTCGATAGATTCATCACGTATTTACTGCGATCACGAGCAATTAGTTCCTCCTCCTGGTTGTTCGTCAGTGAATTTTCTAAACGAGCAGAGCGATTTCGTCTCGTAGCATCAAGAGTTGATTTACAAAAGTTAGTGAAAACAATCCGGCAACATAGAGACAGATCCTCGACCGCGGGTAGTAAGCGTGCATGAGTTTCTAGTAGTTCCGCAAGTCTGGTTTCAGCCGTCTCTAGGTTAGCTGCAGAGGACTTGAGTTTGTTTCTACGCAACAGTAAGAGCCCTGGACGATGATAGCGACGCACGAAAATGCATTTCGATAGAAACGATATCTCCACACCTAAGCAAACCATCTTGCACCGAAATGCACATAGTACGTCACCTGGAATTGCTTCTCCTCCACCGCGTGATAGACTTGAATACATTTAATAGTTTGAAGCCGAGTGGTAGCACTATTCCACAGTTATATGGGTCCCCAAATACACATAAGAGTGAAGTGTCACTCAAGCCAATCCCTTCAATGATGAACGCACCCCAGCACAAACTCGCTCGTTGGTTAATGAAGTTGCTAGCTCCGCTGAAACAACAGTTCAATCCGTACAGTCTTAAAGACTCGTTTCAACTCATTGATGACCTGGATGAACTCAACCTGTCAGACAAAGTCATATGTTCCTTGGATGTAGAATCCCTATTTACCAAGGTGCCGCTACATCAGACGGTTGAGTATGTGTGTGAATTAGCTGAAAACGGTGGCTGTTCGCTACCAATGCCGACTGAATTGCTAAGAGAATCTCTACTATTGTGCAAGGAGAATGTGGATTTTCACTTCCGGAATACAACTTACCGTCAGATTGACGGCGTAGCAATGGGTAGACCATTAGGTCCCACGCTCGCTGATTTCTTCATGTTGATGGTAGAAAGAAGCATTTCTACAGAAATAGCCCACGTGCCATACTACAAAAGATATGTCGATGATAGCTTGGCTTTCTGTTCATCGGAGCAGCAGCTCACACATTTGGTAGAACGGCTCAATGGTGCTCATGCTAATTTACGGGTTACATGCGAAACAGAACAAAACAATTGTCTGCCATACCTGGACATACTCATAACTCGCAGGGAGGATGGATTGATTAAGAGGTCCATTTACCGAAAATCAACTTGGTCCGTTCAGTACCTGCACTTCACCAGCTTCACACCAGTGCGGTACAAACGGACACTTGTGAAGACTCTAGGTAGTCGTGCCAGACGAATTTGTTCGGCCGACTGTCTGGACGATGAGCTAGTGTTAATTACAGCAAAACTAATGGCGAACGGCTACCCTCGAAGATTTATCGAGAAACACAGCCAAACGCGAGGGCCAAAGGACTTGGTGTACACGGCAGCCAAGAAGAAAGTGTATATCGAGTTACCTTTCAGAGGTGACTTAGCCACGCTGAAGACAACTAAGCGTATAATTTCGGATACACAAGGAAGTTACTATGCTGCACAAGTTGCCGTCATCAACCGAACCCTAAGTTTGCCCATACCTCCAACGAAGGAAGTTCAGCCTATTGGGGCCAGCTCACACTGTGTATACCAATTTGTATGTGACTGCGGAAAAAGTTACATAGGCAGCACCAATAGAACGCTGACTTCCCGAATAAAGGGACTTGTACCAAGATGGGTTCAACGTGAATTTGCTCAGATTGCCCACCCTCGTCAGATTCCAGGTTCGCGTAGACCGCCGGCTTCCTCGATAGGCATGCACCTATTAGACTCGGGTCACCAATTAGAGCTAGGCTCAGCGTGTAAACTTGTGTTACTTCACACTAATCTCCGCTTCCTTCGGTTTGTTGAAGCTGTCGCTATAAGCCGAATTAAGCCAGCCTTATGTGTTCAGAAACAATTATTTGTCAGCCTAAAGCTGCCTTGGACGTAGGTGTGAACTTCCATCATTCGTTTTGCACCTTAAGCTTGTCTGGTTGCACCCATTGTTAGCTATATCTATGCATATCGGTTATTGTTAATGGTACTGAGGAGACAATACGAAATGCATGCATCTACCAGCCTTCGTCTTCTTTCCGTGCTTTTCGTAAATATTTATTAATTATTGATCGACTATTTGGATTTTATGATCATGTTATTTTGAGTGCCACGCAGGCCCCGTTGCTGTGCTTTGATACTTACTGTTACGGAAATAACGATCTTATTACACACTCTGTTTTTCCTTCTTTCATCTGGCTTAGCAACTGGCGAAGGAAGTATCGGTTTGATTGGATACGACGCAATTACGGCGAGATATGTCGTTTCCATTGGAGCAACTTGCCGCAATTCTTCAACAACAACAGAAGCAATTTGCAGATAGCCAGACCCATTAGCTCGAAAATATCATTCAGCGTTTTGCTCTCCAAGCAAGACCAACCAATGAAAAGCAGCAATCATCAGCGGACACTATTGCGAACAACATTTGTTTAAGTATGACTTGGATGCCTGCCTAACCTTCGAATCTTGGTTCAGAAGATACGAAGACATTTTCCGGTCATGATTCATTGATGCTGAGGACGGATGGAGGTGCAGCCTGCTTTTGCGGAAGCTGGGAACCAAGGAGCATGACAAGTTTCTCCTTTTTGTATTGCCAAAATACTCCAAAGATTTTACCTTTGACGAACTTGTACCTCTGCTAAATGACATTTTTGCTGAACAGTCTTCCTTATTCAGCGTCGAATATAGCTGCATAAAGCTCATTAATTGCGTGTCAGACAATTTCCTAACTTACGCCAGCACCGTCAATCGTCATTGCGAGCGTTTCAGGCTAAAAGAAATGTCAGACGACCAGTCCAAGGCCTTAATTTTCGTTTGTTGTCTTCAAGCGCCCGAGGATGTCGAAGTACGTATGAGGCTGCTTAATAAAATTGAGCAGGACCCGTCCATCAATCTTATGTCCATCACTTCTGAATGCCAGAGGTTAGTCAACTTGAAGCACGACACGAACATGATTGCCCAACGCCACAGTCCATGTCCCGTGGTTGCGTTGGCGGTATCAAAACAGCGCGAGAGTACAGCGATGGTCCAAAACTTATTGAAGTCCAAAAGACCACCATCCGCATGCCCTCAATGTGGAGAATGGCATTTCGTCAAGTTCTGCCCATGCTTGAAGTATCTTTATCAGAAATGCAACCACCGGGGCACAAGGAGGATGATTGTCGTGCAACCATTTTCAACAAGAACAATTACGTCAAACCTGCCAAGAAGTTGGTAGCCATGTCATTGAGAAAACAAAGACCTCAAATTTATCCTGTCTTTGCTACCTTCGATACAGGGACGGCAAAACGCAGCTTCGTAACAGTGATTGTGAATCAGGGGCCGGTAAGCCCCCAAGTTAACACTGCCTCAGACATCACGCTCATTTCCGCGACAACATGGAAGAAAATCGGTGAGCCCCCTGTTCAAAAACAACTCGGATTGCAACCAACGCTTCAGGAGGACCGCTGGACTCGACCGGTGAAATCTATTGTCCTGTAACCTTCAAAGTTTGTCAGTTCGTAGGGGTATGCAACATAACGAGACATCCCGATCTACACTTACTCGGTCTCGGTTAAACTAAAAACATGAAACTGCTTGATGTTCCCTTGAATTACTTGTGCAACAAACTAAGCGACGCATCTGCAGAGTGGACGGAGTCTTTACAGCGGAAATAACCACAGGTACGGGATGGTGCGAGAAAACCAAGGCAAATCTTTCTCTGCGGCCAGAAGCAAAGCCAGTCTTCCAACCTTAGAGACCAGTTCCATATGCAGTGGTTCCAATGGACGATCAAGAACTTGATAGACTACAGTCAACCAGCGCTACCAAACCGACGAATTTCTCTTCATGAGCAGCCCCCATGGTGGTTGTCAAGAAACCAAACGGAACCATACTCTTATGTGTAGATTACTCTACTGGCCTGAATGCCGCCTTAGAAAACCACAAATACCCTATACCTCTCCCTGAGGACCGTTTTTCAAGTCTGAACGGTGGCAAATGTTTTGTCAAACTGGACTTGTCAGACGCATACCTCCAGATTGAAATGTCGGGAGAATCGCGTGAGTAGCGCACGCTTAACACTCACAGAGAACTATTCCAGTGTACACGACTACCGTTTGGCGTTAAATCGGTTCCAGTACTCTTTTAGCAGATCATGGATCCGATGCTACAGGGAATACTTTATGCTGCCGCATTCCTGGACGATATCATTATCCTGGGATCTAACCAGGAAGGACTACACCAACGAACGGAACTCTTGCTTGACATAATGAAGGAGCATGCTTTTCGCCTACGAATAGACAAGTGTGTGATTTTCCTGACCTGGGTTTATCACTGACGAAAATGGACGAAAACCTGATCCATTATACACAAAGGCGATCAAGGAAATGCCTCCGCCGAAAGACGTAGCGACGTTGAGATCATTCCTGGGTATGGTGAGTTATTACGGTACCTACCTGCCATCCATGCACGACCTAGCCGAACCATTAAACCGGTTGCTGATGAAGGACGTCCCGTGGGTCTGGACTACCGGATGTCAGGAAGCCTTCGAGAGCATCAAATTGTCACTAAGCTCACAATTGATGCTAACACACTAGGATCCAACACTGACAATTGTAGTGGCATCGGATGCATGCAGCTTTGGATTTGAAGCAATCACCTCCCACGTCTTTCCAGGTGGGTCTGAGGAGCCAGTAGCTTATGCCGCTCGTTCACTGACAGCAATGGAAAGAAAGTATAGTCAAATTGGAATGGAGGCTCTCGCTATTGTGTTTGCAGTGAGAGGTTTCCACAAAATGTCATATGACCGTCGCTTTGGCTTACCAACGGACCACAAACAGCTCCTTGCTATATTCGGCTCGAAGATAGAAATTCCTGTATATACGGCCAATCGTCTGCAAAGATGGGGGACAACTTTGCTTGGTTACCATTTCAACCTCATATACCGATCGATAAGCAACAGATGTCAGACCGATGCGTTGTCACGGTTGTTAGACGAATAGCGCCAACCATAAGACACTGTCGCTGCAAATGTCTCATTCGAAACGGAATTTCCCCGTGTACTCTCGCATACTGTGAGCCAGCTTCCAATATTTTCAGTGAGATGCAGGACGCCACCTTACGGGACCCTCTGTTGTCCCAGATGACCACGTTTTAACACTCACAGTGGCCTCAAAACTTTTCCGACGCACAGCTACAACAATTGTAGCACAGAGAGGAAATGCACTATGGGTCGTCAAAGACTGCATCTTGTTTGGTGAACGCGTCGTCATCCCAGACGAACTTCAACCTAAAGTCCTACATCAATTTCATACTGGAAACGTCGGTTCCAACAGAATGAAAACTCTAGCGAGGAGTTATGTGTACTAGCGGTTTATGGATTCTCAAATTGAACATTTAACATGTTCCTGTTCAAATTATGCACTAGCAGCAAAATCGCCACAGAAATGCGAACTGTTCTCTTGACCAAAGCCGACGAAACCATGGTCAATGGTTCACCTTGATTTCGTAGGAGCAATCAACGGACAGAACTACTTATTTCTCATCAAAGCATTCAACAAATGGCCCGTAATCTTCCAAAGGTCGAACACATCAACGTCGGCTACGATTACAGTCCTCAGGGAAATATTCAGTCTGTGGCGTTTTCCTGAAACAGTAGTATCCGACACTGCACCCAGTTTACCTCTTTACATTTTGCTAAATTCTGAGCGCTACACGGCATGCAGTACTTGCTGTCACCTCCTTATCACCCACAGTTCAATGGGCAAGCTGAATGATTTGTGGATACTTTCAAGTGGGCTCTGCTCAAAGCCGAAAGAGACGGACCAATCCAAGAGGTCCTACGAACTTCTGTGAACGTACTGGATTACGCCTAGTCCACAGACGCCTGAAGGAAAGTCCCCAGCAGAATCACTCCTGCTCAGAATGCATCGAACAAAGTTTGATCTAATAACGCCGCTGGATAGACCCAACCTTGAAAGAAACTGGATAATGGAGCACCAGTGCAACCGAAGGCATCGCGCTATACCACGACACTTCGAAGTTGGACAGGAAGTGTTGGCAAAGGACCATAGGAACAACCAAATCGCTTGGACACCTGGAATGCTTGTTATGAAGTGTCCGTAGGCGATGACAGATGGATCCGCCACATCGATAAGCACAGGAGCTACATCTCATTTGACAGAAGAGATGCCCTAACTACGCCTCCTGAATTGCTGTTGGACGAATTCAAACTATCAAAAATAGAGGCTACTCAGCAAGATAGGCCTACCAACCCAACAACCTCTCCTTCACTCGATTGTCGACTCAGAAGGTGACCCGATCGTTGCCAAGTTCCTGCCACGCTGCTCCAGGATAACCCCAGGCTGAAATCATATGAGAGTGAACTTCAAACGGAGAGGTGGTAAGAGGGGCACCTCTTAACGAATGGATCAGTGAACCCAAATGATGTGCATGGCTGGACGCAAACCGGGCGCGTCCCTCTGCCGTAATTATTGATTGGATTCTGTGTTCATGTGACCTGGAGCGCCTTGCACGCCCCGTTGCTGTACATTGAGACTTACTGTTACGCGAATAACCATCTTATTACACAGCTCTGTTTTTTATGCTTTTGTCCAGTCTAACAGACTTTAGCCCAAAAACATCCCCAACGTTGGTACTATGAATAATGTCCCTATACATAAACCTGTCCATGGTGAGTTTCTGTCCAAGCTGGTCGCATTTTGTCGGTCAAATTTGTGGGCGCCTCAGACAGGTTTGAGTAGTACAATGCGGTCTAGTTTGTTTATTCTATTTTACACCATTGAATACTAATTGACATTCCAATGATTTGCCTGTTATTTGCAGAGACGTAAGCTACTTGTTTGGAGAAGTTGAGTGATCATAGGTATCTCAGCACCAGGTGACGAACAGTACGTCATTTAATAATTCGTTTATCACAAATGGTCAGGCCGCTAGATGTTATGCCGCATTTGTAAGATATAGCCTAATACTTATCTGTTATAAATAACATTCCCTACTGTGAGCACCGATGAAAAATGAACACCCATTTATCACGGGTAAAAATGCAGCTGCTTGACAAGTCCCGGAGGGTAGCTGGAGAGAGAAAAACTGGATCAAAGGATAAGTGAATCGTCGGTTTAAGCGACTACAGATCTGACTGCGCTGCTGTATAACAGTAGCTTGAAATTTGAATTGAACTTGTGTACACAAAGCAACATGAGAAGCGGTTATATTTCAGGTAATACATGAGAAAAACAAATAAGGCAAATGACAACCATTACGCGTGTGCTGCTTTCTTGGGCCGACGGGATACGTAAATCCAGTTCCTACAGTAGTAGTGTTTACCAAATTATGTGCTGTAAGTGAAGATGCGCACGCTGATTTAAAGTGCTAGGTTGACTTCCGAATATAGTGATAATGACGTAGTGTAACTGTATGAGTGTATCGTCGAGACGTTTTTGAATATCGTTAGTGTGAGGGAAGAAACAACACAAATGGGGAGGGCGTTCCATGGTTGGCACACGCGAAGTGGAAATGATTTCCGTCGGCATGCTAACCGGCTATACTGTGTGGTCAGCTTTAGCTGGTGACCTCTCAGAGTAGTGTTGTGATTCAGCTTCAGAAGGTGACTACAAGCATGTTTCGGATTCCTCAGGATGAAATATGTTGCTAGCAAATTACCACGCAAAAGTCGATATTGTCCACTGTAGACCCCAAGGGTTTTCAACCTCAGTTGTTAAGAGAGATGAAATAGACCCTTTATGTTCTCGGTCGCCGTTCCTTGCGGCAGTTCAAGTGCGGTGAGGTCGTTCTTGTGTCAGGGCTGCCAGACGTGAAGGGCGTATTCCGAATGGGATCTAATGTAGGCATTGAGCATCTTAAAGAAGACGGAAGGGTCAAAACGCCCGAACGTTCCCCACAAAATGCCAATGTGTTGGCTGGTTTTTTTGGACGTCTTCTCGGCCTGACGTGAACAGCAAAGATCCTCTTGTACTATCGCATCTAGATCGCATTCAGTGGTATCATGCTGTAAACCTTGATCCCAGCTTTTACTTGCAAGCAGATTGATGGCGTGAGCTCAAAGTCTTACGTTTGGTGGCGTTGAAAGTAAGCAGATTCTGAGTCGCCCATTCGTATACCAAATCAAATTCATGCTGAAGCCTTACATGATCTTTCGTTGTTTTGATGATCCGCCATCACTTGCTATTATCAAAGAAGAGGAAGAAATTGGAAGTGCACACCCTTACAAGAACGTTTATGTGAAACAGGAATAGGCGTGGACCAAGTTCTGAGCTCCGTGGCACTCCGCGCTAAATATCGTTAGGGTCAGCGATAAGGTTGCAAACTCTCACATGCAGATGACGTTGCATCAGGAAGTTACTTATCCACCCGAGCATTGAGTTGCCAGTTCCACAGCTCTGAAGGTTGTAAATGAGGTTGTGATAATTTGGACAGTCGCATGTTTTGTGAGGTCCATATAGACTGTGTCAACTTCCACACCGCTGTCAGCGATTTCAATCTAACTGGAGCGAACAATCCTCAGGGTTATGGTGCATGACCGGTGCTGGTAAAATGCATACTGTTCTGGTGATAGGATTTTGCATGCGTCAAAGTAATCCATGAGCACCTCGGCGATAATAGACTCCATAACTCTGGATAAATCCGGCGGGATAGTTATCAGGCGATAGTTGGCTGGATCTGCTCGCGTTTCCCCTTAGTGAATGGGAGTATCGATTCCGTGCTTCCGCACTGTGAGTACGCACATCTCGTCGGGACCGTTGGAAGAACCTAGAGCTTAGAAATTGGGTATTGCCCACCAGAAAACACTGCACAGCCACGACGCGTTTCGATGTAATTTCATCTCATCAGGTAGAGATAGCAGGATTTGAACCCACGACCATTGGAATAGCAGCCCACACTACTACCACTTTGGCTACCGGGTCACGATGGGCAATGCTTTTTGTCACAACGGTAGATGACTAATTGGAGGGTCAAGTTTGGATTACACGTTGTGTGATTGGATTGCGACACGCAACCTCAATTTGCTGGACTGTGATTCATATTAAAATGAACCTTAGTCACTGCGATCGCTGGGACCGTATTCAGAGTAGATGGAAATTGGGTATTGCCCACCCGAAAACACTGCACAGCCACGACGTCTTTCAATGTAATTTCATCTCATCAGGTGGAGACAGAAGGATTTGAACCCACGACCATTGGAATAGCAGCCAACACTACTACCCCTTTGGCTACCGGGTCACTATGTTCGTGGGTTCATATCCTGCTGTCTCCACCTGATGAAATGAAATTACATCGAAACGCTTCGTGGCTGTGCAGTGTTTTCGGGTGGGCCATACCCAATTTCCATCTACTCTGAATACGGTCCCCGTGATCGCAGTGACTAGGGTTCATTTCAATGTGAATCACAGTCCATTAAATTGAGGTTGCGTGTCGCAATTCAATCACACAACGTGTAATCCAAACTTGACCCTCCAATTAACCTAGAGCCTGAATTCGCCACATTCAATGCAGCTAACTTCAACGCTGTTGGTCAGTCATTATCAGCACCAGGAGAGGTATGCTCGCTAATGGAACTCAGCTTTTTCAAATTATCTAAAGCTGTAAACAAGCTATGTCTGTCACGGTGATGGTATAACTTGCGTTAACAGCATAGACGCCAAAGCCGGGTTCTGGAAGTTTGGGGATAATTGATAACAAATGCCTCGGCCGCTCATATTGAAGTTTCTGCTTGTCCACTTGGCGTAGGTAGGGCAGGGATACCTTACTGCACTTATCGGATGTTCTTAACATCACTGTAAAGTCGCTTGGGATTTAAGGAGAATTTATCAGCTAGGCCTTATTGATGTTTTAGCTTATCCTCGTCTGCCAGGTGCACACAAAGATTTCGCTGGATGGTGTAGGCTCCCCATGTTTCGGCACCCGGTGACTTCTTGTATTTTCCCCAGAATGAATCCCTGGTGATCATACATTTCCGCGTCCTGCTACGTATGAATAGCTTTACTCTCGCGGCGCGCGGTGGCTTATTTCCCGAAACAATGGCTACTAACTTGTTGAATTGACGAACAAATTCCCAGCAGTCTATATCGGAGGATAGTTCGGCTAGAAAGACAAGTCAGTTTCATTAATGGCTGTGGTCAGAACCTCGTAATTTGCAATAGGCTGTCGTCGGCATTTTCTGCGGAATACTGCAGAACAGATGTGATTAAACATGTGTTACATGTTGGCTGCGACTCAACTGACTAGCTATCGTTACTGTTTCGATCATAAGCTCCCGCTGGTGAACACGAGATCGATGAAACTTGATTTGCACCCTGCCCTGAAATTGTGATTGTATAGTGATAATCCAATGATTAGCTCCTGTTATTACATGGTGGATTTCAGATCTAGACAGGCTGGGGTTTCTAGTGTGTGAAGATTGAAGTCACCAACTAGAAGGATGTGACTGTTTGCCTATGCAAATATAGTTTTAATAGTAGAAGCTACGCGGTTATGCACTACTTTAGTGAATAACGAAGGGCGATACTCGACGCCCACTAAATATGTGTCAACAAGTTTTAGGTGAAGACAAGAGAAAAGCACTCTGGACATCCGTTTCATCGATGAGATAAAGTTGCAGCTCACGGCTGTAAAAGAGCATTACACAGCCTCCTCTTTTCGGCTGATCGTTGCGCGGAACGGATATTCTGGGTAGTCAAATTTCCGTGTCTGTGATCAATGCGCTCAACCATGTCTCACTTACTTGGTGAGATCCAACAAACCTTGTAACATGACGTATCCGAAGCTCTATCAGTTTGCTGAGAAGCTTTTATGCGTTAGTATAAAGAGAAAATGAGTCTTATACGTTAGAATTGTGCTGGTGGACGTTAAAGTTTGTTTAGTTTTAAGCCGAACGTATTTCGCTTTAGATTAGATTAGATTCTAATGGCAAATCCCCAATACTCGTTAATTGCCGGATAGTATCAATCAATTGTTCATACTTTTCACGAGCGCTATGATACAATTCCCAACGGAATTACGCTGCATTTTGGCAAAACCAGAGCGCATTAGTCAGATTGATTTCTCGCTTACGTTCTAGTTGACATGCACCACCACACCTGGGATGAAACGAAAGGCCGCAATTTGCACCGGTGATACTTCTTTTGACCCTTCGTGTATATATTGGTTCATCATATTGGCGTTTACGTGGAACTATGTGTATTGTGGACTGTTGTAGCACTCAAACGCTGCACTTATGGGGTCACGCAAGGTAAAGGACGAGTGATCCTCACGTCCCTTGTCCCAGTCGCACGGTCGGCGTCGGTTGCCATAGCTAAGTGTGTCACAGCAAGGACAAAAGGAGACAGCTTTCGGCTAGGTTAGTGATCCTCAATTTTCCTATACCGTGAAGCCGTTTGAAATGCTTGTAGTGTGTGGCTGCCAGTAACCAATTGCCGGCGATTGGGGAATGCTTATGAAACCACAGCTTGAGTCGTAGCTTCCTTAGTAATGATCCTGTGCGAGTAATTATAGGAGCACCAGATAGCGCTGAAATTACTATAGGTCGCAGTGTTGCAACAGTAATAAATAGTAATAAACAACTGGGTGGCGCGTCTAGACATAATCACGGAGCGTGCTAACATCAACTTGGGTATCACAAATCATTTTCCCAAGGAAATAATGTCGTGAAATTATGCCGAATGAACAAGGGGAGTTAGTCCAATTTGCATGAGTGTATGGTGACTGCACTAAGTGAAGAGAAACACACAAAACACTGTGCCAGAAAAGAACACATTTACTATGCGACAATGTGTCTGTGCCGATCAGGAGATGGAGCTGGATCACCTTGGTTGCTTCATATATGGTAGCAGAGTGAAAAGAGCAGACGATTCTGTTATAGTCGCAAACACGTATGATGTTCCAAATTTCACTGTGTCAAATATATCGTTAATATACATCAAAATATAGTATAGCATCGTATTACGCTGTAGATTCTACTTTGTGTTCTCGTATTTGTACCACCTGCGGTCGATTTGGCAGATGCCATTGGAATAACGAAAGCAGAGGTACATGGATTCCATATGGCATCATATGCTATACTAGGTTTCCATGGGGCACACGGTCAGAAGCTCTGTGCATATGGTGATAAATTACGGTTGCGGACTTGTCGTTATTATGTGCGGCAGGTAGATGATGCAGAAATTTATTTTGGCACAGTATGCATAAAGGCAAATTTCGAAAAGCGTGCTGCGTGACGTTGACTAATTTTCGAGACAGTAGGAAGTCGATCGTTTCAGATTTATATGGCGCTCAATACTTTTTGGTAGAATAGACGTACGATTTGGTACGCGATAAGGCATTGTCTCAAACAGTCAGCATGATTTATGTCGCGGCATGACAATGGCTTCATTCTATCGTCTTGGTACGTTGCCAGCGTTCCTGGGTATCGTGAACATATCCAGTAGCAGCGAAGGTTGTCTACACACCTGAGTTTGATAGGTGCAGGGGGTACAATAACTGGTGCGCTGAAGTAGGTTAATTTTGCAAATTTAAAAGCCTTCATACGTCCCTGCGTTTCGAATGGACACGGCTAAATTAATCAAGTGTGGACGGTTGTATATCCATTTTTGGATGGTCATTATACACCTTAAAGAAGGTTCAGTAGTACTAACTGAATATTGCACTGGTGTGGATTGTGGCAGTTATTCGGCTGTCAGCTACTGTAAGCAATGAGATCGTGTCTTGATTCTGTTTGGTATTCCAATTCATTAATATTTTGCTCGGATGATGAATTTTACACTGGCTGCAGAGGGCTCTTTTTCATCCACGATCTCTTTGTTATGACATGCCAGCTATAGAGCTGTGATAACCATTTGGTGTTGTACCGAGAAGGAGAAGCCATTTCTTTTACGGTGTACCGTTAGCAATCTTTTGTGCTTCATGGTTGTTTGACGCGACGTATGCATTTTGTTCCTGTGTTGAAAGTGTCGATGCGCAGTGAGAGCGAGTGCCTCGATACATACATAAATATTGCTGTATAGGACAGCTGTTGCGGCTAGTGTATCTTCTGTAGGGAAGAAACGGTCCCATTGAGTAGGTCTCATTAACTTGGCAAACAGCCTCACTCGACGGCCTTATAGTTCCTAGTAGGTGTTCGAAATTCTGGCCCGGCCGGTGTTTGATTTGTTGTGTACGGAAGTCAAATGCGCGAACCGAAGTAAGAAGGTCGCTCCGGTAAATGAACTACTATAATCTGACAAGTGTCTAACTACGTGAGTACATTAAGGTGTCGCAAGGAGAAGGATGAACCAATAGGGAAGCAGAGAATTATGCGCTTATGTATGTATATCTGGGCTTGTGTGTAGGTGTCTGTCTAGACTAGCCGGCAAAAATGATGACGGAATACACAACAGGTATCATGTAGGATTATCGAATGAGATACTATTATGTGATCACAACCAGTAAGGCGCTCAAGAATGTCAGCGGATAACTATAGTCAGCTAGTGGGAAATATTAGATCTAAGATATGGTCCTTTCCAGTTGAGGAGCTGATATGTTTGATCTATTGGTAAGAATCTAGGTAAGAGACCAGATTCGTGTATATGGCATCTACATGACTTGAGGTCCATGCTAAATAGGGGATGTTGAAATTCCAACACATCACCTTGTACTTGGTCTGCTATATAAAAGAACAGATTTAGTAGTTCGTTTACTACTGCGACACAGGGATTAGAGTAACATGTGGCAATCAATATGTGTCTTTAAAAGGACGGAGTCTACAAAACATCTGTGTGGAAACATTGGCCATTGATGTGCACACGGCATTGTGAATGTATGGGGTGCAACTGCCTCCTAGTTAAGATTTATGACAACTCATAAATGCCTTATAACTTCTAGTAACCGCGTTTTTGTCAAGAGTAACATTTGTGCGTCAGGTATTGGTACAATGGAACCTATAAAGTGAACTTTTTGTGGACCGCGCTTTCCGCAGCAGAATACGCCAGAAAAACAACTAATGGGGCAAGCTCACTTTTTGTTGAAATAATACAGGGCTATTCACTGATAACACTGTTGTACCTGTATTGTTTGACGGGAGTCCGGCGATGGCTGGTTTGGGTTTATCGAAAGTATTCGGGCATGGAGGGTGGGTATGGTGGTAAAGATGACACTATGGTTTCAAACTTCGGGCGCAAGGACATATTACCCCATGTGAACTCTGGAATAGATTCGATTAAGAACTAGGTTGAGGCATTTGGTGTAACTTAGGACTGGCCTGATGCTGGGCCATCCTTGTTATCTGAACAAATTGAATAAAGTGTGGGACCATGTAGTTGGTTTCTGTCGGATGGACCAGCGCTTGGAATGGCTGTTGAACCACTACAGCTAGCTAGCTACCTTAACCTGTTTACGCGCGATTGTCCTTGTGTCTACGGGATGGGACACAGGTCACTGTTGACTAATTAATTCCGATACTAATAAATTTTGACTAGTTCGGATGTTCGCTGGACGACAATACACAGGATTGTCCAAGGGATGTGTTTCTAGATTCCCTCAGATAAGGATAGGAGTAACGGTTCGGCGGCGATGGTTTTTTAAAAATACGCATGGAATGTGTTTGCTAATCGTATATTTGGGAACAGCCATGTTTGAAACCACTGGGTGCACACATCCGAACACTAGCGCCATCAATTCAAATAAACTCTCTACGATATTTTCCATGCTCGGCTATCCGAAAGGTACTACAACGAGAAGTATTTTGAATGGTTCATAATGCACATTTGAAAATTAACCATTGTTACCCACGAACAATTAACGGTTGCGTTGAACATATAATAGAATTAATGTTTTGGACTCGAATGACCAGTAATATCCGCGACTATGTGTCGTATTGTCCAACAAGTTGGGATTAAGCTGTGCGTCAAACGAAGAAGCAAATGGTGCTTCGAGAGACTCCAGAGCGACCATAGGTAAGTTGCAGCGAACTTATTCGCGATGGGTGGGTAATGCTGCGTTATCACTGTAGAGTAGCACAGCGATTATCTTGAGATTTGTTAGGTATCGAGCGGCCTACTATGAGGAAAATCACACTGTCTAAGAACCAAGTCGAGTTGGCGTCACTGATTTAGGCCGAATCTTGCAATTTGCATGAGAAAAGAATTTCATACAGTTCAAAGTCAAATGCGCACAGGAACGGAACAAATTGACTTGTTCAGAAAGGTAAGTGCGCAATTTCCCACAAGTAACTGTGTGTTTTGTATCGGAACAGTCTCACTTACAAGCAAACTAGTGTTTTTCCGTGTTGCAGAACATTTGTCACTATCACACCACTCACATGTCCCTTGCTTCTTGAGATCTATAAAAGCAAACGAGTACACAACTGTGATTCGAACTGTATCGGTGTGTTTTTCTTCCAGGTCGGCCTGTTCTGTGTTCACCAATATACTACTTGTCTGGTGGGTTGCCTTTTGAACCACGAGGGGCAACACAGAAGCTGCTACGTCGAAATTCTGAGAACACAACAGATTCTGGCAACGAAGGTGTTGAACAATAATGGACATTTCATGTGATCAGATGCAACAGCTTCTCCATCATCAGCAGCTCCATTTTGAGAAAACCCAGAAGCCCTTTTTCGAGTTATTTTCACAGAAGCTGAACTTTCAATCTAGCACCAAGTTGCTGACACACGGACTTCAGTGGATGTAGTCACAACAGCAATCGAATGGTGTAACTTTTGAGTCATGTTTCAAGAAATATGAAGATATTTTCCGTGTTAAGTTGGCAGAGCAAGATCATGCATTGAAGGTTTGGTTGTTGCTACCTAAACTCGGTGCAGTCGAGCATGAAGGCTACACCAATTTTGTGCTGCCAAAGAATCCAAGAGATTTCCGCTTCGATGAGACTGTGAAAACTCTGGCGTCGATTTTCGGTGAGAAAGTAACTTTGTTCAGTATCCGTTATCATTGTCTAAAGTTTCTGAAACGTGCTAGTCATGATTTTATAACACATGCTGGAGTTGTGAAACGAGAGTGTGAGCGTTTTAAACTCGGTACGATGACACCTGATCAGTTCGAAAAGCTCATATTTGTTTGCAGTCTTCCGTCGCATGCCGATACTGATGTGAGCACACGCATCCTTCATAAGTTAGAGTAAGAACCCCATTTGACATTACAGGACAGTGCTGCTGAACCTTAGTGACTGATTAACTTAAAGCATGAAACCAAATGATTGAAAATGCCGACCTCAAGAGTGAACCACAAATTTACCACACGGCTGTTTGACATAAAATGTGAGCCAAAAAGTACCCAACCGGAAACCTCCAATCTCATGCTGAAACTGTGGTGAATGGCATTTCGTGAGATTCCGTACTTACAAGGCGCATCTCTGTCAGAGGCGCAAACGTGTTGGTCACAAAGAATCTCACTGCCGCAAAACGTACGATTCTAGGACTGTGTCTACCCCAAAATTACACACGAACTCTAAATCCAAAAAGACCTGGTTTCAGCAAGCAAAGACAAAAGTAGTTCTCGCGACCTATCGCCCAGTATTTGCTGGCAGACGAAAGTACCTCATCATCAAAATAAACGATATTCCCATATTATTGCAACTAGATACGGCATCTGACATTGTTATCATTTCTCGATCATCATGGACGAGACTTGGCAAACCTCCACTGAGGCGCACAAATCTAACCACCCAGAATGCATCCGGCGACGCACTGAGGTTAGATGGTTAGTTCACGTGTGATATTTAATTCAAAAATCTGAGCCTCCGTGGAACTATCTACTTAGTTTCGTGTGTCAACATTAATCTTCTTGGCACTGATTGGATTGAAACGTTGAATTTGCTCAATATACCATTGAACAATGGGTGCTCTAAAACAAACGTCATTGTCCATCATACATCCGTGCCACCTCACCCACGTCAAACCATTGCTGAACAGCTTCAGACAAAGTATGATTGTGTTTTCCAACCTGAAGTTGGACATTGTAGCAAGATACAGGCAAAGCTTACTCTGTTACCTGATGCTACATCAGCGTACCGACCCAGGCACCCGATTCCGTATGCATTACAAGTAATTGTTGAGTATGAGCTCGACAGTTCGCAGCAAATTGGCGTGATTCAACCAATAAATTTCTCACCTTAGGCTGCTCCAGTCACCGTGATTAATAAGTCGAACAGGTCTATTGGCTTGCGTGCAGATGTTGCAACTGCTCTGAATGATGCATTGCAACCCCATCAATGTCCACTCCCACTTCCTGACTACCTGTTCGCGAAGCTGAATGGTGAGAAATATTGCACGACCTTGGATCTAGCGGATGCTTATTTACAACTAGATATTCAACCTGAAAGCAGAAAGTTTCTCACGATCAACACTCGTCGTGGTCTGTACCAATACAATCGCCTGCCATTTGGAGTTAAAACCGCACCCACAATGTTGCAGCAAGTCATGGATGCCATGTTGACTGGAGTACCTGGAGCTGCAGCCTATCTGGATGACATCATCATAATGGGCACCACACGGGACGAATTATTTCAACGACTGGATGACGTGATGATGCGAATCGAAGAATATGGATTCCGTTTACGCGCAGATAAATGCTAATGTCTCTTGCAATCTATTAAGCTCCTGGGATTCGTGATTAATGAACGCGGCCGACATCCCTACCTCGAAACATTGAGGTGATAGATCGATTGCCTACACCAATGGATGTCACTACCGAGATCGTTCCTCGGAATGGTGGGTCACTACAGCAACTTTCTGCCAGCTATGCATCGTTTACACCAACCCTTGAATCATCTACTGATGAAATACGTCGAATGGAAGTGGTCTACGCAGTGTCAACAGGAATTGAAGAAGTTGAAATCTGTGCTGAAATTAGATCTATTGCTTGCTCATTACAATCCAAATCTGGATATCATCCTGCCTACAGACGTTTCGAGCTAGGGAATTTGAACAGTTCTTTCACACCGCTTTTCAGACGGTTCAGAAAAGACGGTGGCGAATGCGGCACGAGGCCTGACCACCTCTGAGAAGAACTACAGCCAAATCGAGAAAGAAGCTCTCGTTATCCTCTTTGCTGTTCAGAAATTCTACAAAATGATTTACGGTCGGCGTTTCACATTAGTGACGGATCACAAACCGTCACTCGCTGTCTTTGGATCCAAAAAGGGTATTCCGTCGTACACGGACAGTAGACTTCAGAGATGAGCCACCTTGCTCTTGGGATACGATTTCAACATGTGGTATTCGTCAACTGAATCTGTTGGGCAAGTGGACACCTTGTCCACGTTAATCGACACTAGTGGACGTGAGACTGTGGATGCTGTCCTTGCTTCAATCACAACCGACACTGATACCAGCCACATGATACGCGATGCCGTGAGTACCATGCCGGCAAACGCAAGAATGGTTCAGCAAGCCACAAACCAAGACACATTACTACAGGGAGTACTGACAAGAGACAAGACTGGCCAAAGCAATGTCCTGACGAATCCCTTGTACAGTTTTTCACATGATGGACGCTTTGTCCGAAGTCGATGCCTGTCTGCTTTTCGCTGATCGACTTGTCATTTCCGAAGTAATCAGGTAACGCGTGCTGAGGCAATTGCATAAGGGCCGCCCAGGAATCGCACGCATGAAGGCACTTGCGCACAGTTACGTGTTACGGCCCATGAAGGATAGCCAAATAGAAAACATTGGACGATCCTGCTCTAAATACTACAGTGTGTTCAAGTTACGCGTACAAACAACAGTGCAATCTTGACCGAATCCCGAATCACCCTGGTCGCGGATCCATGTAGATTTTGTAGGATCAGTTGAGGGGACTTACTTTCTCATGATTGTCGACGCATACGGTAAGTGGCCTGAAGTTATTGTGATGGGAAACACATCCACAAGCGGCGCCATCCTTGCGCTGAAGTGTGTTTCCAGTCAGTACGGTCTACCGGAAACCATGGTATCGGATAACGGATCGCAGTTCACATTGCATCAATTCGCTGAGTTCTGCCCACACAATGAAATCCAACACATGAGGACTGCCCCATATCATTCCCCATCAAATGGCCAAGCAGAAAGGTAGGTCCATACCCTAAAACGTGCATTGTTAAAATCGAAAGGCGAGGGGACGCTGGATGAAATACTGGAAAGATTCTTGTTGAATTATCGAATTACTCCGAATCCTAATGCGCCAGATGGAAAATCACCAGCTGAAGCCCTCATGGGTCAAAGACTGAGAACCAGCTTAGATCTGATGGCGCCAAAACGCCCACCAATAAGTCGCACGAATTCGGTTATGGAAGCCCAGTACAACAGACGGTACCGAGCACGGCACAAGAATTTTAGACTTGGAAACGCAGTGTTTGCTGCCTCTCATAAACGACGTCGAATGAGCTGGATACCAGGTCAAATCGTGGGACGACGTGGCAAAGTAATGTACGATACTCGCGTTGGTAGACAAGTATGGGTTCGCCATGCCAGCCAACTGCGACGGCGTTTTACAAGGATCCCAGTGACGCGCGACCCCAAAGGTTTTGAATTCAACGAGTTGTTATACACTTTGCACCCAAGCACCTTGTCCAGATAGGATATGCAACTCGTGGAACAGAGTAAAAGTGAAAACCGAGTAAGGTCAAAGCGGATACGAAGATGTGTGTAATGATTTCAGTAGATTTTGAATACAAATCGGTTTTGGTAGTGTTTTATTATGGCAACGTTTCGCCCTTGACACAAGAGCTTCTTCAGGCCAAGTGAATTGGTACAAAATTGGCTTAGCTTTTTATCGGAAGGTTGCAAGACATAGCATTAACAATTGGATAATCGTGTTACAGGTCAATAGGTCAAGTGGCCATGCTAGTGAAACAACAAGCAGCGAGCGTTTCTCATTGATCCTTGTCACCGTTCGTTCGCATGTGGGGCATTCTTTTCTTGCAGCTGCTGATTCACGCTCTGACCTGAGTTCGTCCGCCGCCACCTTTTCTGACTGACCGGGTTAACACAGACCGCCACACGTTCGATAACTCCACCCCGTCTGTTCTGTTCACACAGTTATTAGTCTTGGTAATCTCGATCGCCTCAGCAATCAACCTTTGGTTTGTTGATGGTAGTCCCCTCCTAAGTATCTCGACATTGTCCCAAGCAATCGCGTGTCCTGCCTCTAGCGCATGTACGGCCACCGCTGAATCTTTTAGTAGGGCCCTGTATTCAGGTTCATTTCTCAGTGGACGCGAAACGTACCTCTTGTGTTCTGCTATCCGCGTGCGTAGCTCTCTCGCTGTTTGACCTATATACACGTGTTCACAGTCTTTGCAATTGACTTTATAAACACAATTTGTCGTCCTGTCTCTTGGAAGTGGATCATACAAACGCACAAGTGCTGAATAGAGCGTTTGACCCTTTCGAAAAACTACTCTTATTTTCTCCCTGTTTAGTACTCATCTGATTGCTTCTGAGGTTCCCTTTTTATAGGGGATTCCTACCGTCCCAATCCACTCCGTTGTGCGTCGTGGAGGTGGATTTAGAGCTCTCTGCAATTGGCGTTTCACTAACCTCTTCGGATATCCACTGTCTACTAATTTGCTCACGGTCTCCTTACGAGCGGCCTTCCTGTCCTCCTCCTCTGTACACAGAGTCTGGGATCTGTGAAACAGAGAGGATGCGATAGCGGCATAGACTTGTTTTGGATAACCCGAACTGTAATGAAGCACTCCGTCCGTATCTGTCGGCTTGCGATATATCGTCATCTTTATCCGTCCACCGTACCTGTGAACTAGGCAATCGAGGAATGGCAGTGTGCCACTGCAAGATACTAGTTCCATAGTAAAGTTAAGGTTTCCATTAATGGAGTTCAGATTATCTAGAAATTCATCCTTCATATCTCGCTTTATAATCACAAACGTATCATCTACGTAACGCCACCAAAGCTTTGGCGAACTACTGGAGTTTGTCAGCGCCCTTCTCTCAAAGTCTTCCATATACAGATTTGCTAATACGGGAGATATTGGTGACTCTATGGCAAGTCCCTGTTCCTGAGAGTACAGTCTCGACTTGAAAGTGAAATATGACATATTAAGGCGTACTTTAATTCCATCGATTATCTGGTCTATCGTGAGTTTCGTTCGCTGCTCCAGACTATTATCCTCACTAAGACAACGCTGTGCTATACCCAATGCGTCATCCTTGAGCATGTTAGTGAATAGGGAGCTAACGTCGAAACTAACCATTATTTCGTCTGGCGCGATGGCCATACCTGCTACCTTTCGCGCGAACTCATAAGAGTTCCGTACGAACGTATTTGTTCTCCCTGTTAGCGGTTGCAACAAACCTGCTAAATAGCGGGCTAGTTCGTGCGTTGGAGAACCGATACCATCTACATTGGGCCGGACGGGAACCTCGGGCTTATGTATTTTTGGCAGCCCATAGATCCCTTGTCGGTCGAACCCCGACAGAAGAGCTATCCAACTACTGGTATAACTATTTCAACAAGGGGGAGGTGTTAGGGCTCGAGCGGCCTACTATGAGGAAAATCACACTGTCTAAGAACCAAGTCGAGTTGGCGTCACTGATTTAGGCCGAATCTTGCAATTTGCATGAGAAAAGAATTTCATACAGTTCAAAGTCAAATGCGCACAGAAACGGAACAAATTGACTTGTTCAGAAAGGTAAGTGCGCAATTTCCCACAAGTAACTGTGTGTTTTGTATCAGAACAGTCTCACTTACAAGCAAACTAGTGTTTTTCCGTGTTGCAGAACATTTGTCACTATCACACCACTCACATGTCCCTTGCTTCTTGAGATCTATAAAAGCAAACGAGTACACAACTGTGATTCGAACTGTATCGGTGTGTTTTTCTTCCAGGTCGGCCTGTTCTGTGTTCACCAATATACTACTTGTCTGGTGGGTTGCCTTTTGAACCACGAGGGGCAACACAGAAGCTGCTACGTCGAAACCCTGAAGACACTACAAAATCGATGCTTTACCCACATGCAACGCTAAGCAGTGTTGTATAAGGTTTACTGTCATTTTGTTAGACATGAATTCCCTGATTACGTAGTCTCGGACTGTGGGTCTCAATTTACTGCAGATGTTTTCATATCTTCCAGCAAGAAATGCGATTCGTTCATCGCTATGCTTGCCCATATCACGGTCAGTACAACGGAAAGATAAAGGCGTCGGTGAAGGGGGCAAATAACGTGCTAACCAAAGCGAAATGGCTGCATGCTTCTCGAGCGAAGATACATACCTTCTGCGGAAATTTGGGCGAACACTACTCAGTGTTTGTGGGGCCGCAGAACGAGCTCTTTGCTGCCCAGCGCCGAACTTCCGCACCAACCGAAAGTGCCATCACAAGCGATGATTCACGACCGTGTATAAAAGCATAAGCTCCGTCAAAAATACTATTATGATCTCGGAACCAAAGAATTATTGCCAATAAGGATTGGTGAGGTGATGTGGATACAAGCAGCTTTCGGAGTTAGGAAACGGTACTGGTGGGGGTTTGTAGAAACACCAGCTGGAGAGGCAAGCACAAAAATCAGGATGGGCAATGTGTTGTGTCCACGAAACCAGATTCAGCTGAGGCGACATCCACCAACTAAAGGGTGGCAAACGAGCGAAATGACCGAAAGGATACTACCGATGCTGAAGGATAAGCCAAAACGGTTGTACGGCTCCTCAATGGTTGACGGACCAGAACCGAACAAAGAATGGATGTGGCCAGAGGCGAGACTTGTGAATCGTTCTACCTCGCTGTGCAAACGAATGCCTGACCCGAGTGTGAGAATAGGAGCTGGTTCGATGGGACGTGGAAGCCGTTTGACCGAACGACATGCGAGGGTGTGTGAAGGGGACGGCTTGAAACTTACAGTCAGAACTGTTTAGACATTCTGAGATGGCCACGCTGGAAGAGATGAGCTACAGGTCCAAGGAAGTGGACACCAAACCAGTAACTGGATTTCTCTGTAATGTTTTGTACTACATGAATACCGCTTTAGTTTTAATGTAACTAGTGCCTTGACCGCCGCGCTGTCTGACTACTACCTACTGAAAACGCAACTCCAACAAATAAGAGCATAACTAGCATGTAGGAACCTTGATGCAAATGACCAGGTCAGTTTCATAACTCACGACTCCAGTGCATTCGAAAGAGTTTTCCTTTGATTCAGTTACACAAACCCACTCCAACGGAGCCAATTACGAACCACTCAGCGCATAAGGGAATATGAGTATGCCTATAATCAACTGCTCTGTTCGCTTGCGGCAAGCATACGCATGCATCATCATATAAATCCATAACGTTCTTCCACTTGCTAATCAGAAGCTATTTGTAAACATATGTATTGTAGAAAGTAGAAGCCACAACTAAACTTTGCACAATAATCTGCCTCGATAGGGAATCGAACCCGTCCGCTTGGGACTCGAACAAATAATTGATATATATATATATATATATATATATATATATATATATATATATATATATATATATATATATATTGGTTTGAGTCCCAAGCGGACGGGTTCGATTCCCTGTCGAGGCAGGTTATTGTGCAAAGTTTAATCGTGGCTTCTATGCGGCTGGTGGTTGGATCCTGACAGATGGTTGACCCGTTCCTCCCAATGAAGCACTGCGGTAACATGTTCTATACGTCGCGTGGCGATCGCAGAGTGGGATTGAGTTACACCCTTCATCTAGCTAAGCGCCAAGAAATAAACCATTTCGCTTACGTCGGTTCACTAACTTATGGCGCACGGCTGACTGCCTTTCAGGTGTACAATTTATCTAAGGCTTTGGTTGAGGATC